>VXBH01005716.1:6612-85383 GCA_013400035.1 Rynchops niger
TATTAATATACTGTTTTAATATGCAGCAACCTTCTGGATTTAATTCAAATGCTGAAGGATCTTAATTTTGAACTGTAACAGTCTTAGAGCTAGTTGTAATTTACACAATGGCATATAAAGTCCAAGCAAACGAAACTGCTGCTTTAAATCTGGGACCTTATTTCAAATATTTGACTTGGAGGCATATGAAGTGCATATGTCTAGCAAATGATCCTCTTATAAATTTCCTTTGAAATTTCCTCCTGTGTATATATATATATATATTTTTATGCCTAGTGAGTAAATGTTACTTGATGTTTTGAAAAATACTTTCATCACTTGGAGAAAGCTGTTCTCAGTGCTTTTCCAAGAGAACTTAAACCAGTGTGATGTGCCTGATAACTCTTGATCTCCCCCTTTTTCATCCAGATAATTCACTGTGTGGTCCTCTAAACAGATTGGGAGCTGATATGAGGGTGTGTAGGGTCTTCCCTTACTCTGCTTCTATGGTAGGTTAAATTACTAGTACCTGGCATTTTCTTGGTGTGAAAGTGTGTGAAAGCAACTTAGAGTTCCTGTTTCTTGTTAGATAGAAAGATTTCTGGAGTCTGTAGGTTGAAAGGTTTCTCTTTAGTGTTTGAGTTTGTTCTTCTTGTCAGTCTCTATTTTTCTGACCATACTTCTAAAGTTTCTGTAGAAGTGAAAATTGCATTTAATGTTCTTGTGTTGATCTCGTCGTCATTAAATGAAGGACTAATTCTGCTTTGTTCCTGTTGCCAGCTCATGCTTACCTGTGCATACATTAGGCATCTTTGCCAAAGACTTTGTTTGTCTACTGTGACCTGCAAAATTTGGCAGATGCTTTCTGTGATAGGGTATTTCCTATCCTATATGCTTCCTGTTCTGGAGGTATATCCTGGGTGTTTGGTTCAGATCTCTATGCGTTTAGCAGGATTTCAGATGGATTTTCTTCTCTCTTTGGCCCTCCTTATACCTGACTAGACTGCTGTGCACAATGCTGCTTTTATTATTTGCCTTTTCGCTGGCTTCTGTGTCCTGCTTGGTTTTGTATAAATGGCAAATGCTGAGTCTGGGAGTGAAAATGTTGAAGCATGGCAGGCATTTGATATGGGAAACCCCGCTAATCATGACTGGTCTCTCAGGTGGCTAACTTTTACTCTGTTTCACTGGCTTTCCAACATATTATGTAATTTTATACTTTAATGAGACTATCCTGCACTACTAAGTCATCTCAAAAAATTATGAGTGTTAAATCTGGACAGTTTACATCTGTCTTTCCAAACTGATATTGCATAGTAGGCATCTTTTTTTCAGAACTCTAACTTTTTAGACATTTTGGACATTTTCCTGGTGTGCCCAGTGATCTGTAGGTACCTGTCCTCCTACAAGTGTGCCCTGATTGTCTCCTCAAGTGTCATACTCTGCTCTCCTTGGAGCCTGTTTTCCAATCTCTCAGGTTGCATTTAGAGCACATGTCACTGGGCTACAGACTTCTTCACTGGCATCTATATGGCCGTTATCTAGACCTTCTCATTTTTATTATTTGTGTCTTGGATGTTTAAAGTCATCTCCCCTTACTGATGTGCTGGAAAGTACCTGGTCTCGCAGGTACGTGGCTCTTCCCGAGCATGGGGCAAATGTTTATTGGAGGCCTACTGCCTCTTCACCATTAGCAGTTAAGTCAATTAATGGGATGGGAGGGCAATATCCTTGATGGTGATTTTTCTCTAATTAGTATTTTTTGTTATATTTAACTCTCTTGCTTTTCCCTGCATCTAACTTCCTACACCTAGGGCCACCCAACCTGTGTTGATACTGTTTATTTCTTGTATATTTTACCATGGCTTATAGTTCTTTGTGGTGGAATGGACTTCAGCTGTTCTTCTTGCTTGAGGAGTAGTGTCTTTTTGGTCCCCTAGAAAATTCTTAATACTTTATTCCTGTGTCTAATACCACAATTTTGGTTCAAATTTATTCCTCTCAGTCAATTTTCTAATAATTATCCTCAGCTATATTTAATTAACCCCTCTGAAATGTCCCTTGTTGGGACTCCAATGACTAGGGATCGTCTTTGGACGTACCATGTTGTATTTGATTTGATTACAGCTACTGCAGGTGACTTTTAAATCTTTGTTTTGTAGAAGTAAATCATAGTGGGAATCCAAACTAGTTGCTCTCCTGTTTAACAGTTTTTGAGTTGGAATGCTATTTACAAGTTTTAAAAGAACTGAAGAAATACTGGTAGGCATATGAACTCTACAGCATTTCTCTGTTTAACAGTCTTTGTATGACTAATATGAAAAATAGATTTCAGTTTAAATACATTATGAAATACACTATGAGCATTTATATTTCTAGTTTAGCTAGGAAGAAAGCTCCAAGTTTAATCCAGATTAAAAAATGCAAACAGCAAAACCAACAAAGATTAAACTGAGAGGGCTCTGGATTTAATGAAATGAAATGGTTTAATGGCTCTGGTTTAATGAAAAGATGCAAGTGGGGTTTACTTGGTGTATCGCAAAAAGATGAGATCCCCAGCTCCTTCATCAGGCTTTCAAAATAGATTCCTTAATGTCCTTTAAGTTATTTTCTCCATTATTAACTTTGAATAATTACACTTCTAACTAACAACACATTGAGTACCTACGGAAATTAGTGACCTTTCCTTCCTTGTGCAGCCTGGATTGCAAGAGACCAGCTGTGGCTGCGGGATCAGGTTAGATGATAAGTCTTCATCTGAGGAATTCTTCCGACTGATGTTGGTTGAGCTTCATAGGCACCATGTTATGGCATGGGTACACGTCCTGCTGCTGTGGAAAGTGGCAAGGAGTTGGAGCATGGCACTGGCAGGTACTCTGTTGTCTCTGACAGCTAAGTGAGGGCTTCTTAATGAAAGGAAACACTGCCAGCTAATGATTGTGACTCAGTTTTGTTGCCTGTAGCACAGTGCACTTGAGTGTCGATATGTTCATCCTGTTGTCAGATGAGTTGGGGTAGGATTTGGAAAGAACTGTACAGGAGTTGGGTACCTGCATGCAATGTGGAAATGTTCAGAGACCTTCAGTTTATGGAAATCCTATGCTAAGAGAAAATTAAATTGAGGTATTGTCAGGTATATATAAACCTCACCTGCTCTGTTCACAGATTTACTTTTGCTGGCCAGGCTTAAATTTGTAAAGGTCTTAACATCGCTGGGCGGAGTGTGTAGGTTAGAAACTTTGTTAAAGGGATTGAAGAACTAGTTTTGTTCCCTTCTTGCTTGCCAGTGTTTCGTGAGTTGGAGCATTTAGAAACATAAAGATAATATGGTCTTTCAACAACTTTTTGCTGATCTTAGACTCCTGATGCTCTTCCTTGCAGTTGAACATCCCGTATGAATTGAAAGTGAATTGGACTGGAATGGCATGTCTGATAAGGGATAAAAAGAGGTGTCTTGCTTGTGATAATCTCTAGCCTAAAACTGTTGGCAACTTTTAAAAGAAGTTTGGCTTCCAGCCTTGACCGTGTCCCTTTAAGGAATACTGGTTTTAACCTTATTACTTAAAGCTCCTGTGACTTAAGTCTCTTAACTCTTTACAGCTAAATGCTCTACTAAACAGACTCCAGTGTTTCCTCCATAGAGACATAAGATATAAAATAACTACAAAATTGCACTTTTGAGTATTGGCGCACTCGATTATTTTCTCAGTTTAGGCCAATGTGGCAATACTTTAAGACGTAACATCATTAAAAAATAAGTGCATGCTAAATGACTTTTTGGGTCAGCCCTTTATCCAGATGAAGTCTGCAACATATAAAAATCTGGCTATTGTCTTTGTCCGCTCCTGAGGAAGGGAGTTTGGGTCTGGAGGTAATTTTTTTAAGCTTTTATGGCAGCACAGTCATGCAGGCCCTGTGGCAGCGATGCAGACATGCTTGCGTAAGGCAAAATGAGCTGATGCAGAGACTTCATCACCTGCAACCTGTTCTGGAGGATGATGTAGGGCTGTTGTCTGAGGCCTTGGCGGGGAGATGGTTGGTTGGCTTGGAAACAGACAAGGGTTGTTGCTTGAACTTCTTCTTTTATGTTGTAGCAAATCTGTCCTGTGTTGTCCTGCTGTCTGAAGTTTTTCTGACTTTGTGCCACCAGACATTCTCTCTGCTCAACTGTACCAGGGCAGCAGTCGAGCAGGGTGGGTAGTGGTGCTGTGCAGAGAGCGCAAATCCCCAGAGTCAAGCACTGATTTGGAGCCTCGTGTGTTAAGGAAGGTGCACTGTGCTTCTAAACCTTCATGGGTGTTTTCCCTGTCCACCTCTCTTGGCTTGCCATAATTTTTGGAGTTGTCATATACTTTTCTAATTTTTTTGTGCCACTGGATACTTGATTGCAGCCTGACACCTTTATAAACTTCAAGCATGGGGAGCTGTGTGCTTTATTCTGCTTTGTATTGATTGCTGTCATCTTGATTATCACAAGAAGGTTAATGTAAGCTTTTTTTTTTTTCCTCAAATCCTTGACCAGATTGTTCAAAAACTGGTGTGCAAACTGAGTTCTTTCAGAGTTTTGTGTTTTGTTTTTTTCCAATTGTTCTAAAATATGTTTTAAGGGTATTTTAAAACAGTTCCATATAGACAGGTAGTGTTGGAAAGGCTAGGCACGAAGAAACTCTGGGTCAAATTTAATTTAAGCTATATTGTAAACTGAAAATTTCTGCTTAGCAAACGTAGCTAAGCATAGCAGTTTCCAAGGTATAAATATATATATGTGAGAATATGTAGATATTTAAATTTCTAGAGAGAAATCCTTTAGAGACATTTTACTTTCCTGAGGGCTTGTATAAATCTTAGAATGTATTTTCAGGAAATGTCCAGGGCCTTCAGACTGTCAGTACCTGTGATGATTCACATCTAGTTGTCACACAGTTTTCTATTGCAACAACCACAGTCCTTTGCAAATGAACTCCCTGTGGAGTATTATGGCTGCAGTTATACACTGGAGATCTACAAACTGTTATTCTGGAAATATTTGATAACTGTTTTTTCCTATAGGACCAGGAGTACCAGACATTAATTGAGATGATGCCAAGGTAGGTTATCAGCTTTTGGAGAGGAAGGAATTTGACTGCTGAGTAAACTACTACACACATTTTAGAAAATTATGTGTCGTTACTATTTTGTTCACCTTCCCAGTTTTCATGAGTTACTCTTCATCATGACACTTCTTTAAAAGCAATCAGGTTCAGAAGATCATTTGGCCTCTGTGGAAGGCACTTTTCCTGTGGCTTCTCTTTGAGAGTCTGAGGCACCATAAATTACTAGAAAGCTGACATTGCCTTTGGTTTTGGGAGTTCTAGTGCTACCAAAATCATAATGCCATTTCATAGATTAATAAAGTCTTGGTTTTTCATGAAATAAATTCTTGTTCTTTTCTGGTTCAGACATCCCCGAAACTTGAACTCCTGATCTGAATCTAAGCTCCTTGTCTGTGACTGGAATTTGGCATGCAACGTGGATATGGATTGATGGGGAGGGCAAAATGTATGTGAAACAGTAATTTTATTTCATCCTTTTCTACCTGGTAGAACTTGCTGCATGTGCAAAATTTTATTAGATTTTGACATATCAAATTAAGTAAGTGGAGTCTGTGTATGCTCCATTTTAGTAGGAGTTTTTTGAGGAGATTAACTGCTTAGAAACTCTATAGTTATAAGGCCAGAATGGATTGTTGTAATCATCTAATATGTAGCTATATAGGACAGGGTATTTTTTAGTTTAGCAACCTAGAGTCTTCTAGAAAAAGATCAGATTATGAATTAAAAGTGATGAAAGATTTTCTGCAGTTCTCATCAGCTTTACGTTGATTATCATCATATGTGACAAACTCATGGCTTTTAGACTGAACTGGTTTTCTAGCTTCAGCATCACAACAGCAGAAATCAGCCTGCCTTTCCTTAGATTGGAGAGGCTATTATGAAATTTTTATTCCTCACCCGTCTGGTACTTAAGGATTTGGGAAAAATGGAGTTTGATAATGTCTTACTTGAGTAGAGGTACGTGGCTGTTGTATTATGACTAATCAGAAAATTGGAAGTGTTTACGTATCTTTCCATGGTTAAAAAGAGATGAAAGCATGCCATGACCTATCAGATTGCAGTGTTAAATCAGTATTTTGTTATGCTTTGGCGAGTTGGAAGGAACGTGGTCTTAACACAGCTCTGCCGACAAACCTTTTATTTCTGTTGTAAACTTAAGTTTGAAGTTACTGTTCTGTATATGTCTGACTCTTTGGTCAAAGATATAGAAATGTGTTCAGGCTTTATTGGAGCAGAGCAGCACACGAGAGAAATCTGTGTATGTATGAGTTAACCCTGTGCATTCTTGATGGGGGCCTGCAGTGTATGTTTTCTTTCCTCTTAGAGCATCAGGAAAGAGATGGTGTTGGAGATGAAAAAGGGATTACATGATCCTGAAATTATAAGTGATAAAATTATATAAAGTAAACAGTGAAAATAATTTTAATTAGTAGCATTGAGGTTGTTTCCAAGAGGATGCAAACATGTTAGTGTTATAAAGCAAAGTGGGGAGCTTGTTACTGAAGTGGTAGGAAGGGGACTGTTGGTGTAGGACTCAGAACTAGTCCT
This sequence comes from Rynchops niger, assembly GCA_013400035.1. Classification (NCBI taxonomy): domain Eukaryota; kingdom Metazoa; phylum Chordata; class Aves; order Charadriiformes; family Laridae; genus Rynchops; species Rynchops niger. Next base: position 13,233 of record VXBH01005716.1, read on the forward strand.
CATAGGGGCAGCAGGAGCCACAGGGGTTTGGGGTTGTAAGGGGAACAGAGATGTTGGAGGGGATGCTTTGCTCTGGAGGGAGAGGAATAAAGGTGACTGGGAAAATTCCACTGTGTGTTAGTGATGCAAAATTGTAAAGCAGCATTAGTGTGGATAAAAGAACCAGCTGGGCTGAAATTGCTTTGGGAAGAGCTGATAAGAGATTTTGCTGTGATAGCACAAGAGATCTACCGCACGTAGTCCAGGATTTAAATGTGGGTAGAAATCTCATAATATGGTTAGAGAGAAGTATTTCTGGGTGTTGTCACTGTGAGAAACTGACTCCTCACACCAGAGAACGAATGCTGCTGGTAATGGCTGGGTACAGAGAGCTGTGTTATTTGGCAGTTTCATCATCAGACAGTGACTGAAGCCATAAAATCAGTAAAGTTAACTGTAGATGTGGCTTTAAGATGCACAGAAGATGCTTCAGGGAAGCCAGACATAGAAGTGAACTTGGTTTGAGTGATCACAACTTTACCTAGGTTAAGTTAAACAGATAATCATGTAGACCAGCAATTGTTGAGCCTCTAGAGAAACCGAAGGAGCTATTTGGTGAAATGAGATGCTTGAATATGGAGGAAGGCATGAAATTCAATGAAGCCACAGGGGTAAATATTAGCATCTCAAATAACAAGAAAAGGCTCCACCTAGGAAATGGCCCAAGTGCTGATGATTCACTTGATCATTGCGTCAGGGTAAGGTGAGCAAACAGAGAACCTCTAAGAGGTGTGGGCAAAAAATCGGTTTGTAAAGGAAGGTGTATCTTGAGGATCAGGAAGTTCAGGGCTAAGGCAGGGGATTCCACCTCAGCAGGCAAGGTGACATCTCGCAAAGGGTATTAAAGCAGATAACAGAAGGCGCTTTGGTAACATGAAAAGGAGAAACAGCCAGTAAGATATTGGACTGCTGTACACAGGGACAGGGAGTTGGGTAAAGATGGTCTGAGTATGATCCATGAACTGTAGGAATTGTTTCTTACAAGAATGACACTGAAAATGATACAGATATATGGGGTGGGAATAAAACCTTAACACCTTGAATTTGAGACTGTAACTCAGAGTGCTAAAACATGAAACACTTGAAATCTGGACTCTGTTATCGGAAGTTTAACTACTGCTGTAAGCAAGCAGTGGCATCACCTAACTGGAGAATAAGAAAGGTAGTTTTTGTGGTTTGGCAGGAAGATAAATAGATGGGTGATAAATGTGGATAAGTCTTGACTTTGAAAGCAGGCAAGGCTGTGGTAATATACAAGGTTTAAAATAAACTTTAAAGAGAGAATAATAAAAACTTTATAGACAGGTGGAAGCAGTGTGGAAGATCATTGGGTATAAAATGTGGGGTGGGTTTGTGAGAGGAAGATTGCTCTGGGTTAGCCTCTTTTTTCTAGATGAAAGTATGCATCTATTTGGACTTTTGTAATGTCTCACAAATCATAGCAAACACTTCTTTTTGAAGAAAATTGGAATTGGCAAAAGACACGTTTACATGCATAAGGAACTAGCTGTAGCAGAAGCTACAAAGATTGGTGGGAGAAGTTAGATAGATGTCTTCTGCTTGTGGTATGGCAAGAAAAGTAGGAATGTGTGTGTCAGAGTTGGGTTTTTTTAGGACGAGTCCTAACGGTATAATTGATTTGGAAGTAGATAATTATAACATGTGAAGGATTCAATGGCCTTGAGGACAACGATAATGAAAATTACTTGATATCACGTAGAAAAGCTATGCACTTAACAGCAAATGACAAGAAGTTTTGAAAAATGCAAAGCTTAGTGACAGGAGAGGTGTTGGGGAGGTCTTGTGACTCAGCGCTGTGGTGTCAACCAGGACAGAATAATCGTGGGGACAGGAAAAGGTGATATCAGTACATGCTGGGGGAAGAACAAAGGCACAAGTAATTTGTCTTTGCATGCTGTGGCCTGCACTGGCTGACCTTGCTCAGGAAGGATGAACTTGGGTAGGACCAAATGGAGAAGGTTAAAGAAAACCTTGGCTGACTCTCTCTTCCTTTCAGTCTCTATGGTAAAACAATTATGAGGCTGTGGCTTCTTCTGTCTGATGAACAGAAACTGATGAGATCTATGGCTTCTGTCCATTAAGAACATCAGGAAATTAAACACAGGGTGAAGAAAAACATCAAGGTGGAGGCTAGTGTTGACATAAGATACAGAAGGTATAAGCGTGCCATTAATTAAATTGTAGGCTGGAAGTCAGGAATGATTTTGAATGGCTTAAGCAGTACAGGTGACAGGAGCACCAACATTAGAGTTTGTGATCCCAAAGGGGTTCAGTCTTATGATCCTCACAGCACTAACTTCATTATGATGTGAATTACTGCTCTGACAACTACTTGGTATAGACAAATTGTATATTAAGGTAAAATTTTTATGTAGCATCTTGCTTAGGTGTTAACTTTAATAATAAAAACCCCAAACTACTCCTGAGGGAACTTGCTTCTACTCAATTGTTACCTAAGGCTATTTATTTTAGTTAATGATTTTGATTCTAATGGCATTTAGCCTGATGGAATTTCACTTTAATTTTTATGGAGGCCCAAATGCAAGCAAACAGCATGGGTTTCAGGAGAGCAGTCTTGGACATAATCCTTGTCATTAGTAAACCTGGTTGTGGTTTAGTCCTTTGTGTACATGCTGTGTCAAAACAAAAATCATTGGCAGGTGATTGCTGCTCCTTCAGATAATGTAGAACTGCCACGGGGAGCAGCCATTCATCTGCTTCTCCCAGATGGTGTTAAAATTGCATGCTTGCTCTGGTATCAGTCTCGAGGCTGAATAAAACATATTCTTTCTTTACAAACTTAATTTAAAAAAAAAATCCCCAAACAACTTAACACCCCCAAACCATCTACTTCAGCTTCCTTCTAGGGGAAGTGACCTATGTCCCAAGACCTTAAGCAAAAAATCCCTGTGAAAACGTTGGTGCCAATCTAAGTGTCCAATTTGTGTGTGTCCTCCAGGGACCAGTGTTGTCTGAGCAGTTTGTGAATGCTAAGAGTAAAGTCAGTCTGCCAGAGAATTAAGACTGCAAGGAGTCTTCTGTTAGATCTCCCGTTCCTGCCTGGGAATGTCATTCAGTTAAACCATAACTTGTATCCCAAACAGTTCTTTTTCTTAGTGCTCACAGTCAACTTATTTCTGTCTTATCTCTAGATATTAATCTTTTCTCTGGTTTGTGGACTCAAGCAAGTAAATATTTAAGTAACACAATATTAATAATTTCACTAAAACTATTTTTCGAACTGGACTAATCCTGCTGCATTGTTTGGTGCAGGAAAACATAGGTGCTGTTTTTCCTGGGAGCTCATAATTTGCTGTGGTATGGTGGGATGTTTTTGCTTTAAAAAATAAAAAAAAGTTACTGAGTCCACCACGAATATGCTGTTGCTTTATTTTTGTTTCTCTTTTGGTGAATAAGCTAGACTTCTGAAGTTGAACAATGATATTTGTTAGTATCAGTTTTTAGCTGGATGCCTTTGAGGGCAAGCTTGTGCTCAGTCCTACTTGACAAGTTGCTGTGTTCCAGTTGGCTGATTGCATGCAATCCTGTAACTTAAATCGAAACTACCAGAAAATATACCAAGGCTGTGATTAGGTGGTGATCACTTCTGGTGTGATTAGTCAGCATCTCTTGTTCCAGGGTGCATCTTGTTTAAACTAAATCTAAACAGGGAGTGTAGAAACCTGAGTCATTTGGGAGGCTATACAGAGGACATCAGTGCTTTTGTTGACTGAGAGAAGCACATGCCAGCCAAAGGAAAAGCACACAAGTTGGTTTATTCTATCTGCAATTCCCGCTTTTTCTTCTTTGTTTGGTACCAGAGTACTTTTGTCTTCTAGCAGCTGCTACCTCACTCTAATCAGGCTGTGTGATTTGACCTTATAACTCTGGCAAGATTCTAGTAATTTAAGTGACCTTTACCTGTACGTACAGTGTCTGAGCAGCAACTGTGTGTGGTTTGTGTCTTGGAAGAAGTTACTCTGTAAAGAGGTGTATTTTATTTTCAAAATTAAAAAAACCCCAAAACTACTAACTAATTTGCCCATTCATCTAGTTTAAGAATTAGTTTTAAGGTTTTTTGGTGGTGTGGTGGTTTGTGGTTTTTATTTCTTGTAATGTTTGCTCTTTGGCTTGAGGTTTTTTTTGTTTGGGTGGTTTTTTTTGTGTTTGTGGTTTTTTTTTTTTTTTTTTTTTTTTTTTTTTTTTTTTTTTTTTGTGTGTGTGTATTGAAGCTTTTCTTATACACTTGTTGAACTATTAGTTTGTCAGCAACATCAGTTTACCAACTCAGACTGGCTCCTGGCAGACTTAATACATTATCATTCTGTCTCTTTTCCTGCCTTCTGGTGCAAGGATATGCATATGCATATCATTATGCATATCATTATGCATATTTTGTAAGTCTTTGACAGCTGGGGGCATATATGAGTTGAAATCTGTTTTGTGTAAAATTTAAGTAGCATGTGTTTTGTTTTGTTTCCTTATTCAGTTAAGGCATTTCTACTAACAATATATTTCTGAACCTTATAGAAGTTGAAAGAAGGATAATTTATGCCACTGAAAATTGGAAGCCTCCTTTATTCTCTGCCCAGTAGTATTTATCTTCTATATCTAAAAGTTCTGAAAGATTTGATGGATTTATCTTTTTTCATAATCAGACATGGATTCAGGAGTAGGGATGTTGTCTCTTCTGATCATAAAACAGTTAAAAGTTCAGGAGAAATCTGTAACCTGCAGGGAACTCCTTAAAGCAAAGTGACTAATGCACAATCTAACAGAGTACATCTTCTGAGAGAGAGTCAAAACCACAGTAGCTCACTCCAGTATGTTGCACACAAGCTGCTTTTTTACTAATAAAATAAAATAAAGGCTGCAACAGAATATTGGAGAGAAGAGGCAGCTTGGATTACTGTTTAGTTCACCTCTCAGTTGGGGAACCAGGTCGCCTGACAGAGTTGTCTGTGTTGCCAGCGTCAGGAGGATTAACCTCTCATAATCTCTGTGATCTGAATAAGAGATTTTATTCCTGTCCTCACTGCTCAGTTCAAAGCAGCTGCTGAGCAGAAACTTCAGTGGCTCTTCAGCAACGTGTCTGTATTGGTCATCCAAAAAAGGAAGAAATAAATGTTAGAGAATTTCTCCTAGCTGTGCTTTTTAGCAATTGGTTTTACTGTGTGGATGATAAGTGTATATAGGTGGAGCTGTTCTATAGAAACAGGGAAGTCAGCCATATCCTCAGTTTCCTTTTTGTTTAAAAGGTGTTCTGTTACACAAATCCATTTCTCCATCACCACACTCTACTTCCCCACCCGCCTTGGAAAGCAAATGGTGGACAAAAGCATCATCTCTTGTTTTGTAAGCAAAACATAACAAAAATTCCGTGTGTGTTTGTCTTCCCACTTCTCAAGAAAAATGTAGCTGATCCAGACTGATCAGAGGGGATGCTCACCTGCCTGTGCTAGGTCAGGCCAAAACTCGGAGGGATTACTCAGTCAACCAAACTATGTGTATCTGCCCTCGAGGAATGGTGGTGTTAGTAATAAGGGACTTAACTCTGATTATAGCCCCACAAAATTTGAAGACAGATTTTCTTTTGTGTGTTTTTTTTTTTTTTTTTTTTTTTTTTTTTTTTAAGAAAGACTGTATTTGCTGTGTCAAACAGGTAGCAAAGCATCTTGCCTTTCTTTGAGTGACAGCGCCTTTGTTCTCAATGGAGAGTGATATGGATTTGCTTGTGTTGTCTTCCTGCTTTAAAACAGCTGATACCACTGTCAAGTGACAGCAAAGATGTATAGCAAAGAGGCTAAATTGTGAAGGAAAGTCTCTGAAGCATGTATTCCCCCTCACTGTTGAAGAAGTACCAAAGTAGAATTCACCTGAAATTGCCTGCTGCCATCCCCTAGTTATGCTGGGGATGGAGGAGATTTGGCGGTAGAACAGAGCGTATGAAACTCTACTTTCCAAAATGTCACCTCTGGATCCTAAGACTAGAAGCTGCGAGCATGTAAATTTATAGAGTAGGTACTGCTGTATCATCCTGTCATGCTCCTTCCTAGGAATCGTCTAGGTGTTTGGATGGACAAGATACCAGGGCTTGTTTTGCAGTTGTTCCTATCGTGATAGGACTTCTTGCAGTGCAAACTCCTGCTGAAGGTGAGCAAAGAGCCCCTTGGCCTGCAGGGCAGGAGACATCTGGTTTGGGACCCCAGTGTGAGATGTCATTGTTGTCAGCGTGTCTCTTAGGGAATTCCAGCATCAAGTTTGAGCAGTGGGACTGTTTGATTTATTCAAACAACTGATGTTTTGGGAACAATAAATTACAAATCTGACTGGCTTTGTCATGGTGCTGGTGAGGGGAGGGTCAGTAACCACAAGGTAAACTTTTGAATACTCTGGTGTTACTTGGTTGCAGTTCTCGATGGAGAAATAGGGCAGGAGAACTGATGATTCAGAGTCTTTCCCTGGTGAAGAAAACCATCTGAAGGTAGCTTGAGTGCTCCACTAACTAGGTCTCAGAGCCTGGGCCTTTGGTTTTGAGTAGCAAATGGATGTTGAGGTGAAAGCTGGGAGCAAAGTTAAATTTCAAGTAGATGTTAACATGTCTATGGGAAGGTTATGAAGAAGCAAAGCATGATTATCTAAATAAGCATCTGAGTATGCTGTCTCTTGACTTACTAGAATTAACTTGTCAGTTTGTATTGAGATCATGATTATTGTCAGATAAGTTGAAAAGGTGAGTAATGAGGTAAAGGGCTCTCTGGAGGGCAGCATGCAGACTTGGTGTATCTTTGAGGTGCCTTGTATTGCAGCACAGGATGTGGGGCTCTTGCGAGTCGAGCTAATACTTTCTGTGCAGCCTTAAAGGACGATAATGAGATGAATTGCTAGAGGAGAGATTTTTGTCTGGACACTGGGAGGCTGTCATTCCAGCAAGTCCCAAAGCAGGCAGAAGATGGCTTATGATTCTCAGCTTGTTCAGGTTACCTGAAGGGTGACTTGAGCTTGGTGGGTTGATCTGCTTTGTGTTGGCTGGGAAATTGTATTCAGACTGCCTGCCTGCCAGCAGAACTGTGGGACCATGCAGGCAGGAGAAACAGGGATAGATAGCCCCATAGCCTGGAAGAGCATCTGCAGTGATGAGAATTCCTGGAAGAGTGTCCTGGTATCGGGAATTTCAGCACAATTTATTCCACTCCCGTCTGAAAACTGCTACCTCCTTCTTTCTCCTGTGCAGCGTTTAGCCACACAAGCTCCCTGGAAGTAGAAGCTTCTGTATTTCTGTTTCCAAGTATATTTCATGTACAAACTGGAAAATATTTTATGGGCTGTTGGCACTCTGGTTTCACTGCCAGTGCTAATCTGTTTCAGGAGGTTGTAAAGTTCAAGGCTTGCATGTTCCTACTTTCTTCACTGCTTCCCAGCGTCTGTTTCCAGCTTTTTTGGCTGTATGGTTCATGACTATGCTTTTTTTCCCAGATAGAAGAAACAATATTGTCAAGCTTATTTGAGCTGCTGCTTATTTGAAATCAATTGAATGCTTCCTGCTGCTTTTCAGGAAGCTTTTTCTGGGATCAGCTGCTCATAAACTTCTTGCAGCTTCCTTACTGCAAAGCAGAAGTTCGACTAAGTGCTAATGCTTAATGTAATAATGATTTGAGCTGTGGTTTACAAAATAGCTTGTCAATGTTTTAAGCTTTTTATTGGTAAGATCTCCCGAGGCTTTGGGGATAAAATGATCTGCATGTTTTAAAGTGCTGTAATCTTTTGCAGTGCCTGATGGTCATGGTATATTGATTGTATTTTGCCATTGTAGATCCTGTTCTCTGCTAGCTTTTTAGAAAAATCACTGTATCCACTTAAGGCTCAGAGATGAGGGGAGTTCTGGGTTTTGGGACCTACTGTTTTGTGAGTTGAGTCTTCTCCCTCCCTTCCTCTCTGCGAAAGTATCATGTCCTAGTTGCTCTACTTCAAATTTTGTTTTCAAACTAACAGATAACAGCAAGACCTTGCTGTCTGTTACTATTTTCTACAGAAATGCTGGTGTAAGGATGCTGGAAGAGCAATCTAATGTCTGCTCTAATTTCAGGGCAGGAACCAGTTGCAGACCTCTAGTTTTCCTCCTGCATTTTGTTCCCTGTCACAGTGGCTTTCTAAAAGTTGCGTACATAGTTTCAGTTCCATTTTTCTTGTCCTGTATTCTCCTAGTAAGACACTTTGTTTTCAGTTAGTATATTTTTGAGATACGGGTTTGATTTTTCTGTCTAAAACTCTATTCACAGCTGGAGTACCCATGGTGTATCTTCTGCAACGCCATTTATAATTTTTTTTTAATTTCTGTAACATTTTTTTCACCTGTTAATTTCTGTTGCTGAAATAGTTCAAGGAGTATTTCAGATAGGTGAGTTCTTGAGCTAAGTAACAAACAAGAATGCATATGAAACTCTTAATTTCAGGAGGCTGGAAAATCTGTGTGATGTTAAGTCAGTGTGTCAAATCAAATCTGGTAACAGATTAACCTGTAAATGAGACCCAGATGTCTCTAACTGTCTGAATCTATTTTGTCATTGAAAGTGTTTAGAAGCCTACTTACATTAACTGCCTACTACATTAAGCCATCATAGGAAGTAAATTGAATTGTCACTCCTGTTGTATGAAATACCTTTTAGAGTAGTAGGGTCTTTTAAGAGAAGGCTTCTTTTGCTGATGAGAACTGAGTTTTACTTTAAAGAAAAAAAAAAGGCACAATTAAACCCCCTTTATCAAAGAATCTACGAAGTTGGTGCTCCTGCTCCAATGAGAATGTGGTTTTGATTTGAGTGTTTGCAACTGCCAGAAAGGGTTTCCTACCAAGTTTTTTAATTTGTTCTGTTTAAGTTATCCAGTAACTTTGGTAAGGATGGAAGAAGTGGAGCACTCTGAAGCTCTGTTGCAAACTGAGCTGTGCTGTATACACTTACCAAGTTTTATCCAAAAGCTCAGCTGAAAAGTGACAGTATCTGCAGGAGGCATGAAATTACCCAGTTCACTGAAGTGATCAGACTGGATGATTCAGCAAAATAGTCAGGTGTATGTTTCATTTGATAATTTGTTCAGCACAGTATACTAATTATGGATTTGCTCACTTTTGTGTAGACTGGCTATCATGTTGTCCTGCTAGTTCTCCCAAGTTCATCAAACAGGGGGGAATACTTGGATATCTTGCCACTGTGCTATGCCATGGGCTATGGCAGTAATAGAGATTTAGACAAGACAATGATATATACCTTTTGTATATGAAAGTTAGGCCCTTTCTAGGTAGATTTCAGTACTTTATTTACCAAAGTTAGGCCCATAAAAGTGGTGGGACACTGAGCCTGAGGCTGTGAAAATTCTGGCAAGAACCAGATGTTTGTGTGAAGCTTGGTAAGCAGAGCCAGGCAGCAGCTGCAGCGTCCCATCGGGACTGGAAATGTCCGTCAGCCCCAAGATATGGGGTGTCTGGGTTGTGGAAGGAAACAAGGAGGGTGCTGTGTACCTGTGGGTTGTGATACTTGTGTGTGTGTAAGCCCTGGATCGTAACTGACCGGAGAATTTACAGATGACCAGGGGAGCACCTAGTGAGGTTTGGCAATGTGGAAGGTTATTGTGATGTGTACTTTAAGTAGCGCTTTCCTGGATTTCCTGTAGGAAATGGTCCTGAAGTTAATGTGGTTAGTATTGAATGTGTCTCCTCTTGGCACAGGAATCTGGAAAACCCTTCCAAGCAGTCACATGTATTCCAGCTGTTATCAGTCACTATCCAGTGGGCAGAAAGGATGGAGCGACTGGTAGAAAGCTGTTTGTTGGAAACTGTGTTGTAAATCAAATAAACTTAGTAGCTTTATGTGTCTCTGTTCAGGTTAATGAATTTGCAGATCATCTGAGCAGGAAGATGCTAATTCATGTGAATTGGGAGGCATACTAATTTATTCTTAAGACATCTGGCAAAATGGAAATCCCTTGGGTAGCTCAATTTGTTACCACAGGCAACAGAATAGAATCTCTTTTTTTTCCTTTTTTTTCCCTTTTTCTCCCCCCGCCTCCTGAGAAGAATCCAAGAGTGATATAGGCGCTTTTGAAATGCGGTTGGTTGCTGAAGGGAGCATACCTTGTTTGACATGGTTCCCAAGGCCTAGAGAAAGGCGAGTCAAGTTGTCCGGTGGGCATTTAGAGTGGTTAAATTGAAGAAAGCTCTTTGCTACATGAATGGGAACGGCAATGTAAAAGTGGTGAGGTTTTTTTCTTAATTTTGAAGAACTATTAAAAATTAATGAACTCTTATTGTGTCCATCCATTTATCCTGGACTACTTATTAAAGCAGGTCAATCTCCTGGTTCAGTTGAGGTAAATTTAGTGGTACTGATGTCTTGTTGTTAGGCTATCTGGATTCCTCCACAGTTGTCTCGGTCAAACAGATTGTGTATTTCTGAAAGGCTATTTCAGTTACTAAGTCAGGAAAACTCTGCCCTTAGATGCAACCTTAGTTCTTCGGGTACTAATGGAAATCTGTGTGCTATGTTTCTGCTCTCTGCCAGTTAGCAAGCAAAGTGGCATTTCACAGTGGCTCGTCTTCCTTCTGGCAGCAGAACAGTTCTCTGGTCAGCCCAGCCCTCCATTCACATCAAGCAATAACAAAATGTTATCCTCTGTTTGCTGTGAATGCAGTCTCTTTTGTGTCCATTGGTACATGAAGGTACCCACTGTGTTTCCGTCATGTCATCCTTAAAGGGAACATGGTGGGGCGTAAAGTGCTCTCTTCCCTGCTCAAATGGAACAGTGTTTATATGTAAACCAGTGGTTAGTTTTCCCTGTCAGAAAAACAAAGTATAAAGTAATAAACGTGACTTTAGTCTCTTGTCTCTCAGCGGCCCCTGGGGCTGAAGGAATGTCTCAGCTGCAAAACCCACACCAGCTCAGAAGGTCTCTGCTGTGAGGAGACGAAACCCAGGTGGACCCTGCGCTGGGCTCTCTGCAGTTACAGCTGAGGCTGTCGAAGTGCTGCTGCGTGCTGGCGTGTCACTGGGGCGTCCTGTGCAATTATCCTTCCTCTGAGCTAGTTAAGGAAAATCTTTTCCTTCTGAACATAATTTAGCTCTGAATGCATGAGAATGCGGTGGAGCCTTTCTTTTTAGACCTGTCTCAAGCTGGGAATACCAAGGTGACTGTGACATGTTGAATCCTCATAACAGGCTTGGAAAACCATTAAACTACTGTTTTATCTGGCTCTTTCTTTCTTAGAATTCTGAAGAGAAGAGTTTCATGACACAGTCAGCACTGCTGTTCTGCTGTGACATGTGCCATTGCTTTTAATAGCATACCTCTGATGCTGCTGGACTTTTATAGGAATCATATGAAACAAAACAGTGAATGAGTTAAAATCAGGGGTGAAGTCACGTCATGGCTTCTGCTTCCTTCAGCCTGGAGCACCTTTTGATTTTAGGCAGTGGGAAAGAGAAGGATTTCTCACCCTCAGGTGGGACATGAGGATATGCAGGGGTTGTGCACGTAAAATGTTTTGTTTTCCAGGGGAGGGAAAGGTACTTGTGTGTCAGGGTGGGATCCCCAGGGACAGAACAGTCCTTGTTTGATGCTCCAGTCTTGTGCCACCTTCCAGACTCTTATGGATTTTATAACAAGCTTTCAGGAAGTGAGTAGGACGTGCTGAATTTCCAGCTCTGCAGTGAGGACCTGTACTATAAGCGTTGGTGCAGGGTTCAGACATTAAAATTGTTACTAAAGCCCCAGTTACAGAAAATATAACAGACCTGCAGGTCTAGAGCATTGCCTAGCCAGTGCTTCACTCCCAGAAAGGATTCCCTCTCTTCTACGTACGTGCTTCAGGGTGCACAGGCTGTGAATTTGGTGTGTTGACTTAGTCTTGGGTAGTATGAGCATTTTGCTGTGGTCTCTTACTTTTGTTGCTTAAGCAACCTTTGCACCTAGTGCTGGGTATCACTGTGCAATGAAGACTGAGCACCTGGCAGAGGTGAGAAAAGCACAGAGTGAAATGGAAATATGTATCGATTCTGCTGTTCATCTGGGGGTAGTTACTGTAGAAGTTAGAGCGCTCTTGAAAACACATTAACATTGTGTTCATGTTTCACAGGGAAGAGGAAGCTATTTGTCAAATTGCTGATCATGAAAAAGCATTTTGAATGTTCTGCTTTCAGTGTTGCATTTCTTTTTAAAAGCACTAATTAAACTGCATCCTTCTGTTCTCATTTCTCCCACGGCCCCTCCGTGCCACTTTATTGGCCTCTGTGTAAGGATGTAAATTTTGTTGTATCGTGATGAGTGACCAGCTCGTCAGTCATGTGCTGGATTTAGTTAGGATGTAATCTTTTGGCCTTCTGCTCAGGCACTCCCTGTGTCTGCATCCCTCTGATTTGCAAGCAAATATTAAAGGTGAGCTCAAATCTACAGATGCTTAGAACACATAGGTTCCCTTTGACGGAGTGCAAGCACATTCCTGCTTAGGTTTGAGCAATGTGTCGTCTGAACCTTGCAGTAACTGGGCATGCTCGATTTTAATTCTCTGGCTGGTGTATGGGGCACCTAGTCAGGAAAAAAAATAAATCCTTCAGACTGATTGAAAAATAAGCGGATAGCAAGAATTTCTCTGTAGAACTGAGTTTAAGAATACTGTGCTATAAGTTCTATGGTTGTTTTTCCAGCTTCCCAGAATGATTCTGGACCTTTCTTGCAATTTCTGACTTGTATTTTCTGTTCCTAGTCTTTAGGGTTCTGTCTGACTCTCCAGCCTTTGGTAACTGACAGCTGTAGAACATCTGGAATCCTGTTGTGGCTTTTTTTATTTTTTTTACACCAACCTAGGTTTTTTTTCCTTTTCTCTTTATTTAGAGTAACACCAAAATGGTGAGAGATTCCCAGAGAAAAATCTCTGGATGTATTGAATGTTTACCCCAATTTTCACTGCTTTTATATCTGTCTAACTTGCACCCGTTTATTTCAGTGCAGCTTGTTTGCTTTCTAATAGCTCCTGAAACTGAGGTGCAATAGCCCAGTTGTATGCGGAACCCTGCGGTCTCACAGCCAGTCCTGATCCTGAGATGTTGTGAGAGCTGCACTTCTGCAATGATTTTTACATACCCACTAGGAAGTGCTTTCCAGTGGGCTAACAAAATAAAATCTGTGTCCAAGTCACTTGTCGTGGGAACTTTTTGGACATGCTGTGTAAACATTACATGTGAGTTGTCTGGGGACATGGTGTTCATTCCTGGTAGATACTAAAGATACAAGACTCCATTTTTGTTATGTGGGTCTGTATCAGGCTTGTGATCTTCACTTAGTCTCACTGCTGCTCCAGAATATCCCTGTTGTTGAGAGCCCTGGGACAACTCTTGCTGAAGACCCACATGGACACCCTTTTCAGTGGGCAATGGCAGTGCAGGGTTTGCCTTTCATCAAATGAACCTCTTAATATTTAGAGTTTGAGGCCACTGTGTACAGACAGCATCTGTCTCTTAGTTTGCATATCGCTTGCTGCAGAGACAGTGTCTCGTCTCCGTGTCTAGGAGCCCACTCTGGCTGCTTTTTTCACAAATAATACCAAATTTCCTCACTGGGATTGTCTCTGCTTCCCTGCTAACAGCAGTGGAACTTGTTACGAACAGGGGGAGAGACCAGCTGAAGCTTACTGTGCATCCCCTGCCCTCTTTCTCCTTTTTTCCTTCCCGCCACATGCACTTGTTTCTTTGTCTCCTGCTTCTTCCAAAGGAGGGGAGAGGGGAGGATTAGAGACAAGCTGGTTTCTGCCCACTCCAGAGGAGTATTTCATTAAATGCCTGTTTTTGTGTGGTGTCCAAAAGCACCTAGAAAGTGGGTAGATTGCCCTGACCATTTCTCAGTGGTTAAACAGACTAATTGGTCTGGAGATTAAAAAGGAATCTCCATCTTCAGTCAGCAGGAACACTGGCCCCCACCATTGTATGTTTTGCTTGCACTGTTAGGTTTAGCATCAGGAATGCTTCAGGCCCTGAGGCTGGGAGTACATGAACCTGTTTATTTTGGACACAAAGGCTCGTGGGCCTTAGCAGTCTTGGTAAAAGCTACAGGTCTTCTAACTTCTGTTTGAGATGCCTCTGGCTCATACCATACCCAGTGCAGCATTTCCTTCATGCAAACACCTACCTGGACTGTAAATGCTTGCAAAGGAGAATTTGTCAAATAGCAAGGGTGTTCTCCAGCATCACACTCCATTGCAGCTGTGTGCATGTAACTGCGTAAGGGCCATTGTTTTATTTTGTCTTCTAATGTTCCTTTCTAGAATATTTATCTTGTAAGTTAGACTCTGTGAGTCTTTAGTAAGCATTGGATGCTCAGTTTCGTGGGCGAAACTTCACGACACCTGTTCTTATATCTTTTTGCTTTCTGGTATATATTGCTTCTTCGCTTGTTAAATGTATTTTCATCTTAGTGTTAGTTTTCCAGTGGGAAAACTAGCTGGAGCCTAGAGATGTCTTCTCTTAGTGCTTATACTTAGCAATACCAGTGAGGATATGAGCTTGCAAAAGAGAAATGTAAACAAAATCTCCCCTAGGTAGGCATGGACCTTCTCCATCCAGTGAGATAAGAGCCAGTGCTGTTTTATATTTTAACCATTTTTCTTGTTAAATACTGTCCTGGAATTAAATTAACAGGTGAGACCTCAAAAAAATGACATCTGCGTTTAGACTGCTGGTTGTTTGGCATAGCAGGTTAATTTGATTTACAGATGTCATACTATAGAGCTGCTATTCAGGCTTGATTATTTTCATGGCTAAAAGTCTCCTTTTCACTGCTGAGGAGAGATCCTTTGTTTTTAAGGAAATGTTTATTTCTTCCACAGTGTCTAACTTTGTAAATGAGGTGGTATGAAATGACATCTTGCCAAGCAGCAGTTAACATCTGCTTGCAAAGGACTGGTTTTGAAATGGCTTTGCATTAGCCATCTCACATTTCTTTCTAAACATGAATCCTATGATAATTTTTTAGATGCATCTATTTAGAGAGGTGAGATGGGGTGCATGAGAGGTTTTGCCTCCAGATTTGTTAAACTGTTAAAATGACCATGAATTTCCAGCTACCGGTCCTCTACTGGGGATGCTGTACAATTAATGTGATGCCCTGTGATGCTCTGATTCAAATGAAACTGTAGCAGGACAAAATCACTAACACCTCTTTTTTTTTTTCTTTTCCGTTTTTCTTTTTACAGTAAAAAAAGCTAAACTCCAAGGACCACCAGGTAAGCCATGCTCTACTGCTTATTCACAGTAATGGTGACATCTGCTCTCTCACTTCTGCTCCTGCTGCTCCCTCCCATTTTCGTCTGCCTCCTTTCTGCTCCTCCATCTTTTTCTTAGGAGTGACAAAAGCTACCCTGAGAATCCAGGCAGCCTGAGTTAGTAGAAAGCTTGAGGCTCTGACCTCGTGTCACAGTTCTAAGAATCCTCTACCTGCTCACCTGACCTGAACAGGTGCCGGGTAAGGAAAGATGTTCCTTTACTATCGCTAATTCCCACCTCACTCTGCCTTTTCCTCTCATCCTTCCTCTGTCCCTGATGAAAACAGGATCTGAAAATGTCCACTAAGCAGAACTAGCGCATGCCTGTGTGGATTCATTGCCGCCTTGATCCTGATTGGAGTTGCTGCATGGTACCACAGAAGTGATTCATTCTCTTATGTGGCAGTCCATAATGGCTGTGCTTGGGATTGCAATCCCATCCATCAGATTTTGTGTCTGCGTGATAAAATAAAAACAAACAGCTGGTGACACCCAGAATTTACAGTCTAGGCAACTATTTCATTGTGGATCAGTAGCTAGCAAGGAATCCCTTAGCAGGCAAATATATTTATTGAATTAAATTTGGTGTGCAGTTAACAGAAGATTATGCAGTTTTCTTCTGAAATAACATTTATTCAAGTGTTTAGATCCAAAGCAATTGCACAGCTGTATTAATGACTTATTTGTTCAGCTTTATTCTCTTGATATAGCCATCCTCAGGTTATAGCAGAAATCTTCCAAGGTGTCCTTGTCCATGCTGTGTGTCAGGTCAAGATGTGTGTGTGCACCAGCCTTGAATTTCCAGAAAAGGAGAGCTGTGTGTCCAGACTGGAAGGGAGATGGTGTGTGCTTTATCCTTTCTCTAGTCAAGAAGCCTGCTCATGGCTGCAAAATATTTGTCCTGTAGTCTAGGTTTAGCTCAACTGAAGCGTATGGTTTTGCAGACAAGCCCAGTGTCCCAGGAAGATGCAAATAATGTATCTAGATAGAAGGGAGTCTGACTTTCAGTGACTCCAATTTCTTCCTCAGTTTCTGGATCACTTAGTTTCCCTTTCCTCCCTTTCTGCTACAATATCTGGAGCTACAGGCTGAGACATGCTATAATAGCCCACAGCAGTCATGCATACAAACTTTGGCAGTATTAAAATGGACTGTGATCTAACTTATGCTGCAAATAGATGCAGCAGAACATTGAAGTATTAAAATATGTACACTGCTTTGTAGCTACCTAGCCAATGTCTTGTTCCAGGCTTGATGAAACTGATAGATTGGTCTGAGGTGGTAACTCCCCTTAAAAGCAAGTTTATTCATTCTTAGATGCTGATATTCAAACTTTATGCATTTCTGTGCTTGGCTTCTTTTGATTTTATTGGCAAAGAGGTAGCAGCAACTAGGAAAAATGTTGTTTCAGGCCTTTTCTTCAAATTTAAAATAAAAAGCAAAACATCTAAACAAAGCCTGTCTTGTGAAAATGTGAGTGTAATGTGGTTCTTTTAGGTCAGCTGGTTTAAGCAGTACAGATCAGTTTTAGCACATTTAGCATAAATCACTGTATTTTTCTTCTGCCCTTGTTGGATCTGTGAAGTTCATTGTGGATTCATGGGTGGAAAACCAGGTTGGAACTAGGAGAGCAGTTGGGTCATAAAAAAAGAGGTGATATGATCTGCCCAACTGCTCCTTGCTTGTATGTTTTTCAAGTTTGTTTTTCGCTCTGCATGATAGGCCCTTCAGACTGTGTATTATTCCTCGTCTGCATTTCAATGATAGTGTCCTACACAAAAATTGTTTGTGTTCTTTGGGATTTTACACACTTTCTTTTCCCTGACTTACTGCAAGTGCTTAGTTGCCTGTTGGTTTTTTTTGTTTGTGCATGAATTTCTAAAAAACCGTGATTGAAAATTTGGTGGCAGGTGAAAAATATCTTGAACATTTGTCTCCTTAGTGATGTCTTCCCATATGGGCTTTTCGTTTTGGGTCCTTCTAATGTATGGACTGAAAACCTTGAAGTCTTGCGTTTATGTGATGAAGGGTTATACTGAAGGAGATAACTTTTTGCCTTTTGTTCCCCAGATAAATTCAATACGTATGTGACCTTGAAAGTGCAAAATGTGAAGAGCACGACAGTAGCCGTGCGTGGTGACCAACCTTGCTGGGAACAGGATTTCATGTTGTAAGTACAGTGTTGCGCAATGACAAGGTGCCTGTGGATGAGTCCTTCCACAGCACTGATGTTTATATGGAGCTGTGATTATGTTGTGTAAACTGGAGTACTTCAATAGGTAAAATGCACAAGCCTGATGACAACCTAAATAATTTGATTTTCTGTTGTACGCACTGACCTGTGCTGAACAAGATGTGTGTTGGAAGGTTGTCTCTGCCAGTGCCACGGACTGGCTGGAGTAGTCTGTGTCCTTTGATAGTACTGGGTTGCCTGGATTCCTCTTCTTAGACCTGTGTGTCAGGGCACGTGGCTGCTCCCACAGGGATGGGGAGCCAGACTCAGAGTGTGGTAGGATGGCTGGTAGGGCAGGGTCCTCGCCAGCCAGGGCCCAGTCCCACAGTATCTGAGCAGTGCAAGTGAGGCAAGCTGAAGTAACAGGTCATCAGACAAGTTTGTTGTAATGATGCATGTCTGAGGTCAAGCTGAGAGGGCAAGTTATCAAGTCATGCTCAGGGCTGCGTCTGATAATAATAACCAGGGTCAGACATAGTCCAGCAATTGCCAGTCATGTCTAAAGTGATGAGGCAAGTCTGGGGTTGAGCTGGGAAGTCAGTCTCTGGGGTGGGTCTGGATTGATGGGGTCCATGGCCAGGCACGGGCACAGTTGTGGCTAAGCTGTAGACAAGCACACCTACAGCATAGCTGAGGCAAGGAACAAAGGACCATATCTGAGCTTAAATGGAGCTCCTGGTCCTTAGGAAGAGGGTGTGGGTGGAGGCCACTGGAGAGGCTGGTCAGGGCAATTAAGGACTGTTGTTAGTGCACTCAGGGCCTTGACAGGGTATCCTGGTTACCTCAGTGTGAGAGCTGCTCTTATGTGTTGATGTTTTCTGCTATTGGCCTCGTGTCTGTGAATGTGTTTTCCAGCTCCCCTGCTGCAGCTTGAGGGGCTGCCAGTCCCTGCCATAAGCAGCAGAACCTGTTCCAGCTCTCCCAGGTTTTCTGGTATAGTTGGCACTTCTGATTTGCTCTGGTCCTTATAGTCCTGACATATAGCTAAGGATTTCCCAGTAGCTTTTAGAATAGTGCTTTTTTTGCTGGTGGATGAATGACTCATTGATGTATTGCATCTGCTTCTGTTTCTATAGCTTTGTAAAACAAAGTGAACTAAATTTACTAAATCCTGGACTCCCAGGTCCTTTTCTCTGAACTTGTCATGGATGATGCTATTGCAGGGGGAATGACGTGTTCATCTTGTGGAGTCAAAGCTAGTGCTGCTGTCTTGAATGAGTCTGTGGGGGTTACATAGTATCCATAGCAAAAAACCACCCACATGGGATTTTGTGAGTATGGTTCCCAATCCAGCAGCAGTTGGTTCTCCTCTGACGAAAAGTGGGAAGCTTTTGCCTCTGGTTGAGCAGTTCACCTGGGTTGGTACACTGTTGCCATCATAGCTGTGCTCCCATATCCACTGTTTGGTGTCACTCTGCTTTTGGAGCACCACATGAGGTGTGCGCTTCTGTACGGAGGCTCTGGAGCCTATCCTTTGGCATGTGACGAAACATGCGTGCTCCTGAACGCCAGCAGCTTTTCAGCTCTGCAGTTCCTCGTCAGACAGAGGCTGTGGCTATCACTGACGTAAATCATGCAGGACTGGGACAAGGTTGGGGCAGGGAATTTTGTCCCTGTGTGCTAAATCCCATGCCCATACCCAAACTATTAAGTCATTCTTCCTGTGATTTGTGCTTGTCCTGTGTACAGGAACTAGCTTTAGACACGGCCAGCTACAGAGGAGGCTGCTCACCAGTGATTTAAGAATGGCACTTAAGTTGCTCCTCCTCCTTCCCCTCAAACAGCTCCTGGAACTGCTCACCAATACCGTCTGGGAGCTTAGCTAGCATGCTGTAAGGTCACTGTGCTGCTCCGTAATTAGTTGCTAGGGGATATGAAAACAGAATATTAGCTGAACTACCTAGCCCTTATCGCCCCTGCTTTCGCCAGGCAACAGCACAGTTGTTCTGATGTTTCTTTGTAACAAAAATATTACACGTGGCAGGGAACGTGTTTTGCATGATCCTGTGTACATTAAGTTGTCCCAGGAGAAATGACACCGATATTCCAATGCTACTATTCATTGGTTTGCTCTTTTTCTTTCTGGAGTTGAAAGAGGCTTTTAAACACAGTAGTTTTTCCCTGAGGAAGGCTGCTTTTACTGTCTGTGTTTGTGTTTATGATTTTCAGGAGGCATACTAGAAGAATAGACTACAATTAAGAAAATGCTTTCTATCTGTGTTAGTTGTTTTTGCTTCCAAACTCCTTGTGAGACATAACACTTCAGAATTTGGGGGTCTGGGGTTGTTTGAGATTTGCTTCTTTACCAGACCAGTAAA
Source organism: Rynchops niger (assembly GCA_013400035.1). NCBI lineage: Eukaryota > Metazoa > Chordata > Aves > Charadriiformes > Laridae > Rynchops > Rynchops niger. The sequence goes on from VXBH01005716.1 coordinate 33,145, forward strand.
GCACTTTAATGTATTCTTCGGGGATGTTGTCTAATTTTGAAGCAGCTTTAAAAGGACTGCATATTTGCAGCAAGCACCTCTTGAGTGAAGGTGCCAACTGATGTTTAGAACATGATGATTAAATTGGTGTTTAAGTTGTTAGAAATGTCTTTCATTTAAATTCTATGTGCATGTGGAAAGGGAGGGATGCCAAATTCCAATCTCAGCTCTTTTGTTCTTTGAAGCTATTCTGCATTTAACCAGAAGGTGGAGAAGGGGAGACACAAAGGCAAAGCTACTGTACTGAAATTTTTTTTTTTTGTTATTCTTATCTGGTGGTATGTCCTGTGGAGTTCTGTGCAGAAGCCCATTGTGTGTATGATGATCAATGTCTTCCTCTGTCAGTGTATGTTGAAGCAAAGAATGTGGTTTTACAGTGTGCCTGAATTCTAGTATTTCTTCCTTCCCTTCCCTTTCTGGTCTCACACTAGTGTGGCCAGCAGAAAATCAGTTGTTTCAGTTATTGCAAATTTGTGCAATCAGCCAAATATCATCTTTCAAGAGGCAAGCAGTGGGAGGGCAGACGAGTGATAGTGCAGGTGGCTAGTTTTTAGTTTGTCCATATTGAGTAGCCATATCCAAACAGAGGGAGCTGGAGACTCAGTTTCAAGATGCTATCAGTAAACTCATAATAAACCTGTGTAATCGCTTGATCTTGAACTACGTAGACTGAGTCACCCAAGTACTGGACACTCCTGACTTTTAAACAAGAACAGCAGCACTTGGTTTAAAATAGATATTAATGTGCTTTGCTGTAGCTGTAACGTTTGTCTTGAACCTTGTAGATAAAATATTCTCTTTTAAAGTTGTAAGAAGGCTCTGTGGCAAAGCTCAAGTAGATGCTGGGATTTGCAGCAGGTTTGGGGTTTTTTTTGGGTTTTTTTTTTTTTTTCGCCATGATGGCAGTCTATAGAAATTAGAGACTAACATGCTTTTAAATTCCCTTGATAAACTTAATGTGGATACATTTGGACACAAGGACAGCAGGCAGAGGCAGTGTGTGTCCGAGATACCTACTTTTGGGGATTAGTGGTTGCACTAAAGGAAAATCCCAAGCACAAAGAAGTAGGAGCAATGGCCTTCTTCATGGTAAGTGTAAGACAGTTGGGTATCAACAGGCAGTTCAGGATTATTCTCTACTCTGTTTTTTTTGCCAGCATTCAGGCTGTGCATATGTTATGCTCTTCTTAAGTATGTTATAAACCGGCATGGAGGAGAGAGGCACAAATGCTATGAAGCATTGAGAAGAAGCAAATTTGAGATGCATTCTTTCCTTACCAAGAGGGAAGATGTTCATGAAAACCTTCAAATAAGTATTTCGAAGAACTTAGCACTCGGTGGTCGTATGGCTGTATTGCCGCTTGCTGACAGAGATTTGCATGGCTCAAAGCCTTGCAGTGTCATGCAGAGGAAGAAGCTACTGCTGTAGCAGAAGTGGTACAGTGCAGCCCTGAGCATTAGGTAGTGCTGCTGACGCAGCTATGCTGGGTTTGGAACTGTTATTTTTGGCATGTGGCAGCTCCACTCACAGATGAGCATTGTCAAGTTTGGACCTGCTGGAGTACACTTTTGTTGCTGTGGTGCCAAGGGAAAGGAGACACACAACTTGTTGGAAATGGGGTGCCTGATGGCAAAGAACAGCTCACCTCTAGGTTTTGGCCCCAGATATATTTCCTTCTCCTGTGTACATAGCTGCAGAGACAAGTTCCCAACTGGCAATCCATTCATGACATAATTCAGGGTTTTCATTTGCAATCTTTGTGTAATTAGTATTAAACTGTGAGAAATCGGTCATTAGAAACTAGTGTTCCCTGTGAGTATGAGCCACCTCAACCAAATGCTTACAGAAACTCTCTGTAGCTTGACACAGCTGTGTGGAAAGAGTTCACTGGTATAATCATGGTGGTGATGCAGAACCTAAAGCAGAATTAGACTGTATTCTTCTTTCTCAGCTGTGCTGTCTTCTTTCTTTTCTTGCAGTGAGATCAGTCGGCTGGACCTGGGCCTAATTGTTGAAGTATGGAACAAAGGACTAATCTGGGACACCCTGGTTGGGACCGTGTGGATTGCTCTGAAGGCCATTCACCAATCTGATGAGGTTAAGCTGACACAGAGCTTTATTTTGACAGCTCCAATGTTGGTAGTTAACAAAATCTGGCCTGGTGCAGCCCAGGAATGTGTTCCTCAGCAAAACTTCCACTTGCAAAGTCATGAAGGCTGAGTGAGGGGAGAGGGCTGTTGGCATCACATTATTGTTCTTGGTTTTGAAGGTGGCTGCCAATACTGAGACCAAAACTCAGCTTAAGTAGGGGTCTTTGGTCTCATTTCACTCACCTGGACACAAAAAACAGGGCTTAATCTGTTAATGAACACATAAAATTGACAAGTGTCTGAAGTCTTAAGGACTGACTGCTTAGTGTGATGTTCAAATTTCTATGAGCTTTTGCTAATGATGGAGGGTGTCCTGATAATAGACAAGCCAGCCTTTGAGGTAGACCCAGAGGATGTCTAAATCATCTTCTTAAAGCTTCTGGGTGCAGTGTTAGAGGGTGTCTAGTGGTGCTAATATGAATTGAAAAATGTAGAAAATGTGATGTGCCAATGTCTGTAACTGCCCTAACTACTGAATTTGGCAGTTCTTGCAGCTAAGCAGGGCATGTTTGGGTTTTTTTACTGTAAATTTCAGGGCATTTATTTAAAAGATTATTGAATTTTAGCAGGGAGAGACAGATTATATTTTCCATAAAAGAGTGGGAATACCTAGCAGTGTGTCCATAAGGTCTAGCTAGTGATCAGTTCCTCTGGCTGTCCAGTCACTCCTTGGTGTCTGCCTTTGAGGACTGACCTTTGCAGTTCCACTGAGAAAGCGTCAGTTCTGCTAGGAGGTGTTGCTGCTTCTCTTGGTAAAGGCCTTTGGGATTTGGAAGAAAAACATGTGCTGAATGGATGTCATTTGATGTTAAAATACTGATAATACTGCAAGGTGCTTCCTGGAGTCTTTCATTTTAGCAAATGTGTGAGAGTCGCTGCGTAAGCACCTGCCAGACTTGAAACTTCACTTGTGGGTTGTGATTCACAGGAAGGTCCTGGGGAGTGGTCTACGCTGGAGGCAGAAGTTGTAATGAAACATGATGAAATCTGTGGAACCAAAAACCCGACTCCTCATAAAATTTTGCTGGACACAAGATTTGAATTACCTTTTGGTGAGTGCGTTTCAATAACTTAACCAGGGTGCTGACAGTGGAGAGAAAGTGCTAGGGAGCAAATTGAGTTTTATAATCAAGTTGTGCTCATTCTCAGTTCAGTCAAAATAGTTCAGTGCAGATCAAATTGCTGGTGTTCATTTTTTGTTTGGCTTCTTTCTAACAAGATCTGAATAAATTAGGGAAGACTTGAAGGTCTCCAAGTGCTGGAATGTTTAGAGTAACAGAAGTTTAAGAAGCTATTAATACTATTCAGGATTGTGCAGTCAGACATTTTGTTCCTGAGCAGGGAACATTCACTTCTTTGTATCTAGACAAATTTGGCTCTAGAAGAGGTCAAATGTGTTGTTAGAGCTGTTCTGTGATAGGTGCATTTAAACCCTGCTAGAAGTTTGTAGTTCGGTTAGTGAAACATTAATGCTCAGTGCTCCTGAACATTATCATTAGCAGAGTATATAAATAACTTGGTGTTATAAGAACTGCCTTTCTGGCAATTACTTGTCGTTGAAAAGTACAGAAAAGTACTTTTTCAAGTGGAAAAGTAGGTAACTGAAGTAAACCTATCTAAAGTAAAGTGGTGTGTGATTTATTCTTTATTTTATTTTATTTAAAACCAAACAAACAAATAAACGAACCCCCAAAATAACACCTTAGCCAGAATACTTCCAAGGTTTATGTAGCTTCTCTTTCCAGCTCTTATCTGACTCTTGGGATCAGGAACAGAGATGATGTTTTTGGGGCTTGTGGTATTTTTTTTTCCCCACATTGAAGTGTTTCAGGAGTTGTCTGTCATTGCAAGGCTCATCTCTCATCCTCTGCCTGTTGCTTGTTTTTTTGCTGCCAAGACCCTGGCAGCGTGAGCAATTTCTATCGTGCTTGAAGCACTGGTGGAGCATTTGTGCACCCGCTGGCTTTTGGCCAGCAACTGTCAGAACTGGCCATCTGTTGTGGAAAAGTGTTAGGCCATCTATTGGTCTCATACCCCCCTTCTGGGTGCAAGGGAGGATGCAGGCTTTGGCCCTGCAGCGCTACAATCAATCAAAATTGCATCTTGTGCTCTGAGTGTACGTACTATTTTGAGTGCACAGTCAGCTGGATGGTGCAATTCCGGCTGAGTGCAGTGTTTTATGGATGTAATAGGCACTGCTCTTTAACTTACAGTCCGGTGTGTAAAGGGGAAAAGGTATCTGACATCTCAGCTGTCTTGACAGCTAAGCTGTCTAATGTTGGGCTGGAGCCATCCCTCTTCCTTGTGAAAATGCCCTGGTGATTCACTGCTGCTGTCACCCTGTCAGTGGGAAGTTTATCACTGAAATTGCCTGTTACGTAAGAGGAACAACAACTCACTTGCCTTCCTTGTGGGCTGAAACGTTGTTTCCTTGGGGCAAGTGTTTTAAGCTTTTGGGAGAGAGAGAACACAGCACATGTAGCTGAAGGCAAGGCCTTGTAGGTTCTACCTTCACACAGTTTGTTCTGACATAGTTGCTTGTAAACTGTCTCTGCTTTAAAAGAAAACAAAGTTCTAATCTCTCACTATGTATTCAGAGTATCCAAAAGAGAAATTACTTCTGCAATTCATGTTTTGAACTACATTACATTTTGTGATTTTTTTTTTTTTTGTAAACGATTGTGTGTTAGAGCACCTGGATTTAAAAAGTATTTCAGTTAATAGTGTGTTTTCTCCCTACTACTATACTCAAAACACAGGACCTTTATGTTTGGTTGGTTTTGGGTTTTTAAACTACTGTTTTAAAACACGTGGTGTTCTACAGAACATAGAATTCTGAGAAGTAGAATTTCATGCAGAAAACTGAAAGTAAATAACACACTTTTTGTCACTCTTTCATTTTTAACACAATTGATCATTTAAAGCACATCTATTAATAATTCCTTTGCTTACTATGCCAAATACTGAAACAACAGGAACTCTGCACTGCTGTATTGGAGGGTTTTTATTTCAGAGTGTGACGAGTTGTGTGCCTCTCCAGTACTTCATAATGTTCAGGAAAAAATGGGTGCATCAGTTTGCTCTTTCAAGGCTTCTGCTGCTTTTCACTTGAAGAGTGATGCAGTCTTTTTTGGATCTTCTACATTTTCCATCGGCCATGGAAAGGTCAGAAGCAAGCTGAAAAGTGGCAGGCACCAGTAATGTGGGATATTCTCTATAAGATAGCATCTACCATCATCACCTTCTCCAGCGATACTTCCCTTCACACCGTGACTGAACATCTCCTGCCATCACCTCTAGGATAGAGAAGGACGCTGTAAAAAGGGATTAGGCTCTCTCTGCCTGCCTGTGCGGTACAGTGAGAGTTGGAGCGATGCGTGGAGGTAGCTCAGCTCACAGTGCTGACTCTGCATCTCTCCTGATGGATTTGCAGTTCAGTTTCCCTTTGAGTGGAGGGTAGCAGTACAGACTCCTAGTGCCCTACACCTTAAGAATGTGTTGTCATACGAGCTGGGAACTGCTGCTTTAAACCTACACAGAGAACTAAATGGATCACTGATCTGCTGTGGAAGTTCTTCAGTCAGCAGCTCTGTTGCTGTAGAGGTAATGTTTTAATAACAGCATGTTTGCAGTGACACACAGGAACATTGTGTATCACGTTTTGTTTCCCAGGTGAAGATCTCCTGGCTATTGTAGATACCTGAGAACTGGAACGATATGTGTGTACTCGTACAGCTTGTGCTGCTTTCCAAGTCTGGTAAAATACAGCTGTCTGGGATAGCAGCTTTAACAAAATAGTGTGTTCTGTTTTGCCGTGCTTCTGTGCTTCTTCTGTCACTTCTGGCTGCTCTGTTTCCTTTAGGTTATATGATGCCCATGGATACAGGTATGCCAGGTTACGCAGTCTCTGTATTTAAAATGTTTAATTGTATTTAGGTGGAGCCTGAGAAGTTTTTAAAGGGTTGTAAGAGAGAATAAATGAATTTGAAAACCAGAAAAGCTGAAGTCCTTGGTGTAAAACATGATAGTATATGCAAAGACATTTAGAAACTGGTTTGTTGTTTGCACTATATTTATCTTGGATTAGTTTGCTGCTTCTGCTTCCACCTGATATCTTCAGGATTCTTCCTCCCTCGTTTGTCTTCTACTGGTACTCTGGAGACTGGCAACAACTAAAGCTGAAACACAAGCAGGATGTGCTGATGCTGCTAGTGGTAGTACATGATGAAAGCAATTTATAGGATGGTGTGGTTTTTTTTTCTTGTGTGGTGGGTTTTTTTTTCCCCCTTTTTCATATGAAGTTGTTCTTAGTGTTTACCAGGCTTGGAGTTGAGAAGCAATTGTTTCCTAACAGAGGCTGGTGAGACTTGTCATCTCTGCTTCTGGTGATAGAAAATAACTTTTCCTGAGTTTATCCAGGAGTTAAACTTTGTTAATGCCCAGATTTCTAATGGGATAAAGAACATCTATGGTGGCCTTGAGCTGTCCTCCATGTGTCCCTCTGCATGTTCCAGATGCAGCTCTTGTGGTGTTCAGTAATGTTGTTAGTGTGACGTTAGTTTGTGGTTTATGGGGAAGACAGCAGATCTGTGGGCCCTTCTGCGGTGAGCATCTGTGTGTGATGGACTGTGGTGCTGGGGACCAGACTCATCTAATATTCTCTGCCAGCCCTATATTCTTAAATGTTCAATCTCGCAGAAACAGAATGATTGAAAATCCTCTTCTATAGAAGTGCAGCAAAGCGTGAGCATTTGAAATGTGAAGTGTTAGTGAGACTTGATATTAACCCCTAGGGTGCAAAGCATTTTTATGCTTGGTAATCCTTTAAAAATGGCAATAAAGTGCCTTCTTGATGGGGGGAAGCGATTGTTAGCGATGACAGGCTGGAGCAGCTTTCTTCATTCATCATGTCTATTTCTTCTCAGGAGCAAGACAGACATATCAAGGAAGAGAGAGACAGCTTTTCTTCTTGGTTGGTCTAGAAAATTTGCTTGTAGGGAGAAGACAGTCTTGCTATTGTTGTCTTGATGTAGTGAATGTGTGCTGCCACAGACTTTCCAAGATACTGCTTTTCAAGTGTAAAATTATGCTGTTTAAAAGCAATTTTACTCTGTCCTCCCCTTTTTTTAGAAGTGCAGTGGCTATGTGTAGGTCCCTCACAGGATGGAGTACTCAGAAATGCTTTTGGCTCCCAAAGTATAGCAGTTTTTGTGTCTGTGCCAGGCTGTTCCTAGTAGATAGTTGGAGTGAAAATGCTTTTAGTGTTCTCGCCACTCCCAGACCGAGAGCATGCTGATCTGCATCCAGCCATCAGGTGGAGTAAACGGGCTTTCTTGTTTTATTTCTGTAAAGTTTACAAGACAAGAAGTGCTCAGCTCTGCAAAGTTATTTCAGTGAGAACTTGTACCTGTACCTCAGGAAAGGGAAGAAATTTCATCTTGGAAAAGAGTGAGGCGGGTGAAGCCTTGTAGGAGAGGGGGGAGGGGTGTGTGTATCTCTTTTACTTCCAGCACTTGGTCTCAGTTCTGCAAACCTGGGGTAATGCCCCAGCCCAGGACTTGATACCTGGGAAAAAGTCAGGTGGCACAACGTGATATGCAAGGAGTAGAGCAAGGACCATCAAGCCTGAGGTGAAGAGAAGCTTTAGGGCTGAAACTGCTGGTTATTACCATGCTAGAGATCTCTAAGCTGGAATACTGTCATGTTTAGCTACCTGAGGGGTTCTAAATGTGGGTGAAGTCATCTGTATAGATGCAGTAAATTCTCCTCTAATTCCTCCCTCAGTCTGGTCAAGTCTCCATATTGCAGTGTCCCCATTTCTGTGGTGGTGCAGTGTATCCAGCTGTCAGGCCCCTAAGCGCTCTTCTAAATCTTGATGGCACTGAGCAGCTCCATCTGTGACCCCCACCCACATCCCCTGCTCATGGGCCCAGGAGACCCATTTCAGCTCAGCTCTGAGCCTTCGCTCCTGAGTGATGCTGTGGGAGTTACTGATCCCTCACCTCAGCCACAACCATGTCTGTGCCTGCTTATGGACCCCATGGATCCAGTCCCAGCTGTGGACTGACTTCCAGGCTTGACCTCAGACCTGCCTTGTCACTCTGGACCTGCCTGCTGATCTGGGCTCCTGGCCATGATCTCTTAGCCTGCCTTGTTCACCTTGCTCAGGCAGCGTAGGACAGCACCCTGGCTGGCAAGTCCCCTGCCCTGCTAGCCATGAGGTCTCCCTTGTCTCCTCTCCCTTCAGGAGCAATCAGACCTTACTGCTCCCTGACACCAGGAGCCCAGAGAGGATGGGGTTTTCAGCTTCCAGCCGAGGATGATGGCAAGTAGGAGCAAGGACAGTAAAGCTTGCAACCTTTCCATGTTGGTATCAAATAAAGAAGCCCTAAAAGCTAGTGAAGAGATCTGCCCATCTCCTGTCTGTTCTTGTTCAGCAGTTTTGTTTCACTGACATATGTCCTTGCTCCTCTTGTTTACCAAGCATGATGTCAGCAGAGTCCTGAGCTGGCATCAGGTGGCCTCTGTTTGGACTAGTTTAGCTTCTTATCTTGTAGGCAAAAGATAACGTAGCAGAGTAACTTGGTCTCGTAATAAAAGCAGAGCAATGATGTAGGAGCTGGCCAGTTGACGTGGCTTTGCAAGCAGTTAGTCTGTGATCTCTGTGCTAGGGATTTGCATCCCCTGTGTTCCAAGGAACCAGCTTCGACAAAACAGCTGAGGTAAGACACAAATGGATAGTGAAATAAAAAATACTTATGAAGTGATTCCTCAAAAAATTGAGAATTATGCCTCATTGGGCATTTATTCTTCTGAGCAGGTAACTTGAAGCAACTGGCCTATGAACTTGAGTCATGTTTAAGGTTTGCTGTGTGGTAATTGTACTGCCATTAGCATTAATGACAAGCATTTCTCTAAGATCAAGAAGATGTCCTTAAAGTAGCCATTATGTAGGACAGTAGCAGACTTCTATGTCTGACTTGCATAAGAAGCTATTTCAATAGAATAGCAGCCATCCTGCACTAAAATTCTGATAGCTCCATTTATGAAATAAGCACCTTGGACACATGACAGGAACAACAAATCCAAGAGACCCATGATGCTTCTTGATGCCTGGGCATGCTACTAACCATGGTCTATGGGAAAGCACTGAAGCCTACCATGAGACAACTGCAGTTCCCGAAGTTCCATTGCTTCATCCTTCCTAGATTCTTTGGTCTTGATTTCAGGCTCCAGAGTTGAGTTGTTTTGACACTGACCTTCAGTTCTCAGTTCATGAGTTTTTCTTCATCTTTTAGAGATGTGATGGCTTTCAAAGACAAATTACCATAGGCTTTGCTTTAATGTTTGGGTTGTTTCAGGTCTTTGCAGTTTGTCCCCCTAAATCTCATTAGGTTGTGTGCAAATAGCCCTTCAGTTAATTGATATCCTCTTTCTAGATCTATTCTGTCCAGATTTCCTTTGAATGCTGTCCCTAACTTGTGTGGAGCTCATCTAATAAAGCTGTGCAGCTGAGTTTGACAGCCCTCATGGTCAAAAGCATGTATGGTTTTTTTTGCTACAACTCTGTAATTGTGGAAGACTCTCTCATGTTTCTCTTACCTTGTTTTCTAATAGCATATAGCAACAAAGCAATGCACTGTACGTTAGACAGAACAACTAGTTCTGTGTTATTATGGTTAAAATAGTTTGCTCGTCTCCCTTCAAGCAAGGAGAAATAGATTGTCTTTTTTTTCTACTTAATGCAGGTTTTCTGTGTCTGGGTACTAGGTTTCCAGGTCCCTAAAACTTCCTCAAGTTGGGCCTGTTTTATCCCCCTTGTCTGTATGAGACTAGTTGCATAAAAATGCAGTGGTGTTTTTATTATAAAGTTGTAAACATTCATTTGTATCCCAAGGAAATACCTACTTCTGAAATTCCATATTCCACTATATCTGTTGGGTTCCTTTTTCTTATTGAAAGTGGTTTGTGTTCTAGTATGCTTGTCACTATTATCTTCAGATGTTTGTGGAGGTTTGTGTGGCTGAGAGGACGCACGTAGGACAGAGAGCTCCTTTAAGTATGGTCCTTTCTGAGAGCATCGTAGGTCCCAGTGGAATGATCACCTGCCAATAAATGTTGTTCTTGTTTCTCTCAGGAGCGAGAGTGGTTATAACTCCTAGAACCACCTTTTCATGAGGAGACCACCCCAGCCTACACCTCCCATTCTTGCCAACACATAGCTTAACGTATCATCGCGTCTGTGTTCCATGGGGTACAGTTCATTGCAGGGAAACAAACTTGTTAGCTGTAAATGTCTTGGCTCCTAATGAGGCACCTCAGACTGTAAAGAGTTGCAAGAGATGGGAAAACTAGGTGAACTGGTATTATCCTTGTTTGGCAGTGTTTGGGATGGTGAGGCTTGCAGGGTTGGTGGTGCCTAGTTGGACCAGTCCTTCAGCTTCCTTCCTGCGTGAGCTCTGAAGTTTCTTCATTGGTGCAGTTTCAGGCCATGAACAGCAAAATTTCAGAAGTCATTACCCCTTCTTGGAGGGAAGACCAGCCAACTACCCTACAGTCTGGGGGATGTTGAGTGGTTAAAAAAAAAACCAAATACACACCAAAAAACCCAGACAGCTTTTTTGCCTCTTTCCAGTGATTTTTACACCCCTCACCCCTAAATCAACTAGCTAATTCTCCTGGATTGGGAGCGTAATTGATGCTTTTTTCTTTTAGTGGGTTATTTCCCTTGGTGCTGTGCATTTCTTGCTCCATTTCTTAAGCATAGTTTGTACCTCACTTGCCTTTACTTAAGCTTTCCACAGCAGTTCGTCCACACCTCCAGGGGTGCCCTTTGAGAGTTGAAATTTTGAGTGGCAGAAGTCTGTGTTTCCTTCAAACCATTAGGACACTATATTACTTCAAAGTGTGAAATAAAAAATTAGTTACCAAAATAAAGGTGATAATGCTTGCTACTTGCTGTCAGTCATCAACTTGGTAAATCTTCCAGAAGGTAAAAGGGTTGTGATTCATTTCACAATGAAGTTGCAGTGTGGTGTAAAAATAGGAGTGTGCTTTCATGTGAATATGTCTGCTTATAACACTGTTCATTACCTCAAAAGACTTGGCTTATTGCCTGCAAAGGAAAACAAGAGACTATTTCTCTTTTGGTACCTAATTTGTGTCACATCAGGTACATAAGAAAGATGTGCTATTTGAAAGAAGTCCTTATTTTGAGGTTATAAAAGCCTCCAGAAGAGGCTCTTGGTCTTGCTATGTGTTATCAAGCATATAGCAAGTGTATTAACATCATTGTGAAATGGCTGTTAATAAAACTAATACTTGAATTAAAACTCAACTAGTCTGTCTTACTCTTTCCTACCTTTGTGCAGTGTGTGTTTGGTTAATCAGCTTTAAACAAGAACGCAATGTAAGCCCTTGAACTGTGTTACTATTTACAACGTTTATTTTCCATCTGAGTGCTAACATAAGACAGTCCTATTACTTCAAAACTAAGTGTAGGGTTTTTTTTAGTGGTGAGATCTTGGAATACCCTCCTTGTTTCAATGCTACTGGTGATAAATGTGAATTTGCCTGGTTAATAAGGTGGTGTGACTTTTTCATTTGCTATAGATATCCCTGAAGAAGAGGCCAGATACTGGACCAGAAAATTAGAACAAATAAATTCACTGGGAGATGATGAGGTAATTATCTAAATTGAAAGATGAATGTGTAGCCCTGAATGCCTTATAACCTTTATTCTTTCTGTTGGATCCCTGTGATTAAGGTAACTACTAAATGATCATCATTTACAAGACTTCCATGAACTGTTTCCTTAAGTGTACTGTTAGTGTTAAGGAGAGGAACGTTTTTCCACATGCTGGAAGTGCTTGAGTAGTGAGAACTGTTTTGTTGATGTGCATACACTCAAAGGAAAGGTAATATCATGCTTTATCTCACAAGAAAGTGAAACTGTTTTTGACAAGCTATAGTAGGTTCGCTTCATTTTGTGAAATCAGGTCAAAAAGGACATTTTTGCAGTTACCTGCTTCTGGGAAGAAGACAAAGCTAGATACAGAATCTTTCTTGGATCTGAGGACTGTGGGAGTCCTAATCCAGTTGCTAATGGCTCAGATTATATGAACCTTGTATTATAATATCTACTAGCTATGGCTTTGATTTCCTGTTTTTTCTAGCATGTACTTGGCTAAACATCTATAAACTAAAAGTTAGTTTTGTTTTGTTTTTTTTTTTTTTTTTTTTTTTCCAGAGAGACTGTCACATCATTAAAACTTTTCTTTATACTTCATAGTGTTTGGAAAATAAGATCTGACTTATTGGTGCCTTTATCAGAAGTTCAGCATTAAAAAAACCCCACAACCTAGTGCGTCAATGCCAACACCATTGAGTAGGAAAATGGTGCTTGCTTAAACTCTTAATAGGTCTCTTTTCATAGCAAGATGATTTACAAAATGTTCTGCCAGTGACTCTAAGAGCTTTTGTCCAGGGATCCTTCATCTATTATTTTCTACTCCTTATATGAATCATTTGGTTTACTGTGCAAATGGAGAAAAACAGGATAGGTTTTCTTTTTCCCTCAGGACAGAGCAATATTGGGGCATATAAAAACATAACTGCTTGAGGGAACCTCTCCTGCCTTCCTAGAAGTTTGAGAGCCTCTTGGAGTTGACGACAAGCTCTATCTGTGATTTGGCCTGTCAGTGATACTGCTGTGGTGCCTCCCTGCTCCTGTGGGCTGTAGCAGCAGTCTGTGCCAGGTACTGCAGTGAAGCATAGGTGCCCTCTAGTGCTTCACTGAACTGGTACTTGCTCAAAGGTTTCCTTAGCTTTGTGAGACACCCCTTTCTCTGGAGTGCTATCCATCTGCATGCTAAGTGCATGCTTTTATCAAATACTAGTAACAAACTAATGTCTCTGTATTTGCGACCTAATGATCTCAAATTTATTATGGATGTTCCCTGTTACCAGTGAGAAAATGAAAAATGTAAGAACACCTGTGCAGGGCCCGACCTGAGGTTCATCTTGTTCTATATCTGACAGCAACCTAGAGTGGGGATGTTATCTTCCTTGCATATTCGCCTAATTTGCAGTGACTTTGTAGCTCGGGGACTTCCAGAACTAGAGGAGCGGTGTCTTTGTGTTTAACAACACTCAATGGATTTTTCTTCTGTGGATGTCAGTTGCCTTTTAAACATAGCCAGGTCAGTTATGCTGTAGCAATGGAATTCAGCACCTTAATTGTGCATTGCCTGGAGAAATACCTTATTTAGGCTGAGCAAACAAACCCGGTGTTGTGAAACCAAATGAAGGCAGGTTTGGTTTATTTAGAGAAATTGAATGACTGATCCTCATTCATCCACTCTGTGCCAATCAGCTTTACAGACTTCCCCTTCTTACATGGTTTTTGGGCTGGAGAGTCCTGGTCTGCACAGTGGTATTAAGCACAGGACAACTTTGTGCCTTTATCTTTTTTTCTGTGTGTTAAGTTCAGCTGTCTCTGAGACAGTGGATGAACAGACTAACATTGCACAGCAGTATTCAAGAAGCAGGTTAATTTGGAGTTTAAGTGGTGTCATAAAAATGCTTTCCAGTCTCTATTCCTACAGTATCTAGTTTTCTTTTTTGGGACTGATGATAGCCATTGGGGTAATGCCTTAAAAAGAACAAACTATTGCCATTTTTGGATCTCTGACTATAATAATTCAGAACCCATTGCTGTCCTGTGCTGCTGAAATTGCTTATCAACAGACTTCCTTTCACTGCTTTGTCAATCAGGCAGTGTGCTGTGAGATCCAGCAGTTCTTGTTTCTACAGTCCCGATTAACTCAGTGAGTTGGCATTTTGGTGATGATAACCACCGTTCAGGATCACTTGTGCAGTTTAAATAGCACAGATCAGAAGATAGCCACAGCAGAATTCTGCAGGCTGTCACCTTCCATGTAATGAACTGGTCATTAGTCCTTAGCAAATCCAAGGAGAGGCTGTTTGGTCTCCCTGTTTTGCACAGATTGCAACACCAGGTTGCTAAGGTTGCCACTTCCTTTGTCGTCAGACCTTTTTTTCCTAGCAAAGGCTGTTCTTATTATTTCGCTCAATTGTCCTAATTTTCTCATATCTCTATGTAATGCGAGACAGAAGAGAATAACAAAATAATACCACTAGTATTCCCTTAGGCAATGCTTTGATGCTGTAACAAACAGCTTTGTAAAAAGACAAAGCTGGCTAATTGAAATATCTCTATGTTCTCTAATTTAGTATTAAATAAGATGAAAAGTCCTTCACTTCAGTGGTACAGTAAATCACAGGAGAGTTTGTAAATGTTGGCTGGGCAAACATTTTGTTACTGTCCTGCTGGGCACACTAATTATCTCACCACTTTTTTTTCTCCTACTGCAGTGTTGCTGTAAGCCCATATAAGTTTTGAACTAGTGAAGCTTGAGTGTCTAAACATAAATGGGCTTATACTCAGTTCTGAGCTTCCCATCACAGTGACATTGTGGTGCAGAGAATCAGGTCTTTTAGCTGTCCCATTTGTGTTCTCACAGTTGAGAATGGGGCCTGTGCTTGTAGTAAAGCAGACTTCGCCTTCACCAGATGTGCACTTTTTAACACCTGGGTTTGGCAGGAAAAAAGCGGAGATTGCTGGGAATGTGTTTGAATATGGATATAAAGGAGACTATTTAATGTTTTGATACTACCAGAGATGTTTTCTCTTGTGTGGCATGCTGTACTGTGAAAGCTGTTTCATGAAGTTACCATTTGCTTTCTTATTGGTCTGTGTTCCTTCTTTCTTTTTTTTTTTTTCTTCTCCTGTAGTATTCCTTTCAGGAAGAAGTCCAGAAGAAACCATTGCCCAGTGCTGCCTCCCAGTGTTGTAAGTTAGACTTTATTTCTTCTCAGTAGTCCTCTTTCAGTGTACTTTATTTCCTGCTCTGGTTAGTTATCAAACAGTGGTACATCTGAACAATCTTTTCTTGTTAGAAGTACTAAAATCTCTGTGAAGCCAATAGCTTGTCAGTTACGAAAAACTACCGCCCTCAAAATGTTGGTCTAAAGCTTCTGATGCTTGAAAGTGAAATCAGGCATTGAGTCTTTAACCTGTTTGTGTCCTCATGTGTGACAGGAACACAAAATGTGTTCAAAGTCACCTAGATTGTCAGATCCTTGTAATATAAATGCAAGGAAGAAAATGCTGAGTTTTTTCATAAAACGATGTCAGGCTATGTTCTCTTTAAACATCATGTATTGAATATTATTTGACTCTTTAATGAAATTTGAAGAGGAGGAGAATAGATGGAGACAGGTACTGCTGGTAGCCTTTTGAAATGCACTGGAGGTTTGTGTAGTTGGTACCTAATTTCTTTGATATTACTTTTCAATGCTGGGTTGATGGATGAAAAATATTTTCCCTAATTTCTGCTTATCTCACCTTGCATTTTTTTTTTATGCTTCTGAAATCATGGATGGAAAAATAGCCTAGGACATACTGTATCTGATAGTCTGCAAAATTAGATTTCTGAAACACTGCTTTTAATATACAATAGAAGAAAGCTCACTGATGTCTCTTGTGAATGTCTTATCTACTTTTGGCAGCAACATTAATAAAATTCAAGTCTCAAAATTTAAACAAATCTTTTATTCTCTACTTCAAATTGTATAAGATGTGCATATTACACTTTGCAGGCTGTCCATCCATTAGGCTGATTACAGGATCTCTACAAAACTGTTAACATTAGGAAATGTTAATTACTGTTTACCTTTTTTGAGTAGAATTAATTTCTCTGTATACTGTTATTTTGTTATCTTAAAATTATCTTCAACAAAACGTGGACATTAACCAATTGCCTAAGAAATATGAGTGTGTTGGGTAGCTGGAACACATACAAAGCTACAGGAAAGTATTCCAGCATGGTACTCTAGGTAACACCAAATGTCGTCGTCTTTTTTTTTTTTTTTCAAAAAGTGTATATAAAGAGTAAAGCGCTTTTTTTGTTTGTTTGTTTTTAAATAGTCAGAAGGGTACAATTGATTTGTAAAGCCTACAAATAAGAAATGTTGTTGGAGAAACGAGTAGTTGACTAAATCATACTAGCAGAGTAGCAGAACCCTTAATGTCAAATGATCAAAGAAAAACAGTTTGATATGAAGTATCCAAGAAATGAATGTGTTATTTGTTGAAATGACTGTCCTGGCTATGTGCCCTGGACTTTGCTTTTGTACCACAGAGGCTGGTTTGATTGACTCTTCTAAGTATTGGGAAGTATTGGTAAAATAGGAGGAATGCTTCCATGTAGGGAAAGTAGCTGCACCTGTTCCCACAGCGTGGTGCTTTTGCATCCTCAAGCTCTTGTAGCCAGCTTCTTCCCTGGAGGACCAACTCAGCTCTTGCAAATGGACGTAGTTGTGCTGGCTGTTCACAGCCTGCATCTTGCTAGAAAGTGACCTTTCAAAATTATTCATTGAAGGCCTCTGGTTTAAACAGTTAATATTGCATAAGAATTAATTTATCATTCATGGGATTAAAACACACATTAGATTTGATGTTAAATATTTCATAGCAGCATGTGATTAATGTATTTAAGAATTTTCTAGTAATTCAATAAAGCTTGTGGCACTGCATGTACTTTTGCTTATCTGCTGCCTGCAAGTATCCAACACCTATGAATATCTAATTATTTATATGGACAAATATAAAATAGACTTTAATTTAGAAATGCTTTTGAAAAATGAACTCTGCCTGTGTCAGTCTGTGCATAAGAATTAGAAGCTTGCCTGAACATAGCGTAGTCCTTTGAAACTGTAGAGCTCAGACCAGAAGATGCATTTACTGTGTCTCTATTGAAAGCTGACCTGACCTTTGCATATGATGTAGGAGCTCAAGCCCCTTCTACATAAGAGCAGGGCTTGTGTCCTTCCCTAACCTAAAACACATAGAGTACAGAGTGTTCTTACTTACCATGTGGGTAAATAATTGATAGATATATTTTTTAGATATAATAAAAATGTCCTCGAGAACATTTGTAAGAGGTATCCAATTTTCCATCACGATGTGCTAGATAAGTTGTGATCGCTGCTGGGAGCAGCACACAATCAGCTGGGCAACAGATTAGGGTATCTAGAAGGAGCAAAAAGCCTCCTGAGTGTGAGTAGTTTTTGCTCCATGAGAATATCTTCTCAAATTCTAAAACCCACAAAGTTATCTCAAAACTTGATGCAGCAAAACATTCATATAGCTTGCATTTCAAGAAATAATGGTATAACTGCACATGCCATTGTGCCCTTCTTTGCCCTCTTGCGTCTTTAAGAAGACTGTTTTGGCTTCTTTGTTCTAGCTAGAGAAAATCCTACTCCAGCAGGCAGGGTCTGGTTCACTAAATGGGGATATATATGTCCTTGCATCTTAAAAATTAGATTTTTTTTCTGCCCTGTTCTGCTTTTGTGTTTTCCATACATGTCTGTTCTCTTTCACAAACCACCTTTTCTCATGTTTATTTCCCCATCTCCTCCAGGATGGAGCAGGGTGTGAGAGAAGGAAGCTGGTCTTTATCTGAAAGCCAACATCTGATCTGTGAGGGTGGGTTTTCATGTGTGGGCTGCTGCCTTGGCGTGGTGCCATGGGAAGTCTCAGCCCAGGCAAGGTGCTCTAATTTTTCCAGAGATTGTGGCTCACTTTCACAGTCTCAAATGTTGCTTTGTTCTTAAAAGAGTCCGAGCCATGATTTCTGAGGAAATGTGGGATTTGGGCTTCCTACCTATTAAATGAAACAGGTGCGTCTGTTCTTGTACATGCAGTTTTTTCTACGCCCTGCTGATTTTGACACTTCTTGCTTCTGCCTTCACCATACTTGGCCATTTCATTTTTACTCCCCAACTTCTGTTCTTCCCTATATATTTCTTCTGCCCCAGGAAGATCACATGCTTCCAACTGATTTAACTTTCAGTGATCCCAAGCGATAAGCAAAGCACTATAGTGCTCATGGATCCAGTTTTGTTTGCATTTCTATTAAATGTAATCATAATTCTTAATTTCCTGGTACCTCATTGTTGGATAACTGCAGCATCCTCATATTGGCTCTTATGCACAACCTGAAATTGAATGTAAATTAAAAAGAAAGTAAGCTTTTATTGTCTGGAAATTTACTTTAAATGAAACACATTGGGAAAAAAACCAACTGTTATTTGATTACTTTGGCATTTATTGGGTCAATAAGCTCTAAGTTATTTATTGTGGTAGGTAGGCATAGATTTATTTTCCTTGTACACTCGAGATCATTTCTGGTAACATGAAAGTCCCTTACAATCCATAAGTGAGTCACTGTGAGTATTTTAAACACAGCTCTGACTTGGAGCAGACAACATGCAAACTGGAATGAGAAAGATATTTTCAATCTTTTTGGAAAAAAATTGGCAGTCTTAGTTAATATCAGCTACTGTAAATACTGCCCTATACCTTTTGTCAGGGAGTTTACAAATCTGGAAGGGGGCAGGTTTGTTCAGTATGATTTTCAGAAAAGATATCCGAAGTGCCACTGAATCAACCAGTTATGTCTGTCCTTTTATCTTTGATAATGTTTCTGAGAATGCTTTATCCTCCCTTCTCTGCATATATTTTTTTTCTTCCACTTCCTGGAGTCTGTAGTGTTGCTCTTCTCACAGTTAGACCCTGTTAGACTACAACGCATCGTAGTTCTGTCTTGCATGTCTTTTGCTCTGTAAAATCCCTGTCTACCAGGGCTGTGATATGTGTGTTGGTTTTGGTTTTTGGTTTGGTGTTTTTTTTTTTTTATTGTGGGTTTTATGGTGTTTCTTTTTTTTTCAGAAGAAGGTAAATGTATTGCTTAGCTCTGGATTGTGAATTGGTGCAACAAGGAAATAAATAATTTTTGTGATACACTGTTATAACAGCAAGAAGAATCAAAGCTAGCCTGTGCTTGGTCTGCTAGCAGATGAGAGAAAGGAGCAAGACAACACCTCCTTCAGGAGAATAAGAAAGAAGCCTAAATGCTATCTGGAGCATGTGTGCACATGCATGCAGGAAAAAAATGCTATAATTTTGTTGTAGATATATAAGTGGCCTTCTAAGTACTTAAAAGCTGGCAAAACGTTTTATACACATTATAGGAATGGACATCATTCAATGGCAGATCAATTTGTTGTGTTGACCCTTCTTTCCCACTAATATTTGAAAAAATCTATTTCTGCAAAATGGTTAAGGCAAAATTCTGTTAACATCTATAAAATCACTACTATTTCAAAAGTACCAAAAGCTGACTTTGAGAGGCTTCATTGCTGATGCCCATTAGTTCTCTTTTTTGGAGCTCAAATTCCACTGGTGCATCAGGAAGGCTTGTGCCTTCTCTGATGCTGAGATTATGGTGCTTTCCATGGCACTGATGAGGAGCTTTGTCTGCTAAACAGCCAGATAACTGCCTTCCCTTCCCCTGACTCCTCATCAAGCCCTGATAATGTCCACACTGATCTTGTGGTTTAGGGTGCTGCACTGTGGAGACTAGCATCTTTATGCCGCCATTAATGTGCCATTGGGTTGGAGCTATCAAACCCCGCTCATAGGATTTCCATGGCACAGATGGTATGGTTCTAGCAAAAGTGGTGTCAGCGAGTGCACAGATCTCTGCAGGTTGTTGGTTCAAGCAGCTGGGCAAAGCTCTCGCTTAAAGGGCTTGGTTGGCAGAATATGTGTTGCAGTCTGTTTTCACGGAATGACGTGATAGCCATCCAAGGTTATACGTGCACTCATTTGAGCGTGCTGTCTTGGCTGCCATTCACTAGTGTTCAACTGGGTGAACGGACCCCGTGGCAGCGAATTTGCTGAAATGACACCCTATTAAGGGATTTTTTTTTTTTTTCCTCCCCTCTTTGGTAACAATATATATATAAAAAAAATCTGCTATCTGAGTCTCTCAAGGCTAGTCGGCATCAAAATGTTTTAAGCAGACCACAACTTGACCATCTTATTTGTTCATAGAGATGTGTAATAGTGCAGTGGCAGGCAGCACAGTTGACCACAATTGCTGGGTGATACTGCCCTACTTGTTGTAGAAATCTATGCAATACGTCTAGATTCTTGCAGGTTTTTTTCTGATTACCAGCCTGCTTCTGCACTTAGAAACAACAGAGGTCAGCAACTACAACGGCACCTCTAGACCAGGGCCAGTTTGGGACGAGTAAGGAAGAGGTCCATGATTATTTCACCCTTCTCAAGGGTAGGTGATACTAAAGATCCTGCTGCAGTCATTGAAAAGCTGTGCTCTGGTAAGAGTAAAACTACAGTGCAAACAGTAAAGCCTTACAACGGTCTTCAAAAAATGTTCAGTCTAAGTGTAATTCAAAACAGGATACGTGAATGATTTTTTTTTTTTTTTAATTAAGCTACGTAGAGGAAAAACTACTCTTGTCTGTACAAGTGAAACCATAGTACGAGCTGTTCTGTGTTTTTGTTTGCTGTAGTTTGCTGATGGGATGGGAAAGCAAGTTCCTTGGCCTCTCTGCTTCTGGGTGACTGGCAGCTCCTGTTCCTTTTTGTTTAGGATAAATACCATCTAAGAGACTTGTTTTCTTGTGGCTTTGCGGTACTCATTGCCTGGGCTGGCTGAAGGCACGATAGGTCTACTCAAAGGAATGCGGATTCAATGTTTTACTTTAAAATGTCTGCCTGCATTTTTAGGATAAAACTGCTGCTTCAGGACTGCCTATGCCTAAGGAAAAGTACTCAGCAAATGGAAGTTAAAAATAAAAATACTGGCTATACTAGAAGAATATACAGTAACAAAGCTTGACTTAGTGCTGAACTCTAGAGGAGACAAGATCTGTTGTTTTGCTGCTGATCCTCTAAATGTACCTTGTTAGTGTTTTCCTAGAGTATGTACTGTGTTCTGAAATGTGTTTACAAGGAAATAAAGCTTTGACTTTTAAATAAGCCACAAACCTAAAGCTCTTCCTGAAATACTGAACGTTGCTAATAACTAATGTGTCTCTATAAGCAGTGATCAAAAAAAAGTAGATGCTTGGTTAATCACTCTAGGTTTCATAATTTTAGTGCTTTTCATGAATGCTTCTTTTTTTTTTCTGATGGGGATTTTTTTTTAAGGACACTGAGAGTTTATTAGTCATCCTTTAATGTCATAGCAGTAACAGAAAATTAATTTGAATTTTGTTACTACAGTGGAATGTAGCCTTTTTAAAAATTAAATTAAGGATTTTAAGCTGATAGAAAAGAAAAATTATTGCTCAACTTCACACACAAGCCATGAATATGTGTGCTTGAGCAATGAGGCTTGTACTGAAAGACCAAGATTGAAAATCGAAAGAAAGGCAAGAAATCTTTTATCTCAGCTGCTGTAGAATGTTGTATTCCTCTTTGCTGTTATGCATGGATGTAATGTTAGGTGGTCTGCTATAGTCCAAAATTGTATTGCACGAGGAGTATATATAACTTTTGTTGGTTCTTGTGTTTACATCTCTTAGCCAAATAGTTTGTGTGCCTTGGTAGCCCAGAAATTTGTAAGACGAGGCAGCTGTGTTAGGTATTAGTGCAGTGACAGAAATGTTGCAGCTTTTTCCATTGTAGAAAAAATTAAGTGGTGCTCTGCCTGATTCTTTTTACTATGGTTAATAATGAGTTGCCCAAGCTTGTAATAACTTAGTGGATATTCTTGGTGATTTGATGGTGATCCAAACCCTGCTTAAATTCTTAGCTCTCAATCTGATTTTCTTTAGCCATAGTAAATGTGGCCAGAAGTGCCATTTCATTTAATGAAATAAAACACTACAAAATGTCAGCATGAGCTGAATGCTAGATTAGAGTAAAATGTGGTGAAAAATAGGGAGTGGTGAGTAAGGAGAGCAGTCGTGTTGTACTCTAGTGCCTGTCCTTGTCTTCGTCAGCTCCTTCTAGCTCGTTTCCCTCCTGTGCTTTCTCATCTCCTTTTGAGCAGATGTCTTAGCCCTCATCTGTGGTGTTCCAGAACTGAACTGGTACTTGTTATGAAACCCTCGTGGCCATCCTGCTTACTGAAAACTTGGCTTTGTTCTAAAAAGCTATTCAGTGTTTGTTTTGTTAAAATATAACATGTTTAATTTTGGGAACATCATTGAATACTGGAAGAATGTACATTTTCATGGAATCTGACATCTGTGTGCACTGTATTGAGGCTCTTAGTCAGGGGAAAAGAGATTTATTAAATCTAGAAGAAAGAACTGACCAGGACATTCCCAGCTCTGTTTGTATTCTATAAACAGTAATTTATGAGCACCAAATATAGTGTAATTTCCTGAGCTCGGTTTACTTTTATAAACCTGTTTAGATGCTCTCTGTTTTTGCTCAGCATGGGATATAACAGGATTAAATCATGACTGTAAGCAGTGGACAGCAGTAAACAATAATGTTCTGATGGGGGTAGTAGGTCCCAGCCACTCAGACTTGTAAACAGTAATAAAACAAAATGGCACGCAGACAATCAAATTAGCCTGCACTAAAAACTTGGAATATTCTGCTTTTCTTCAGTGTCCCTGCTGATCCAGGCTTGACAGTGTGAAGTGGGGAGGAGGAGTTCCTCCTTGAATAGTTGCATAATTGAGACACAAAACAAGCATATGTTATGTTCAGCTAACTGTAGAAACTTAGATGTGCTTTATAAAATGTGTTAATGACAAGAATGTTGTAGCTTCCAAGGCACCAGGCTGCTGGCATCGCTTAGTCCTTAATTGGAGGTTTATATAAAACCTCATTTTTTGAGTACTGAAACTTATGAACACAAAATAATGTGATAACCAAGACACACACTGTTGGTTTTTAAAAGCACACAGAGTAACCAGTCTGACTTGTCTGTATCATCTATTCCAGTGTTAATGTATGTTGCTGTTGTATGTTTTTAGAATTGCAACTTTCCATTTTGTATCTGTCAGGACTTCTTGGTGTCTTCAATTCAAGTTTGTACAAGCTTAAATTTGTTCCCAAAGGTGGTCTAGAAGTGATTTTTTTCTTAACAAATTGAGGTTATGCATATTATTTTTCTGAAGCAGAAAAACAACTTGAAAAGGCTAAAAAGAAATTCTGTTTTCATTAACCTTCAAAATATCAAGACTGTAAGCCCAGGTCTTCTGCGATTATGCTGAAGGACCGAGATATATACTGTTAGCTCCTGAATCTTAAATGAAGCGGCATATGTGTTGAATCTTTAATAAATTCATCTTTTATCCAAAATGTTAGATGCTGAAGTGAAGTGGGTGTTAGTAAAAACAAACAAAAGTGGAGTTTTGAGATTCTGGCTGAAAAATCCCTTGCTTTCAGTCACTGCATCTCTTTCTGTTTGCTCCTGCAGCTTTGCCTTCCTGGTTAGTCTCTACTTATGGCATGCCCTGGTTAGCCAAGACCCAACTTCCCAATGTGAGAAAACTTGCAGTGTAAGGAGCTGCTGTCTAAAGGCAGCTGGACTTCTCTCCACTCTGCCCTGCTTGGCATCAGCTGTGGTTTGTCTTGATCATGGAAATAATAGTCTCTAACTGGCTTTTGAAAGTTTGTGGGGTTTTCATGCTGTTCATAAGGAACTTTGTAGCAGTAAGGTAGACAGGTAAGTAGCTGGCTCAGGGATATCACTGTCAGTTTGAGGACTCTTGTCTATGGGAGGTGGTAATGTTTCTCCTCCAAGGACGGACCTTGTATCTGTGAGGCTTGTTTTTAGCATTGGTGTTTTTCTCCTTGTTGCAGTTTGAAACTGTGAGTAGTGTTGTGCCAACCATCGGACCATTTGCTATCAAGGAAACAAGGGCTAGGAACAGTCTGAGCTGGCTTCAGGGGTCAGGCTTTCTGTTTTCCGTTAGAGACACTCATTCCCTCCATGCAGATTACAGTGGTTTGTGCAGAGGCTGTCAGTCTTGGAGTTTTATCTTGGGGAAAAAGTAAGCTCCATTTCCTCTGTAGTTTTTCTGATCCGCATACTAGTTTTCAAAATTCATAGTATCTTCTGATATTTCTTCCCCAGTTGCTTTAGGACGTTTCACGTGCGTTCATTTGTGAATAATGACATGGGCTTAACTAGCAGGTAGTCCAAGTGCAATAATGTTGTGCCACTGCAGTTTCTCTGGATCTTTAATAGTAGTCCAGGCTGAAAATGCCGGAATGTTGGTTTCTTTTGCCTCTTGCTGTTGACCTTTGGTGGAGGGAGATGCTGAGGTTGCTATCACATGTGTTAATAGCTTGAGATTTTCAGGAATAAGATACACATAAGCTATTGTTTGACTTACACATTAATAGGAAATTGTCTTCTCTTTGATGTCAGCTATTTATTACAGCAAATTAAAGCTCAGTGCCTTCTCAGTCTGTCAACTTCTTGCTCCCTTTCCTCAGCCGTCTGCCTGTGTCCCTCAGTGATGCTCCTGCTCTCCCTACCTCTTGTTTCCATACCCTTTCTTCTGGTTATCTCCCCTTCTCATCTCTCTTTGATGCATGTGCTTTACTTCTATTTTCTTTGCTAGTTTGGTTGCATGTTCCTCTTTCTCCTCTTCTTTCCCCCTGAAAAACACTCAGGCCTCTGTGAAAGCTGATGATTAGGCAATCTGTGGATTTTTGTTGTTGTGAAAAAACAAGCCGGAGATGATAGCCCTGTGGTCAGGTCATGTAAACACTGGCTGGTGGATCCTGGTATGCTTCTGATGCATCTGGGTAGTTCATCTTGCCACCTTGGCTGGCCCAGATGCATTGTCCACATGATGGATTGTCACACTTGCTGCTGTGGACCCAAGAAGCAGCATTTGTCATGTCTCAGATGGTAGTCTGCTGGTGCTCGACTCTATGGACTTCAGTTTTTCTCACTTCTTAAATTGTGTAAACAAGAAAAAAGTTTTTATTTGTTATTCCTGTAGGCAGGAGAGGAATAACGCTTCTATGCTCCATGGAAACTGCACGTATTCAGCATTATATGAGTTTAATATGAAGTTTTTTCTAAATCAACCTGATAAAAAATATTGAATTTGTTCCATGCAGGTACTTGGGCAGATATGCTTTGTTTAATGACCAAAGCAAGCAGACGTGTTACTTTTTTCCCCTCTAACTATGCCTGTAGGAGTTAGAAGGAAATGACCTACCTTTGAAGCCCTACTATATAATACAAGTGCCACTTAAACTTGAGCTATGGCTGTGCCTGTGCAAATCACCGCATGCATGTGTGAGAACCTGGTGTCCAGGGACCCTGAAGTACTGAGGTGTATCTGAGGAACTGCATTGCTTTGTAAACCTCTTATGTCTCAGAAGAAAGGAGCAACCTGATCATAGCTCTGATGCACCATTATTTCCCAGACAGGGAAAGAGGGTTAAACTCTATTTTGCNTTTGCTGCCCACCTTTTCTTCTCCCATAAAATTGAAATACATGTATTGCATGTGTATACCAACTAAACCCTTGGGAAGCCAAGTTACTAACCAGGACCTTGCTTGCTCGCTAGTCTGGCAGTGATTTTTTTTTTAGGATGAAGATTTTTTTTTTTCCAGAACTGTTTTTTGGCAATTTTAGGTAAAAGCAAGAGCTAGTCCATTTCAACTCTGTGAGTCTTGTTAATGAGGGCAGGAGGAGGAATTTGTTGAACCCTCTGAGCTATCTTTTTCCTGGAAATGTGTGCCTGGCTGGTAGCTAGAGATGAGGCTGCTAGCCAGGACAGAAAGCTCTTTCTTGTTCTCCGCCTGCATGTGAAGGATTTGTTTATTGCCTGCTGCACTTACGCATTAACACTCCTGTAAACTTCACTTTTTAAAGTATTTTTTACACACCATCTTCTAAAAGTTCTGGTTCTGAAGCTTTTACTTGAGTTGCAAATTGTGTTAATTCTGTGTGAGCTTTGAGGGTTGTGTGTAGTAGTTTGTTGCCTCCATCATGCTGAGCATGACCTTGGGGTGACAACGTGGATACTGATAAGTAATAACATGGCTGTCTTACCAACTTGCAGTTTAGCTTTAGCATGAGTTTTGTTGTCACCTTTAATTTTAACATGGAGAGATTTGCTTACTGTTGCAGAATTAACTTGTGACTATTTGCATCCTTAATATGCTGGGAGAGAGAGGGTTTTCTACCAGTGTGTATAGCTAACAAAACACTCTTCACTCAACGCTAATTTACATGCGCACAGAGTTTTTAACACTTTTATTTCTGATGAAGGGCTTTCACCACTGGGTTAGCATTGTTCTGGGAAGGGAGCAGAAGTGGAAAGATGAAGCAGCTTTTGCCACTTGACTTGCACAGTTTAGCTGAGAATCAGATTCTGCTCTTAACTGGACTCTAGTTTCTGAGTCATTCTGTCTGTAATTCTGATAACATGTGTACTAGGAAATACAGTGTTTAAGTGCTCTTGCTAAGTAGTGTGCTGATAAATATTTTGTCTACTTGTGTCAATAAATGCATGATTGCTTAATTATTCCTAGAGCTTATAGTGATCTGAATCTTCAGAATGTCATTTAAACAAGCCGGACAGTGAAGAGTAAGCCCCAAAATAATGTTTTTATAATGAAAAAAAATCTCTTACATTTTCAAGCTCACAATATATAAGGCATTTTAAATACATGAAAAGTATGCATGTGGTTTGTTTTTCTAAGCTTTCTTTTTCCATTCCTATTCTTTGCTGCCATTTGT
Source organism: Rynchops niger (assembly GCA_013400035.1). Lineage (NCBI taxonomy): Eukaryota > Metazoa > Chordata > Aves > Charadriiformes > Laridae > Rynchops > Rynchops niger. The sequence goes on from VXBH01005716.1 coordinate 59,971, forward strand.
GTTACATGCAGGCAACTGGAGTTATTTCGGATGGGGAGAGCAGCTGAGTACGTAACAGTTTGATTTCTTGCAAGTTTTCCGATCCTACAGTGATGCAGCACGCTCTAGTACAAGGAAAGTGGAAATATTCATGCATATAGAAAATCTACTCCATTGTATTTTCTTTTACTTTCACTGAATCTTCATGTTTGCGTGGATGGTTGTCCATTAATTTTTTTCACTGTTTAGTTTTGGTTTGACCATGTTTAAGATGAGTTGCTTGTGCCCTTTACTGGAACTTGAAGATAAGAAGGAAGAATTGGGCTATTCTTGTTTTCCTGTAAAGATGATTCTGTTTTTCTGCTTGTACCCTTCTTTTGTGGTGTTCTTCATACCCACATAACCCCAAGTTAATGTTTTGAGTAACCGAAAAACACGAGAATCTGTAGTGATTGTTTCACTAATGTGCAAAGATATGCTGGAAGTGATCACAGACATTCCAAATACTATATATAGGAGCAAATCTGAAAGCAGAAATGGCTAGTGGACACCAGTGTGACAGAAGGGTTGCAGGTATTGTAGCATATTCAAGCTCGGTGAGACAGCCTGATGGCACAAGTGGTAGTGTTTTGCTTTAACTAGTGCTTAGCAGCCTTGGAAAGGTAAAACTTATATACCGCAGCTGTCTGTGGTATGCAGAGCTGACGCCCACACTTGAAGGCTGGTGTGTGAACTCTCGCAGAAGGCCGCACAGCTCAATGTTAATTTTTCCAGAAAAAGTGCATCTTCACTTTGTGGAAGTCTCACAAATTCCAACAGGCAAGGCTTCTGCTTAAGCTACAGTGTGTGGCTTCTACTGCCTGTAGGACCTGCAAAGATTGATCCATTGGTCTTAAAGCAAATGTGTCTGTTCCCTCTGTTAAAAAAAAAGAGCAAGGGTGTTGCTGAGGGGGTCATACAAGGAAAGGTGACTGTGACTACTGCCAGCGGGGAGGAGATTCTGCCTGATGCATTTCCACTTTTGACATAGTAGAATTTGGAGAGGACACTCTTACTGCAGCCAGGTAACTTGAGCCTCATGTCCAGCTAATGTTACAGTGCGTTTCACAGGTGGACCTATTATGCATTTCAGAAGTCCTCTACCAGTGACTTCCCAGTTTATCCTCCCGCAACATATTTTGTCCTCCTTGTTCAGCTGTCTTTGATTAGACCATAAGTTCTTTAGGCATCAACAGTGCTGACAAACCTCCTCCTTCTGTTGGATGTCTCAGTTGTTTGGGGCTATTCTCGGGTGAGTTCTCTTAGGTGAGAACTGACTAAATTTTGTATACTAAAGTATTTGTATACTAAACTTTTGTATACTTAAACAAAGATTACTGTCCTAAATAGCTTTATTTTATTCCCTGATTTCGTGTGTTTGGGATGGAAATGAGGTGCTTAGGCATAGGTCAGTCAGATATTTAAGAAGGTTGTATAGATGGTGTTTCTCGTGTTTATCTGTAGTGTTGGTGTGTGGTGTCTTTGTTTTAAGAAGTCCTTGTATTCATGGAGCTCCCTCCCTGCCTTCACTTCATCCTTCCTGTACTGTCATCTTTGAAATCTTGTTATAAGCAGGTTTCAGCCAGTGTTGATGATGTTTCCAAGTGATGTCCTTAGCTTCACGACATAATGAAAAATATACTTCTAATTGTAAACTTAGAACAGCAACTGAGAAGGTAGCAGCAGAAAGAGCATATTTGTAGCTGGAAGACATTTTCCTGATGAGAACTTCTTGCAAGAGAAATGCAGCAGCTCAGAGCTTTTCTAGTGGGGCAGAAGGAGCTTTAGAAAAGGGATGTCTTGTGCTGCTGACCTAGTTTCATTTTAGGAGAGGGATAAACTTAAAGAAGTAGGGTAGATGTTCAAGGCAGCCTTTGCACTTCAGAGTGTCAGTCCAGTTCTTGTCTGTTGAGGGTTTCAGCAGCAGAAAGTATTTTCAAGTGGGAAAAACAAAGTTATGAAAACTCTTAAAGTGAAGACTGAATATTGCTAGCTTGCTGTCTTAAAATTATTCTAATTTCTAATCTGTTTTTAAGTGGTGAGGGCAACAGGATGGACTAATGACTTGTGAAGCTCCACTTAAATAATTTCTCAAAACCTATGAGTTTTTAGCATGGAGAGCTCTAGAAGAGCCTCAAAAATATGGCCTCATATCCTTCTGAGATATTTTTTTTTTCCTCGTTCTTACTTCAGTAGCCCTCTCTAAACTAGCAAGCGTTTTGATTATAAGATTTCAGAAAGTGTACGTGATTACAGAAGTGACTGGTGGTTTAGTAGGCAGTGGAGTATGGGGTCTGAGGCTTAAGGAAAGAAGTTGTTGGCAGATATTATGAGAAGAAGTTTAAATGGATGAAGGGTGGGGAAGGTGAGTTGCAAAGGCCTTGGTGTGGAGCTGGCAGAGATCTCTACAGGACTGGGACTGGAAGTCATTCCTTCAGTTAGTACTCTTCTGTCTCTTCTGGTGTTATAAAAATAGACAAAAACTGTGAAAGTGCAGTGGTTTATTTTGGAGAAGTAGCGGGGATTTTGGGATACGGAACCTTAAATGAACCACCTTCTTCTCAAGTGGCTGAGTGTGCTGCACCTGCTGCTTTTGTCCAAGTTTTTGCTCAAGTTTTTGGAGGATAACTGGACCCCAGCTCCCGGTGGCTGATGAAGTATCACTGCTAGAAAAGCAGGAGGCAATTTCAACTGAATGCAGCCTTTTGAGCGGAGCTCCTGCTGTGCATTGGGACCTTAAAACAACAAAAACACTTGTGAAAGTGCATTCATAATATTTTGTAATAATTTTGCTGTTAGCTTTCCTTCCTGTCCTGAAGCTTGATGTAAAGAAAGTTGCCAGGGGTTAAATGTGACTAGTAGAGCTGGCATGACAGGACTGAGCAAAGTGGTTTTGAGGTCAGTATATTAAAAACTAAATGTGTTCTGCCCTTCAGCAGTGGTGTAATAACTTCTTGAGGTGTAGGAGTGGGGAGGAATAACAGGGTTTCCAGGAGGTGGTTTGTTTCAGAGAAGCTACCTCCTTTCTTGATTTTCCCCACTCTTTGTAAAATCCTACTGTGTGATGTGACTGTCCAATGGGTTTACTTCTTATGCTGCCTATATGCATGAATATTCAATATTAAATACGAACAGCGTGCTTCTGCCCTACCCCTTCAGCCTTACCCCACACTCTACACAGTAGGTCCAGCAACAAGGAAACAGTTTTCATCCCTTAAGAGCTCTTTGGTACATGTGACGTTTCTCGAACTGGGATAAAACAATTAATGACTTTTTATATTTATTGTTAAGTATCTTGTTATTAATTAACCGATCTTCAGAGACTGAGGCTAAGCTACAACTTTCCTTATAGAAAATTTTGTGTATCATCTGTTTGAAGAAGATTGTGTTTGAATTTATCACACTGTGTGTGTTGTGAGGGGTATTTTGCTGAAACATGGGCTGTAATGCCTGACCCCTCCTTTTGAAGGGGTGCTACATCCTCAAAGCTGCTTCTGCAAGTTCTTGTCAGTCTCTTAAATAAAATATAAGCGTCAAATATGTTAATGAAAGGGATCATCACCATGTCCAGGCATTTCACAGTATACTTTCTTGCAAAGGTAATGTGTGCAATAAGCCACATATGGGCCAGGTTTTGGTGCTTTTAATCAGGCTGAGCAATGTCTTCATTTGTGAACAATTCTGTTAAATAAAGTGAGATTGCTTATAGGTAAGGTGCAATTCAGCATGAATAAGATTTTCTTGAGCTGGCCCTTATTTATGAGTTAGTTGAGGGTTTCTGCCTGTTATTAACATCTATGGATGCTGTAGGTCCATGGCGTGTACATCAGAGAAACAGTGTGTTCCTGCATCATCCATGTTTGTGGCAGCCGGAGCCTTGCACCCTTCAAACATGTCATTGGGGAAGCAGTTTGTGTCCTCTAAGAGAATTCCTCATGCTAAACACCAGTAAGAACTGGGAGAAATTCTGGTTCCACCTTTTATAAGCATATATGCTGCAAATGTGTGATTAACATTTAAGCTAATAATCTATTTTTAGATGTTGGTTAGAGATACTGTGGTTCATATGGGAAATCTTCATTTGATAGTGCAGAGGTGAGATGTATTGGCTGGTTAATGAGTCCAGATAGTGCTTCTGCAACAGTCTCATTGGGGAATTCAGAGATTTCTGAGCCCATCGGTAGGACAGAGTTGCTGACCTGGAGAAGCTGTGCCTGCTACCTGATAACCATAATTGTGTAAGTCTTTGCATGCCCTGATACTAAGTCTAGCCCAATATTAGTGAGCTACTGGATGCACTATTGTTTTGACCCAGATAACTTTACTGCTGATTTGTATTTGTTGTTATACTGTTGTGGAGAGATAAACTGTTTATCCCTAAAGCTGTTGGTGTGATGTGTTTTAGCAGATCCTGAACCTGTAACTCAGTTAGGCTGACTTAAGCCTGTAGGAGTGCTTACAATGATTATGCAGCCACAGGTGGAAGAACTTTGCATCATACCAGAGTTATTTAGGCTTTACCTTACATGAGAGTTAGATCTGATGGGGAGAAGAAATTAGTCGAGCAGCTAAGTGAGGAATTAGGCAGCTCTTTGAAACAGTGTTTCTGTCCTAAGAAAAGTAATCACTGTGCATTAGATGGTAATGGCTCAAGCGTTCTGCAGTGACATTGCTCATCTGAGTAATAGCTTGTTATTCTTCTGAGGATGGTGTGTGCCTTGTGATCTACAAATAGATCAACCCTCGCTCCACAGACTGGAAGTTTGGTACCTCTCAGAGGGATTTGGTACTTCAGTGTATTGAGTAATTTTTGTGTAGCACATATTGAGTGTTTGTTCTAAGCACTGAACTCTAATAAAATTGATGGACATTGTGCTTTTAATAAAGCTGAATAAAGCAGTATATGATTGCTGTTTACTTCTATTCAATTGATTAGAGACTGACAAGAACTATGGAGCATTTAAACTACTAAAAAGCAGGAGGCCTAACTCCATTTTTGGTGTGGACAATCAAATTGAATTGATTGTACTCAAGAGAGCAGAGCAGGGTGCCTTCCAGTGGTTTGTATTTTGCAGACATGTTTTCTGCTTGGGGTTGTTTTCTACTCTGCCATCCACTTTAGGGAACGGATGTTATCTTACTCGGGAAGGAGCTGAAAACATCATTAACAACAAACTTTACTTTGGATTAAAAAAATGAGAATTGAATTGGTGTGTGAAGTGCCAGCGGAAGAAAAAGGTGTTCCTTTATGCTGCGTTCCGTCTCCTTGGAATTCCAGCAATTAAATTCAGGGGTTTTTTTAAGGATTTGGCATGAAAACAGCACTTTCATCTTATTGTTCAGCCTCATGGTGAATGGCTGTGTAGGGCAGATACCACTGATAACTTACCAGAGGGGGCTTTAATTTGATTGTCCCTTTTAGACAGGCTTTTAGTGGTGGAAAGAGTGAATAATGGCTGATCCTTATTTTCCTTTGTTTCAAGCATGTTAATGGTGCACTCCACTGCCCTATCGTGTGTGTATTTCACTTTAAGCTTGCAAAGATAACCATGCATTCTGCACAGCCAAACACAGCCATACATCAATATTGTATTTTTGATACTTTTCCTTACTATGACTCTGCATTCCCTTTTTCTGAAGGGTTAGCCAGCGAAAGTGCTTCTGCAGGGGCAGGGACTCGTTGGAAAGGAGCTTTTTCCTTTGTGAAGGCTATCATTAGTGTTGAGTACTAAACTTCAGCTGTGTATCTGTGTGTGTTAAATGTAGCCATTTTTCCCCTATAAGAAGTAGTATAATTGTTTATAAGCAGAGCTGCTCTCTGAGTTCTTCTGATTTTCCTAGAGGGTTTTTAATTAGTTTCTCTTAATGTAAACTAATACTTTTATCAACAAAAAACCCCAAACTCATAACCCTAAAGTACTGTTTAAGTATGCTGAGAAAAGGAGATAGGAGATAGTATTATAGCTTAAAGGTTGAAAATTTCCTGGAAAGAGCTCCTTTCCCTAAAGGAATGCTTATGTTCTGGTTGGGGTTTTTTTTGGCCCAACATCTAAGTGTTCATTTTGGCAGTAGCAAAGAACCTGAAATTTTGTGTGTTAGGGTATTTTTTTGTTTGTTTGAAATAAAAATGTCTTAATTTGCTTACTGAAATTACTAAAGAGAAATTAATATAATAGGAAGTGGGAAAGGAGAGTGTGAAGGTGATCATAATAATTCCTTGGTGCATACTTGAGAGAACTGGAGGTTATAACCAGCTACCAGATGGAGATATATCCATAGCAGAAATAGCCTTTTTTGGGGTCATTCTTTGTAAATTAAATAGGCTTCACTGTTCCAGCAAGGCAACGTGAGAGCAGTGCCCTTAACTGCTTTTGTTTCTTAGCCTTTGAAGATGCTGACAGTGCTGTGGATGATCGAGACAGCGACTATCGCAGCGAGACAAGTAACAGCATTCCTCCTCCATACCACACGACGGCGCAGCCCAACGCCTCTGTGCACCAGTTCGCTGTACCGTCGCGCCTGCAGCAGCAAGGGGTCCTGCGGGAATCCTGTGCCGACTCCCTACAAAATTATGATCTGGATTATCGGGAGCATGTGGCCATCAGGTGGGTGCCATCTTCTGGGTGGCATTTCTTTTCCCATTGATTTTTCCATAGCGGATCCTGAAGGTGCCATTCTAGCAGAGGAGAGCAGCTCAAAAGCTCTGAAAAGGCTTATAATAGGAGGTTGTTACATGTTTTGTTAACACCAAGACTCTGCTGTGAACCAGGAAAAACCCATAAGGCAATTTATTACACTAGATCTGACAGTTTAGTGAATTACCTTTTAAAGATGTGCTCAACTCTGAGGTCATTTATTCTTGGTTCTACTTTCACCTTACCTTTTGCAGGCCAGAGCACTGGGTCGTTGGTTGTTCTGACACCATTGCATGGGTGTGCTTCCTGAGCCAGTGAAACACGGTCTAGCAGAGTTATCCTCTTAGGAGTTTCTTTCTTGGGGCAGATTTATTTTTTATTGCAGATGAGTTCCCGTTCTTCTATTAGCTCTGTCAAAACAGCGTATTCAAGAAGAAAGTCTGCAACCAATTAGTTTTGGTTTTGTTTTTTTTTTTGTTGTTGGTTTTTTTTTTTTCTGTTATCACGTAGCACTGTTGATAGTGCGTTTTCCCTTTTGGTTTCTTTGGAGCTGTATGAAAGAGAGTTTACTTGCTCTAAGTTAGCTTTTTGACCATAAATCAGTAGTTTGACAACTGGTTTTATCTTTTTTAAGTATTACAGCATTAACTTACTGGAATCAATGGCTGTGAACTGTAGAAAACTTTACAAAACCACTGTTCTAAATAAAGGATGAGTTTAGTGTAAGGGGAAAGCAGAAGAACTTGGACAGTACTGGTCAGCTTGGTAAGAGTGGGTGTGTAGAACAGGCCATGCTGCTGCTTCTGCCTTTGGTGTGGGATGAGGGGGCGGCAGTTGCTTAAACTCTGTCACAATTAGAGGTGCCGGGTTTTATATGTATTATGACTGGTTTGTTCTGCCTCATCCCCCTTGGTAAGAATGTTCTTGTTCCCTGAAGTCTGAACCGGAATTCTGTTGCCCTCATAGGTGCGTGGCTGAGACTTAGTTTTTACTCTTTTTGCTTTATGGTCTTTAATGGTAAAAGCTGAAGTTTAACAGTAACATTTAACGTTGTTACTGTTACTGAGATTTCAAGCAGCAGAGGTTAATGTACCAACAAAATTCACTAACTGCAGTGTGATATGTCATTCTTAGTGCTGTTTTCCTAGTCCATTAAGTATTTCATATAAACAAGTTATTCCCTTTCCCGTGCTATTCTGTACTGCTGGTTTGCAGTAGTAAAATTGCTGAAGATCTTGCTGAGAGTCTGGGAAGATAAGCTGAAGCTTTTTCTTTATGGAGGAGCCAACATGAACAGTGGTATTGGGCCTCCAGTCTGGGGAAGCCAGTGGTGGCTGGGTGTTCTTTTAGTTATATGACTTCTTGGGGTGGTGTTGACAGTGCAAGGAGTCTTTTGTGGCTCACCTTGTTAGGAGGTGGGGCGGTGAACTTTTAATTGTATCTAATGGATAAGTGTGTTCATAAGACCTTCCAAAGAAGCATTTCTGGTTTGAATTGTTAAAGAATACCAAGGTAGAATTTGCATATATTTTCTGGTTTCCTGAAGGCGATGATAGGAAAGGATCTGGACTGATAGAGTTTACTTAAAAGCTAAGAGCTTTGTAGTCTGCTTTTGTCTAAAGTTACTTTCAGTCCAAGAAGGCAAGTCCTAGTGGTGATTGGTTCCCTCTGAGCTTTCCTGTTTCCGGTGCATTTTCCACAGGCCCAGCAAGATTTTTTTGCTACATATTTAATCTTAAAACTTAGAAAATGCAAAAAAGCTTTCCAGAGAATTTATGTGGGATTCTTTCTTACCAGATAGGTATTTCTAATGAGAGCTGGCTGGGTAGATCTTAAATATTTTCAAAACTCAGTTGTAGCTGAGTATTGCAAAACCAAATTCTGTTTGACGTTTGCTCCTAGCAGCACTAAGAGCTGTGGGCCAGGCAGCCACCTGATGAAATTGGTGTTCATGGCAGACTGCAGTAGGTGATTGAGGAAGTGACAGCTTGTAGGAGGCTGTCCTGGGCAGACCCAGAAGAACCAAACAATGTTCTGCTGAAACCTGTCTTGAATTGGACAAAAAGTTGTCTATGCCAAAGTGCTTCAATTGAAACTGTTTCTACTAACACCTGGGTGGTTTTTTCTAACAACATTTGGATTTCGCTGGAAAAGTTCTGATCCTCTTCATCAGCTGTTACACATGATTGTGTTCTTTTGATAGAAGGGCATGTACTTTATTCCCCTGCTCTCCTAAGGGTAACGAGTATTATTCTTATTCGTCCTTGGAGTATGTTTTGCTGCCGACAGAGTTTGACTTCAGAATAGCACGTCTTCCCCTTGGATTTTTTTTTTAAGCACTAACTTTTCTTTGCAGTGTTCATTTTGTGTAACCATGTGTCCTCCGTGTCTCCCTGCTCTTGCTGTATTTACTTCCAAGGCGATATGATAGCATAGATTCCACTGTGAGTGGCCGAACTGACCTAGAGTCCACATCTGAGTCTAGTCAAATGACAAGCCGCCAGTGCTCGCTAGAGAGCAGGCGCTCTCTAGATCTGTCCGATAGGTGGGTTAACCTCTTTGCAGCCTGTGTGCCTGTCTCCTTGCTGTTGCTGCCGTGAAGTGGTCTTGTGATACATTTTGGCTGATACTCGCTGTTTGCCTTGGCTCTGTTTCAGATCTGTGGTTGTTTAATGCTGAGCTAATGTCACCTTTTTCTCCTCTCAGGTGTTGGATTTCTTGTCACTGCTTTATTTCTACTAAAAGGAGTGCTTCATACCATAGCAGGGGAAACACAGAGGGGAGGAGCTCCATTAGAAAAAAAAAATAATTTCCTTTACACCTGAATTAGTCAATTGTTGATTCAGCATTTAAAGCTAATGGCTCTTCAGGTATTCATGTAGTTCCCACTGCTGTCAGCTGAGATTTGGAAGGGCTTGATCCAGTAACTAGGGTGGCCCTGGGAGTCTTTTAAGTTTCATTATCTTTTTAAAGAAAATTATTTCAATTACCAGTTTAAGATTGTAAGTGTAGTAAGTGTTCTAAATTGTGTACAACAGGGCTCATTTAAAGTAATGAGTATCTTTCCAATTAGCGTTAAGTTAGCTAATACTGGTGGAAATGAAGCACTAAACCAGCAGCAGTGAAAATGCAATGACCTATTTGTCTTTCAGGGCTATCCCACCACTATTTTATATTGGGGTGTCCCAGGCAATTCTCAAGGGGAAGATTCTTGTATTAGCAGTATCCATACAATATCCATGTGCCCTTTGCACTTTCTCTTCTCTCACCCTGCTCTTACAGGGTCAGGACATGTGTGCCCTCATATAGTTCTCAACAATGAATGATGTGAGTCAAAGCTGCAGGGCATCTTTCAGATGAGCATTTTGATTTTTTTTTTCACATCTACTTTCTACCTGTTTATTTTTATGTAGGCTGGCAAGAAGTCTTCCTGTGAGATTTAAATAAGGAAGAAGCTTTCTTGCTACTAGCCTTCGGGTTGTTAAACAATTGAGATAATCCTTCTGATCAAGGGCTAGGAATTAATCCCAAAATTCCAAGGGTCACTTGGGTTTCTAAGGAAGCTTCAGATTGTTTGATAGCAAAACACAAGCTCTTTTAATTCATTCTCCCACAATGGACATTGCAGGTTCTGTTTAGATTCATTGTAAATGGGAAGTACAGAACCTGAAAACCATCTAAGGCTTGCGATGGCCTAATATCCATCGCCAATGTTTTGTTTTGCCTTCTTATCCAGTAACAGCTCCAAGGATCTTAATTTTGTGTTGGTAGGAGCCCCCTGAGAGCACTGGCTGCAGTGAGAGCCCTCCTAACAAAGAGGAGTGGTGGAGCAGCTGGGACTCCTCGTGTTGCTGGTGCACAGTTTGCATTTTGTCCCCTGTGTCCACTTCCCTGGAGTCCAGCAACTCCTGAGTCTTTGCATGCAGTCTCTCCTCGGTAGCCACCCTTGGATGAAACAAAGTGCCTATGTGCTTTATGAATACTGCTAAAACAAAGTCTGCAGCCTAGAGTGACTGAAATGCATGCATAGCATAGTGGAATGGTGTGCGTGGGCACTGTATCTCAAAGTAGTCCTGTTACTGTAATAAGTGACTTTTTTCAGCATGCCTAAAAAAGTAACAGCAGAGTACTGGTACAGCCAAGGCTGCGTGCCCTCGCTTGATCACTAAAAGCTGTTCTCCTTCAAACAGGCGTTTCTAAATTTTGTGCTACTGTAACTGGTGGAATATCATAACCCATGCTGCTTTTTTTGACTATTTGATTGAAATGTAATGGTGGCAGATTGGCAGGTTTTCATGTTTGTTATCTCTGGATGGTTCTGATTTTAGTTTTTCTTTATTTAATGCATGTTTTTTCATTACTATTTTTTCTGTCCTTTCTAGAGCTCTTTTTAAAACTGTTATTTTCCCCTTCCTATTTTTTTTGCTGCCTCTCTTCCTTTTCCTCCCACCCTCTTTATTTCTCATCTCAGACAAGGATCTCTAGCTAGAAATGAAAGAGTCAGGATCATTCCATATAACTCTGAGGATGGAGAAGAGGAACAGGAGAGTAACTATGAAGAGCTAGGAAAACTGCTAATAGAGGAATTCCTAGAAAAGAGTCATAAAAATAGAAGTTGGCAGGAAACAAACACAAAAAAGATGCAAACTCTCTCAAAAAGAGAAAATATCAATCACTGTGAAAGATCAAGGTGCTGCCAAAATGTGTGTGTGGAATCAGGAGGGTCTGTAGATGTTCCTAGGTATCCTCAGGAATATGATACAATAGATAGGAGAAGGAAAAAGAAGCTGCGATACAATTTTGAAGAGAGTGAACAAATAAGCCTGAAAAGTAATGAAGGTCTGCAGTTTCCTGGGGAGAAAACAGTTTATTTCAATGGTGTAGCAACTAGTTCTGAACCTAACAATGATTTCCCAGTATGTGATAGAACTGGAAAATATATCAATAACTCTGAAAGTAAGGAACGGTTGTCTGCTTATCCCATCCTGCGCCCATACAAAAATGGCTTAATGGTGAAAAGTGGCAAGTTGCCCAACAAGCAGGGAGTGAACCACGATGGCTCACTTTACCTGAGTAACAGTGAAGACATGAAACTCATAGGGATGCCAGATAACACTTTTGTGCCTGTGGATATCCTTGAGGAATTTGACAGCAGTGCTTCTGATGAGTTCCAGTACTCCTCCGTTTCAGACGATGAAATGGAGGAACTGGCTGCGCTTTCGCAAACGTGGTGTGATTCTGACATCAGCTATTTGAGAAACTTCACTGTTAATTACCCTGCAAACTTTGGCTCCCAGTTAAAGGCTAGCCGTGATAAAAAAAACAAGACTAAAGGGAGCAAACATGGTCATCCTGTGCAAGACCTAACACTGTCTCCTGTTGAAGAACCCAGCGAGGAGTACATAGACACGATGGATGAACTTCAGTGTCTGGTAGAATCAGTTTCAGAATACTTGGCTGAAAAGGAGGAAGAAATCAGCAAATTTGGTACATTGCCAGAGACCAGAAAAAATGTTGAAAGCATGTCACTGAAGCAGGATAATGCTGATAATTCATTAGAAGGCAGGAAGTCTGAACAGCCCAAACATCCTGCTGCAGAGGAGAGTATCAAGGGCAAATCTGAATCTCTCACAGACTTGTCAGGTGTGAAGAATACAGTGAATTCCCTGTTCAGCTCTTTCACTGAAAAGGTGGGGTCAAGCACAAAGCAGCTCACAGCCTCTGTTGAAAAGCTTGTTTCTTCCACTCCAGAGAAGACGGAAACCAGAAACTCATCAGAAAGTGGAATCTCAAATGTGTTTTCTAGTAAGTCCAAAAGTGAGAGTTCACCTTCTGGAGTGATGGCAGATAATAAAGCTGACACCAAGTTCTCCATTCACTCTTTGCTACCATCCCAGGTGAGTGGTGATAAAAGAGCCCAGAACATAAACTCCAACAAGCCAGAAACCACTGAGGTGGACAGTGAGGCTTCCGCACCACATCATCTCCAGCAATCACAAGGTACTACTTCTGTCAGCCAGCAGAACCAACATTCAGTTATGAATTCTGTTCTAGGCATGTTTAATCCTTTAAAGATCTTCTCAGATAAGGAAGTGCCAAAACAAGAAGTCGTAAAAGAAGAGCACACCAAGGAGGACAACCGTGCTGTGAAAGATGATGAGGCAAACAGAAGTGAGAGACCATCTGGACAGACAGCAGCCAGGACCAGCAGCACTAATCCGGAGATACGGATGAGTGAGACTAGAAGCGAGGCAGAGGTAAACGCAAATAGCACTTCTGTGTCTTCAATCTTTGGCAGGCTCACAAACTCGGTCAGTTCCTTCAGTCTGAAAGCCAATTTTGATGGTCTGTTGGCTCCCAAGCAACAGGATGTGCCACAGAAGCAGCCAGATTTGCATCATGTTACAAACCAGCCAGATGCCACTGTGAAAGAGGGTGTGCCCACTACCAGGGAGCAGCCTTCGGCAAATAGCTTAGGGAATCAACATACTACAGGTCATGGACTGGGAAACAAGCAAAACAGAGGTAATGTGGAACTTAATTCACAGCCTCAAGATCAGGGTACAGCATCTGAAAGCTTTTTCAGTCCACTCAAAAAGTCTTTCAGTCAATTGTTGCTTCCTTCTGCCGAACAAGGGCAGAAAGAAGGTACATCTGGGCATTTTAAAGGCCATAAGTCTGAGGAGGATATAAGACAAAACAGTTCATCAAATGGAGAACACTCATTTCCTTTCACTGGGAAACTTCCTTTTTTCAGTGGCTTGGGTTTTTCAGAAAAGCAGGAACATAAGCATGAGAAAGGGGGCTTTATTCCTTCACTATTCAAATTTTCTTCTGCAGAAAGTCTAGCACCTTCACAGGACCAAAGAAGTCATCAGAGCTCTAGTGGTATTTCTTTAGTTGAAGACAGAAACAGTAAATCTGAAAATACCATTTCATTAAAATCTAGCTCTGTTCCAAATTTATCAGACCATAAGGAGGAATTTGAACAAACAAAAACCATGAATAAAGAAAACCTATCTAGTGCCCAAGTAAATAGAAGAAAGCACCAGGAGAGTGCCTCTGCTACCTCTAAGGCTGCAGGAGAGAATCAGAGAACTAAGAGTACTCAGGAAGAACCTAGAAATATAAAAGGAGGATTGACAAGGGAAGGACTAAATGCACCAGACTTAAATAACAGCTCAGCTGAATCCACCTCTTCAGCCAGAGAGTCAGAAGCTGCAAGTGCAGATGATATGCAGAAGCAGCACACACTGGCTTTTCTTTCTGGCTTTCTCTGCATTTCTTCCAATGAAAGCCCAGCAAATAATCAAGACTTGACTGCTAAAAGTGAGAGTGATGGCCAGAAAAGCACTTCTCCTGGATTATTTTCTGGCTTATTTAAATTTGCTTCAAGTGAAAACTTGTCTGAATGTAAGCAAGAGAAGATGAAAACAAACTCTCCAGGCTTCATGAAACTTTTTGATAGAGGTGAGGGTTCTAGCTCAGAGACAAAACCCAGCAACTCAGAAATGGCTTCTGTCGCTCAAAGAAGTACAGTAGAAACACAGGAAGCTCCCAGCTTCTTAAAAAATCTCCTGCTCAAGCCAAAGGAGAAACTGGATAATGTGAAAACGATGGAATCTTCCAAAACTACTGACCACCTGTCCAGTGCAAGAGTAAATAAAACAGCTGAGCCCCATGTTCCCCACTGCAGGCATCCTATGTTCCCTGATGCTCTAAATCTTCAAGACAAGGTACAGGACTTATCTGGAAAGCCTGTAAATAGTAGGCATATCCCTCATCAGAATGCAGAATCTAGAGCTTTTCCAACCGTTTTTAACAAAGGATCAAATGAATTTCTCTATTTGACTAATAAAAGCTATAACCTTACGGAGAAGTACTCAGCTTATCAGGAAACAAGAAGCCATTCTAGCTTTGAATGGGAATATGAAGTGGGGGAACTAGCTAATGCTCATGAAATAGCAGTACCAGTTTACTACATGTTAAACCAGAACTCTGTTCTGCCCCCTCAGTTCTTGGACTGGCCTGAAAACGATACGGTGGTGAATCTCTGTAAAAAGGATGGAAATGCAAATGTGATGGACTGGCAGACTAATGCCAACTTTGATGGACAGAGCTTAGATTTAAGTGTGATGTCATATGACTCATTTGACCAATTAATATTTCAAGATGTTTGTTCAGAAGAAAATGATGTATGGACTGCTAATTCTCTCAATGAAAGTTATAACTTTCCACCATTTGAAAGAGATGGCAGTTACTCATTAGAAGAGTTGCCCATGGATTTAAGCTATTCCTCTGGCTGTGATGGAACTATGTGGACTCTAATTGACCAAGAGACTTTAAGTATGGATGAGGGCTTTATGTACTCATCCTATAGCCAGGACTATCAGGAGTGGCTAATGATGCTTGAGCAGGGTATATGGTGGCCATCAGAAGATGGTGATTGTGGATACTACATGTACAGTGACAGCCAGTATGTGTATTCGCTGCTCACTGATCCCACTGGACAATATGTCTATGTGTGTGCTCCTGAAACATATTCCTACCCGGACTGCTGGGATTATAATTTTCAAGTGGATTCCATTCCAAGAGCTGTACTAGAAGACAACACAATTGCAGTTTGTGGTTTTAAAGTTCCTCTTGGCAGTGAAGATGAATTGTTTTGGTTTGCTGAAGAAGAGTCTTTAGATGATTATAGAACAAATAAGCCCCTGGATTTGTCAGTAGCTTTGCAGAGGAGCGATCAGCTAATGAACATGAATCTGGAGACTTTTTCACAAATGTTTGAAGAGTCTATTTATTATCAGCGAGAGCAGCCATTAGACTTTTCAGGTTATAAGCTTCAAAAACTCAAAGTAGATTTTAGACCCGAGAAGGAAACACTGAATTATTCAGAGGAGTCTCCGGTAACCCTTGATCTCAGAACACATTCCAGAGCTGCTTTCAATAAATTGCTGAGTAAGGAAGTCCACACCAAAGAAGTGGATAAGGGTGTCCCCGTGACAACTACTGGGAGTGGGTCATCAGGATTCTTTGGTTTCCATCTGTTTCAATCTACCCCTAAAACTGAAGAAACTGTGTCATCTACTGAAAGAGTAACAGAAGCAAAAAAGACTGAGGAATATAAGAAAACACCAGTGAACAAAGTTAGCTCTTTATTTTCTGCTTTGGGTGGACTAATTGGAAAGTCTTCAGGTCCTGACCCTGAGACATCAGAAGATTCTGTCTTGAAGGGAACAGACACCCAGTCAAAATCATTTGAAAGCAGAAGCGATGTTGTATCATTTGCACCAAATAGAAAATTAGATGAGGCACAAGCAGAGCAAAAGTTTCCTGTTACATCAGAACCGAGAAGAAATACTTCATCAGAACTTCAGTTGGAGGCTGCTAGAAATGAAAAGCCAGAATTATATCAGAATGAAAACATCTGTGTTAAAAAACCAGGATTAACAAAATCTCCTTCTCAATTGAGCCAAGCTGCTCCAGATGGCAGGGCCATGCGAGAAGAAAGACCTGTTAAAGCAACACCAGCTTCCAAGCATCTTGAAAGGCATGCAAATATTAATGAACCTAGTCAGTCACAAACAAATCAGAGCCACCCAGCCACTGAGCCTGAGGAGACATTATTTAAAAGTGCTCTGAAATTGTTCAGTCTTGGAGAAGATTCTCCTGCAAGCTCAACTGCTAACAAAACCCAAGCTTCTGGATTTTTTGATTTCTTTAAAACGCAAGTAAGCAAAGCATCACAGCCATCAGCAGATTTGGAAAAAAGTCAAAGTGATAAACCAGAAAAAGTGATACAGCCAGAGCAGAAGGAAACCTCCAGCATCTCATCATTATTTGGATCTCTTGGAGATCTCTTCAAAGTGGAGTCTGTGTCTTCTCAACCAACCTCAAGTACTACTACTCTGTCAAAAACCAATAGCAGAACGGTGTCTGAGTTGAGACAACAAACTGAGAAGTCTGGGGGTCTTCAGAGTGACAGTATGCTATGTCTGTCCTCCACCCCTAAGGAAGGGGTGAGAACAGAAGGCATGGACAGGCAAGTCTCTCCTAGCTCTGGGCTGCAAATAGAACAACAAAGCAGAAAGGCGGAGTCGTCCTCTCCTGAGAGTAAAAAAGTGCCTTCTGGAAACAACTCACAGAAGCCAATGGGTGTAGGTTCCAAAACTAGCCAATTTAGTCAGTCAGCTGGGCAGCGAAGCAGCGTACCCATAGTTACACCAAAGCAACAAGGAGGAAATTGTTTAGGAGGCACAGTTAATCAGGCAAAACCAAAGCCAGATCAGACACCTAAAGAGTCGGGTTTCAGTTTGCCGTTCAGCTTTTCTGATATCACTGCTTTGAAATCACAGCCAGCACAGCCAGCCAGTAGGAGTATATTCTCCTTCTTCACTGGATCAGATGAACTAAAGCCTTCAGCACCTGCTCCTGCTCCTGCTAGTGGGAAGCAGAAAGAAACAGAGGGGCTGTTTCGTCTTCCCTCCTTCTTCTCCAGTGGTCCACCTACTGAGAAGAGCATACCTCAAAGAAGTACTAGCTTTAGCTTCTTCAATTTGACATCCTTTTTGGATGAAAAGCCACAAACTGCTCCAGGACAGGAGGATAATACAGAACCAGCTAAACCAGTGAACTCTAAGCCATATGTGATGCAAAATATTTCCGCTGACTCTGGTGTTAAAATCAGCAGTTCTGCCAGGCAACAAGATGCAGACAATAAAAAAGAAGTTGATGATAGTATTGCAGCAGTGACTGGCAAAAAGATGTCTAATAACCTCACGATCCCAGAAAATAAATCAGAAATGCTGTCAGTGGAACACGTAGAAAGTGTTGCTGAGGTAGCTGAAGAGAGTAATTTAGGGAAGCTTCCACAGACTGATGATGTTGCAGTAACTGATCCAGCTGCTTCTCGTCCTTGCCTTCAGACTCCCAGTGTGCAGGAGGGTTCTCAGGGCCAACAGGCCGTTTCCCTAGGGGCAGAAGAAGATGCCTTGGATAGCACAGGGAAAATGGACAGTTCTACATTTCCTATTAATAAAGAGCCTTATTCTTCAAAAGAACAAGCTTCTGAAAATAAAGATTATAGTATGGATAAAATGGATTCCCAGAGTCTAAATGACTTAAATATTATGAGTGACATAAAAAATGAAGTGGTCTCTGAAGAAGTATGTGTCCAGCATGAATCGCCAGAACATAAATTACCTAAACAAGCTCTTGGTGACAGGTTACAACAGTCACAAGAGCTATACCCTCCTTCTAAAATGCCAGAGACATCTAATTTGCAAAACAAACCAAAGGAATCTGGGAGTGATAAGTCGGTACTGGATTCTTCAGTTGAAATGTTTTCAAGTTTCATGACAAAAATGAAACCGCCTAAAACATTATCTGGTTTCTTTTCCCAACCTCAAGCTACCGCACCTCCTACTGCACGGAAGAAAAGCTCCTCTTTCTTTGGTTTCTCATCCCTCCCAAGTGGCCCAGCACCAGCTTTCACAAATGATCTCTTTGGCATCTTCAAAGGTCCAAAAGAATCTCCAAATGAGATGCCTCCAAAACCCACCCCTGAACCTCAAAGTAGTGGTGTGAAAGATGTCACTATGTCTGTTCCAGCAAAAGCTTCTAGGGAGACAGAAAATACAGCTGTGGATAGAGAGACTAGAAGAGATGTCTTGAGCTCTCTAAAGGAGGATGTACTATCTGTTTCAGCAGAAGAGAACTCCACAAAAGAGTATCCTATGAAAACAGAAACTGAGGAAAATAGGAACTTGGAAACCTGTAAAGAGGAACCTTTGAGGATCACTCCAGAAACAGCAGTCTCTAGTGAAAATCAAGCCCTTGAGGTTCTTCAGTTGGATCATGATGTGCAACCCTCTGAGACAGTAGACACTAAGCCATGCCAGTCTGATTTCAGTAATGCAGTTGATGCGGTGCAGGCTGAGGCCACTGACCAGAGTGATGTAAATACATGTCAACTAGATGTGGAGTCTTCACACGTTACAGAGGAACAGACTGCTTCTACAGACAAGGCAGCCATGGACATCCTTCAGACTGGCTCTTCTGATGGGCTTGAACTGGCAATGGAAGCCCCAACTAACGCAGCAGACACAAACATTTCCCATTTGGACGAGAGTGCTACGCTTGAATCAGAGCCTGCTGTTACAGGGGACCAGGCCAATGCTGATATTGATCAGCAGGACATGGTCAGCAGTAACAGTACAGAGCCTGCAGCTCCAGCTGATGAGCCCAATGTTCATCTGCTCCATCTGAATGAAGAGAAGACAAGTGAGGTAGAACAGCAAACTGCTGAACAGGAGAAACCTTTAGCAATTGATGAGGTACCTGCAGAAGGGATTGCTTCCAAATCTGACTTGAAGGAACAGGGTAAACCTAATAACATTCCTCCAGACGCAAACAGCAGTAAACCAGTCTTTGAAATACCAAACATGCCCAGTTTGCCAAAATTCAGCTTTATGTCATCTCCTGATACTGGAAAGCCATTTGGGTCATTCTTCTCTCAGCAGCCACCTTCTGTTACTAAAGCAGGGGCAGATCAGGGCCTCATGTCCAGCTTTAAGAAACTTTCTTCCACTCTGTTTGAAGGAGGTAGTGAAGAAAAGGTGAGTAAGCCAGAGAGTGCCCAAGGAGCAGTATTTGGGAAAAAGCTAGATTTCTCTTTTCCCTGGCAAAAAGACAACAGGGAGACCTCTGCCAAAAGGGAACCACATATACCACCACAGGCTTTGTCAAAACCAGAGGACAAGGTGTTAGGAACAGTCAGTTCAGATGAAAACTCAAAATCTGCAGTCTCAGATCAACTGACTGATGCAAATATAGAAGTAAACTTGCCTTCAAAGAAGCCTGACACTGTAGACAATGAACTTCCTGAAGAACCATCTAGGGCAAGCACTGTTGACGATACATCCAACAAAGAGCTGGAAGACAAGTTTGATAAAGAGTCAGAGGATCAGCAGAATGTGATTTCAGGTGAACTGCAGAAAGAAGATCAGTCAGAAGAGCATGCACCAGATGAGCCTGAACTGAGAGAAACTCAGCTTGATTCTGCTCCTAATGGAGCAGGGCTTCATCCCAGCACACAGGCTGCAGATCTGAATAGTGTGGAACAACTGAATCAGAAAAGGCTAGTTACAAATGAGGCATAATAAATGGTTTCAGGTTTTTTGACCATTTATAATGCCATACTGCAGCAGTAGATATTGGCCTTGGTGTCTGATGTTTGTAGCTCAGTGCCACTCCCTATTTGTCGTAAAGTGTTCGTAGCATTACTGATAGCTGTCACAGAGGTTGTGGCGAACTACAGTCACTAGTTATGTACAAGCCCTTAGACCATTTCCTCACCTTTTCCCACTCTTTTTTCTGTACGTGTAATTGTATTTCCCACATTCTTATACTGTGTCCCACTGAATGAGATGCCTTAGTGCTAATTTCATTAGCTTTTCAGAAGTTATACTCTGTGTTAATTCTGCTGCATACAATTCACTTTGCTTTCTTGTTTAGTGCTAATTACATTCTATTTGCTAAGAAAAAAGGTAACACTAGGTAGAATGCATTGGATCAAAAGAACATTTTGTTTTCAAAATGCAGGGTAAAGGCTTTTAATTTTAGAGAGAAATTTAATATACTGCTGATGTATTATAGAACTAATTACGTTCATTTCACATTATTGAGGATTTAAAACATTTTCAGAGATAGCAGTGAAGGTATTCTAATGCTTGCTTTTCCTACTGTGCAAAGGTTATTTCATGCAGTTAGAAAAGCCACTAAAGGAAGGTATCACTATTTAACGAGTCTGTATTCAGTCAGGTGCATGTGTTAAATTACAATTGCCCTCAAAAATCAAAACAGAGACTCTCTGAACTTATATGTCTGCATGATGTAAGTGAAACTTGTGCCTCTGACCATACAGCTGCAGTGCTGCACTTCCAAAACTTCCTATCTGGCTTCAAATTCTGCAAAGTGTGCAAGTGAGAAAAACATTAGTGCTGCTTAATCCTTGGCTGTAGTTTTCCTGACTGCATGAGAAATATTCATCCACTGTATTTTGTGTAAGGATTCTAGGAATTCAGTCCTGGAAGTGGTGTCTTGAATCCCTGTGGCACTAGTTTTTTTTTTATATAAATGAAATTCCTGAAGAAGCTCTACTGGAGTGAGACATATCTCTTCCCCATGAACAATTGCTCTATTTTTGTAAAAGGTTTTACGTTTATGGTCTTGACAACCTTAATCTTGAGTGCAATGTATTTTATCATAAATGTATAACATATATAAAAATAAAGTTAACTTTAAGTTACTGTACTTCTTAATAATAGTCTGCTTTAAATAGTCATGGTAAAGACCTTAGCTGTGGTAAAACTGCAGAAGACAGAAACACTTCCACTCTGAATTGCTATGTTTCCATTCTTATTCCTGTCTGGTTATTGGAATATCTTCACTGGCAGTTTCTAGCTGATCTAAGGTGAAGAAGTAGTCGATGCAAGAAAGACTATTGGCATATATAGTCTATATAGTGGTAGGCTGTGTTTGAAGTATTTCTACTGCCTACCAAAGTTTTGAGCTTCGGATGTCTAGATCTAGTTCAGGGAATGTAGTAGTTAAATGTGACTTCATAACACGTCTTTTCAGTAATATTTAGTGTCCAGTTTGTTACATGTGCAATTGCTTTGCATTTCTCCAAGCCACTGTTTTTTTCTGATGGACTTTCTTATTTTCTTATAGTCCTGCTGGCAGTAGTAGATATGGCTCCTCTTGTAATGTCAGCCAGGGAAGCTCTCACCTAAGTGAGCTGGACCATTCCCATGAAAGTGCCCATGGCTCTGAGCAAGATGATGATCACCAGGAAAGACAGTCGAATCATTCCTACCACGGTTCGGGCAGCTACCAGAAGGATGGTCAGGCATGGCTCAGGGAGCAAGAAGAGCCTTGTGGCAAAGGAGAGGAGGAGAAGGTGTGTGAGACAGAGGAGAGACATGCAGACCATTCTGCAGTTAAGTTACCTCTGGAAATTGAGAAGCCCAAGGATGTTGATGCAGGAGCCCAAGTGAGGTAGGTGAAACTATTACTGAGTTCTTTTCAACTAATTCAAAGAGGATTTCTCTCTTTGCTCTTTCCTGGGGCAAATTATGTACATCGTTTTCGCAGCCTTCTCTAACGACTGACTTTGTTGCTATCTGTGAAACATCTTTATGTGCAGGACCAGTTATTTATGAGATATTGGCTAAGCTTAAACTATGTTTGCTCTGTATGTAAAGAGGAACACCTGTTAGTGCCTTGAAGCTCATTTGCTGTATTTTCTGTTTCTGGTTGATGAACGTAGTCTGGCCCAAAGATAGCTGCTTCCATTGCCCATGTGTGATCAAGCTTACGTGCGAGCAACCAAGAACTTCATGTAGTCATGGTTAAAGCTGCACTAGTTCCTTTCTTGTGTAGTAGGCTACCACAACTAGACTTAGTATTTATGTAGTTGTAGGTTGTAGAATTACAATATGAATAGACATGTTGCTCTGACTCACTGCGGCAGCTTTTCTTGTCCTTGCATTTGGGCTTTCCAAGCTGTCAGCAGTATTGAAAACAGTCTTCAAAAGTATTTCAGCTAAGTTTGGGGGAGTAATGCACTGGGATTTGTACAGATTTTACAGGAATTTCAAATTTCATTACTTAACTTTGGGAGTGACTTTTTTTCCTTGAGTTAATCAAGTTGTTGCAGCCCCTATGGTAGGTATGGTTATACTTTCATCAGAATGAGTGATTGTTTTCTTCTGGTTCAGTTAGGTCTGTGGAAAGATGTCTGCCTGTCTGTACCCTTTGAAGGGTACAGCTGGTGTCACTGTGCTTATATGAGAGAGTTAACCACAGCAGTTCATGTGTAGGCAAGCCTTACTAAAGATGAAAAAAGGAAAGCAAGACTAGAAAAAGTGTTAAACTGTTTATAAACTCTGAGTCACTTTCCTCTTCTCCTTACAGAGCAGCAGGAGTCTTGTCCCAGAATGGCTGGCCTATATTTGTTCACAGGGAAGGTTATTCACATAGTCTATTTCAGGCTAATTTAGGCATCTATCTTGAATACTCCTGCATCACTGGCTCCCTTCCTCTCCACTATCTGATGGTGCCTTCCTCTCTCCATGAAGTATGCATGGGACTGAGTTCTGAACATTGATCCTTAGAGCTGCACCTGAGCTAGATGTGTAGCATGGATTTGTGTTGTTCCAGATATGGTTTGTGGTTTTTTTTTTTTTTTTTTAATACTGTCAGCAGCGTGAGGTGCTTTATAGACAGGGGAAGATGTTTGTTTCAGAGATTTACACCACAGCAACATATAAAAGAAGGAATGCAAACCACAGGCCCAATGTCATGAGGTTAGGGAGTGTAACACATGCTGTGGGGCACTGAGGTGGAGCATTGTTGCCAGATGAACGTGCCCTGTTGAAAACGTGTGGAAATGAAAGGGGGAAAGTGAGAAAGGTGCGATGAATGGTGAAAAGCACCACTGAGCCCAGTTGCAGTGTTCCCACTGAACAGGGGCTGTAAATTTGTAGCAGTAGCGGTGAGTAGGAAGAGGCAGTATTTAGAAGCGACCTGCAAGAGGCATGGGGATGGAAAATCTTCCATCTGCCTCTTTGTGTGTGCAGTTATGATGCCAACATGTTGAGCAGGATTCATCAGGTATCTTGGGCTGCTTTCCTGATGTTCTGACCAACATCATCTTGCTCCTGGGACAGGATTGTATCCTAGCTTGTATCTTTTTCAGCTCATCAGTTTCCAAGACAGTTCCTGCGTATAAGGAAACCTCTGCTTTAGTCTTTCACTTCCCAGAGCACGTGCACGGCTGTGTTTACTGGAGCCTGTTGGTTACTTCAGCTTCAAGAGCTGAAGCTGTGATTGCATTGTGTAGCATTGAATCTTTAATGCTACAGATGAGTGGTTTTCATATAGTGATTTTCTGTTTCTTGCATTTAAGCTACCATGGTGACAACGAACCACCACCATTTCCTCCAGCAAGAGCCCATTGGATTAGAGCCATTAGCAAAGTTCGACTGCAGCTTCAAGAGGTAGGATGGAGTATTGCTTTGCTCCTTCTCTGTGCTACCTGGGTTTTAGATCTGTGGCTGAAGGTTTCATTTCTTCTTCCTGGTAAGACACCTCTTACAGTTTTGATGTTTTGCAGACAAAAATTTAATCAAATGTGTTGTATAGGACTGCAACATGTGATGGTCTTAGAGCTATCTAATTCTATCAAATATTTTGATCATCACTGTGTGGAACTAGAGATGAATATCAGAAAAGATGCAGAAGCAGAGAAATTAGCTCTGAATTTGTAAATAGTAATCACAGTGCCTGGGACTAAATGGTTTGTGTTAAACTGTTTGAATTTACGACACTTTCTCAAGGCAACTTAAGGATAGCTTGTTAGCTTAGTAGGAGTTATCTGTATTATTTGTCATGTGAAAATGTTCCTTGGGAAACTTTACATCAAATATTTTTATACACACTAATTGAAAGTGGGTGTATAATAAGTCTTGGTATTTCCATCTCATGAAAGTAAGATCTAAAAATAAATCTTCATTTGGGAAGTCAAAAGGAAAAGGTTGTGACATTTTCTTCAGCAGCATAAACACTCTTGTTTTAGAAAACACCAATTAAGACCCAAAAAGTTGTTGTTTTTTTGTAAAAAGAAAAAAAAAAAAAGTCTTACACTTTTTACACTTTCATCCGTCTGTATGCCCACAGAAAGATAACATATGGTGTTCATATTCTATAGATGATAAACTATTGCCTATTACTCACAGTGCAGAGTTAATATATTTCATTTAGAAATACTATTTTTTTCTAGAGCTCTCTTATTTTGTTTTTATATAAAAATTATTTTACAGTATCTATCTATCAGTAGCAGAACTTTCCTTTCTCTTCTGGTTTTGTTGCAAATTTCTAGGAAAACAATTATTTTAGTTTTGCCTCCTGAGAGGCATCTGAAGTGCCATAGCAGAAACAGGTTTTCCCCTGCATTATCTGGATTGTTAATTCTTTCCCATCTAAAAATTACTTTGTTGCTTCACTTCCAAGCAGGAGGGATTTGCGTCAAAACTGTCAGCACGACATGGAAAGTAAAATTTAAGAACATCGTTAGTATCTAAGAAGGAAAGGAACTTCTGTTGTGGTTTTGTAGAGCATGCAAACAAAACAGTTTAGTTCTGTGCCTTGTGGAAAACAAGTGCACAAACTTACTAGAAGGGACAAGAGATTAAGTGATGCCTCTCCCCGGGTATCTCTGTTTTTTGTGTTTGTTTTTGGTGTTTTGTTTTTTTTTTCCTGAGGGAATACAAGGTCCATGAGGTGGTTCACCATCAATCTTTATGTTTCTGCTGATTTGGAAGGCAGGCATGCTTTGAGATCACTGTTACAGAAACACTAGTTTAGTTATGATAGAAAAATGTCATGATTTGCTTTGCCTTGACCTCTCCTAACAATTAATGATCCAAAATTTCCTTAAAACAAAAAATGTCAGAGATGGAGTTTTCCCGCAGCCTGCTCCAGGGCTTAGCTGTCTGTACTGTCTAACAGCTTTTCCTAACCTCTGCTCTAGATCTCTCTGGTGCTGTATAAATCCATTTCTTGTGATGACGACAAGTGGTAAAGGAGCAGAATGGACTCTCTTCCTCTCTGCAATAGTGAAGGGCTCATGCAAAGAGAGGATGAAGCCCCCCTTGCTCTTCTCATGTTCACCAAATGACCCATTTTCTTTCAG
>VXBH01005716.1:85473-111932 GCA_013400035.1 Rynchops niger
TTGTTTTTCCTCAATTGTGATGTCCAAAGCTGAATGTAGAAACCCATCAGAGATCCTGTTCATGTGCACTACAGAGCAACGGAGACTTTGTTCTCCAGGCTGTGATCCTGATATCCCAAGATATCAGGTATCGTGCTGTGATAGTGGCTTTTTATCGCAGACTAACACTGATGCATAGTTAGCCTCTTACCCTTTCCAGGGCTGAAGTCCCTTCTGAAGGGCTTTGTTAGTTGTTATAGCCTATATTTCTGTTGGATTACAGCTGGATATGGCTTTGCACTTGTTCTTATAGAATTGGTTTTTTTTTTTTTCATTCCTTGAGCACATTGGCTGTGTCTTTTCCTAATCTGTTACGCCTATAAATCCTTCAAGTTTTTGTGCGAAAAAGTTGGGCAGTACCCAAGCTGCCAGGCTCTGTGCTACCAGAGCTGCCTCAGGGACACTGTTTGATACATTCTTTGAGGTTGGCTACCCCAAGTATAATTTTTTACAGTGTGTTTGCATCAATTTAAGCGGCTCATCCAGACCTCAGGATAGAAAATTTCTACTGTTCTTCTCCTACCCCTAAGACTAATATACCTTGTCATAGAAGGAAGTTAAATGCATTTGACACAGTTCTTCTCTTGATGAAACTCGCTGTTATTTCTCTCCTTTTTATGTTCTGGAAGATTTGCAAATAATTTGATTATTTGGTCCAGTCTTTAATTCCCAGGAGCGGGGCAAAAAAGTCAAGTTAGCGCTTTCATAATTATCCAAATCCTCCTCTTCCTATTTTTTAAGCATAAATGCTTGCTTTGTCCTTTTCAAAACTTCAAGTGCATTGCCTGTTTTTCAAGTTCTTAGTGCTTTGTGATTGTCAGCATTGCAACCTGGTACCTGAGGATGAAGATTTGTCAGGACCAGCTGACTTAGAGATAGCTACCTTATCTGTTTCTTTCATATTTGTTTTCCTTTACTGCAACCTGTTGGTTTTTTTTTTTTTTATAACTTGATAAACTACTTTTCTCTTTTTTTTTTTTTTTTTAAATACTTCTGCCAGCTGCCTGACTGCAGTTGTCCCTGTCAGTAAAGACCTTAAGCAATTAAGACATCAAATGTTCCAGCTTTCTTAAGGCCACGTGATGATAGCTTTGTCTTCCTATGAGTAGCAGCCATGCTTTTTTTTGTCATATTGTGTGTTGACTGCTAGGTGTTTATATTTGTGTTTTGGCCTCTTGATTTCTTTCCTGTGCAAGAATGCTTGCCCTTTAAAACTTCAATAAGAACGTATTTGTAGTTCGAGGTTCAAGCTCTCTGAAGAGCTTGTGACTATTTTTTTTTGACAGGTTTCTTATTGTATGTCCTTTCTTTCCTCTTTACTGGGATAGCTTGAGATTTTTGTCTGTTAATGCTTTTTCATTGACTGTTAACAGCTTCCTGAACTGGTCCTTTAAGCCTGTTTCTCATGAGCTCTAACTACTTATTTTCTGAGTTTTTATTAGCTTGTGTTCTTGAATTGCATAGTGTTTTTCTAGCTTGCCTAATTCCTTTCCTTCCAAGGTATCAGGAAGACTGTCAGAGTTTTCTTGGATGTGTTTGCATCCTTATTTATCTCTGCACTTTTGCTGAAATCTAGAAGACCATCTATGTTAGTTGCTTTCCGCACCTTGTGCGTCATCAGTTTATTCCTAGGTGTTGTTTGAAAGTTGGTGATGCAAATACAAATTATCTAGATAAGTATCAGGATTAAAGGTCCCCATGGGGGTAGTCTAACCAGGTGATTCTGTTGGTAGTTAGAAACGGTCATGTCTCATTTCTCTGATCACCCTATTAACATCTTCCCATCTTCTATCATTACTTAGAAGCTTTCAAGAGGACTATCCTCTTTTATTTCAGTGCTTAGAGCAGCTGCTTATGTCCTTCATGTTCAAAGTGATGCCTTCAGCTCTTTTCCATGTTCCCCTTCCTCCGTGTGCACTATCGTTTCATTAATACGTGTGGAGCTCCAGCTCGCTGATACGAACTACTGGATTCCTCTCACATAGACTACCAAGATGGTTCTTATGACTCTTAATTGCTGATGATCTGGCTGAAATGTAAAAGAAAAGAAAGGAAAAAAACCCAAAACCCAAAAAACAAGACACCTGAGAAGTTTCCGTATGTGATGTGATAATAAATCCCCTGAGCAATTCTGTCTCCTACCTGGGAAGAGACTAATATTCCTGTGAATAACATACATGCATCCTACAGCACCATGAGTCAGAGAAACGTAGTATTTTAATTAAGACTTGACAGTTACAAAATGGCAAAGAAATTTGTAACTGTGCATGTTAAAAAAACTTTGTGGTAGTATGCACAGTTTTTTCTTCACTTCTGCTGTTTTCCTTGTTCTCTTTCTGTGTTTGTGAAGAGGAAACTTAATTATGCCAGAATCAAACTAGGATTTTCATCCCTGAGAGAAATGACTCAATAATTGTCACCTTCACACTTAGAACTTTGTCTACAAAGAAGGATTAATTGATAGCTTGTTTGCTGCAGTCCCTCTGTGGGAGCTTCTTTTCCAGAAGAAGAACAGACACATAGCTATTGCATCTTCAACTTGCAGCCCTCCTTAACTGACATAGCCTTCAGCTAGGGACACGACTGTGCGACTTTTAAAGTTAAACAAATTTGAATCCGAGTTTTGAATGACATAGAAGAATTGATGGACTGGAGAAGAGCAAAAATTCAATTAAATCATCAAATTGCCTCTCAAGTATATTTAAATATTACAAGAGGGTGTGGGGTCTGGGATTTTATCCACTTATATTGAATTTGTTTATGGGGGAAAATGTCTTATGCATAATTTTCCTCTTATGTCAGGAGATTAAATACATCAATTTACTTATTTTCATTTCAAACGCAAAGTCATTGGAGCAGTGTTCCCTCTCTTTTTCTTCTTCTAGATCCATTTTATACCAGTTATTTTGATTTTAATCTTTGTCTTTCCCTGTTAAATGTCAATAGTCTGTTCTTTTTGACTGCTGTGTAACTAGATCACATACTGAGGTGGAAGACGTAGTTCATGACATGTTTTTTCTGGAATATAAGTACCTGCACCAGGGGGACTAAATGACTGTTCTCATTTAGTGTTACAGGTACCAAATTGTATCCTCAGTCTTATTTTCCCATGCCTCATAGTTTCACAGTCAGCACTTCTGATCAAGCACCTGCAAGTACTTAAGAACCATCAGGGTCTCACTTTTAAAAGCGCTGGTCCAGGGAGTGTGTTGTATTGGTGATTTTGGAGTGTGATGCCCTATTTTTATTTTGAGAAAGCAAGCTGTTGGTGCAAACCACCCCTATTGCCTTCTTATGTAGCTGTGGGGTGCCCTGCAGAGCCCTTTCTGGACTTCCACCGTTCCACTGTTAGGGAGGAGACCAGCAAGGCACTAACTGGTGCCAGTTTTGGTTGCTAGTTTGATTGTAAGTTACCTACCTGCCTGCCCTCACAGCCCACATGTGAATCCAGGCCCTCTGATCATTAAAACCATGTACTATGCACCAGCCCAGATGGCTATTGGAGGACATGGTTGCTTTGAGCCAGTCGCCTAAAGATTAGTAACTGTCCCTTTCCACCTCTCATGAACTGTGCTGTTCATGCAGTAGTTTACTTTGGACATCTTATTTCCCTTAAGCTTTGTTGCCTAGGTGTCTTTTTATCAGTCCCGTGAAGATGAGTAAGCTCTGCATTTTCAAAGCCTCCCACGCAGTGGCAAAGAAGCAGACTGAAGCATTGTGACTCTAACAGAGTTACTAGAAACTTCTCTTCACACAGAAAACCTGCATCTCCAGTTAAACGTCTTCCTTCTTCTTACCTGTTGTATTTATGAAGGTTATCTTTAACCTCCACCAAATTACCAACATTGCTGATCAAATGTCCCAAGGACCAGGGTTGATGGGGATCTGTAGAACACCCTTGTGCTCGTGAAATCGCTGCTCCTACACCAGAGAGGGGATCGGGTCTGTGCAGGGATGGTGTGATCCGAGGGTTGCTGCCAGCTGTAGTGCAGACTATCTGTTGTCAGCTGTCTGTCCTCACAATGGCAGTCAAATGCTTTCTGCATACCTTATCTATAAAATGCCTATGTGGCTTTCAGGTCCCTTATGATTGCACAACAATAATTATTTAAAAAGGATTTAAATACAAAAGTAGTGGAGGTGTTCTGCTGTCTTCCCATGCCATAATCTTCCTTTCCTGTCTTGCATCTGAGTTTGCAGACTGGCAAATCTTGTGGTACTCCCCAAAGCCTTCACGGGTGATTCCCCGGTGCTTAAACAACCTGTGTCTGTTGTGTCTTCTGGTAGCCTCTCTGTGAGGGAAGGTTCGGCTGACATGCTGTACTCAGAGGAAGAAAAACTTTTCATCTCTGAGAGTCTTAAATAAGATATCTGCATATTCATATCTGTTTGGATTAAAATTTATCCTTTTTTTTATCCTTACTTTATTTATCCTTACTGAGATTCTCTGAGATCTACTACCTTATTTTAACCTGCTTTGCAATAAATGTTAACAGTTATGTTACAGCAAAGAGATAATTATTTGTATGTACACACAAGAAAATAGTGTTATGCCTTCATTAGCTGCTGTTATGATTTTAGAGTAGCTTTTTGATAACGTTATCTCCAGTGGGAAAAATCAACAAGCTTGCCCTTTTTAGAGTAGTTATGCTAAAATTAACAGAAATGCTCTCTTATGGAGCAACACACTGGTTAGAAATGCTTTTTATAATGACCACAGCAGGTAGGAGCCTGTTCGATTGCTAAAAGGATTTTCTGCAAGCTTCTCTGAACATATCAGTGTACTGACACTCAACTTCTGTTCACCTCTGCTAAAAACGGTTTTGATGTTGATGGTCTGTATTCCCTGGCACATAGGACGTCTGTCCCCCTCAGTGACTGTAAAGTTCCTCCATACCATTCTGTTGCTCATTAGAACAAACCCAAGTTTTCTTAGTCGTAACAGGAGTTTGCAGAGTGGATAGGCAAAGAATCATGACGTGTTATTTCTCTTCCTGATCTATAGTAGTATTCAGGACTATAGCTTTACTTCTATAGTTTTGTATTGTAAACTCTACACATCTATAAGTCAAAATTCTTACAAAACATTTGAAAGGGAATCCAAGTGTAATTTACTTTTCTTCTGAGGTTTATTCCATTGATTTCCTTAAAAAGGAAGGGAAGATGTTTGTGCAACATCCAGGATATAGTTTACAAACACAGGACGTTCCACAATCAGGTGCACCTCTTATTTTGTACCAGCACTGCACATTAAGTTCAAATAATCCAGTTTGGCTGAACTGTATGCTTCTGTTCTCTGACTTGTAACATCATTACTGCAGTGTTGGGATGCACGTGAATAGTCGGCCATTATAGCTCTTTTTTTCCCTCATTTTTTTTTTTTTTTTTTTACTTGAAACTCTTCGTGTGTGTGTGTTTGACTTCCGGACTGAGGCTGGATGGAAAGGGGCTGCTGCTTTTGTGAAGTGTGGGTTTTTTGGGTGTGGGTGAGCTGTTAGATTTTCTGGTTTTGACTTTTTGAGATTGGCTGGGATATGACAGATGAGCCACCCCTCTGTGGAACAGCCAGCAGCTTAATCTAGAATATATCTAGAATAAGGGGGAAACAGGACTCTAGTTCCTCATTTAAACTGCAAAATATTGGGATTTTAACCTAGGTTTCCCATGTTTTAGAAAAGTGCGTTGGCTGCTAAGCTGTAACAGTTGCCCAGGGAATGACTGTTCCCTGTGCTCCTTCCCCTGTTTGGACATTTTAGACCTGAGAAATGTTCCTGTTCACATTCATTATGGTCCTGGAAAACGAGTTTTGATTCTACAAGCTGGTGTTTTCTGAAGTAAATGTGTCTTATACAACTTCTTCCTCTCCATGGAAGTTGTACCTCTGCTGATCAGAGAGCAAGATGTGGGTGGCAGCAGTGGGCTGGCAATGTGGATAGATGACCTTATGTCTTGTACAGCTCCTGGGTTCCCAATTAGACTACATACATAGAATTGCTGCCTTTTTGTCTCTGGTATTGTTTCTCTTAAGCAATCTGGTCACAGCAAGTTCCGTATCTGTTAACTCCAGAAGTGCCTTGTGTGTTGCATGCTGAAGGAACTATGCATGTGCACAGAGTACCTCTGAACCAGGATGGACTACAGTAAGCTCTTTTCCCCTGTCTGATGCTGCCCAGCTTCCATTCACATTTATACCAAAACTTGTCCAAATACTTTGTTGAGCAAGGCTTGTCTTTTCCCAGGACCTCCCGCAGCAGTTGTCTGAAGCTTTCAGGAAAAATGGAACTCACATCTGTTTGGAGGGTGGGCCGAGTCCTTTAAATAGTATATAGGAAAGGCTGTAGAATAATATTGAAGGTGTTGGACCTGAGGCAGCCGTTGCCATCTTATGCAAAACTGTCCTTTTTGCACCTTGTTTTGGGGAAGTAATGGCAGAAAAAATTACAGTGGTGTGCTCTGTTGATAGAGGCTTGTATCTGATCTGGAGCGGGCCACAGAAAACAGTGGTGTCCTGACCACCTTGACATGGCACTCGTGCATGGTGCTTATCTGTAGAAACCAAGAGAGATTTGTCTAGCATTGGAGTAAGTCAGTTCCTCCTGCTTGGAATAGGGGTGCAATGGGAGAGGTGGGTGGGGGACTCCTACCTGCCACATACGTGGCCCTTAAAAATAGCATTGGCTGTTGGGAAAGCCAGACTTCACGCTCTTATTTTAAGGTTCTGCGTGGGAGGAGGGGATATTTCCCAGTGTTGTGTATTACTGAAGCAATCTGTACAAGAAATGCTGCACCAGAGAGATAGCAGTGGGCTTTGGCTTACAAAGCACAAGACTTGAGGAAAAGATGAGTTAACCAGCACTGGCTGAGAGCATCATAAATGAAGCGTTAACTATTCATGCAATGTTAGCAAACGCCTTGAATAATATCATAACTTTATAGAAGGCGGCAGTAGGTCAGAAAAAAGGGTTTGGTACATGACAATTTTGTCTCTTAGTGTCATTTTTCTTTCACTTGTTTCTTGTTTTCCAAGCTGCATGGTTACACAACTTGCTTAGATGTAGGGCAGGGTTGCCCTGTATGCTTCTGAGCTAATTTTAGCATTTTGTAAAGGTTGTTGTAACTGGAATCTTCTAGTACTGTGCATCTGGATTTAAGTAAGATGATTGGGTTTTGTTTTTTTTTTTTTTTTTTTCACCCATTGTAAAAGTGGCATTTGGAAGTCAAAATGCTGTTAATAATGCTTAATGTAATGCCTGAATACAGCAGGACTCCAGTTCTGGCTGATGCTATGTAATATGTAAAATAAAGTACCATTTTAATTTTCTGCACATTTTGATGTCCATGATTTATTGAATTCATGTCACTTGAAGATCTTGTGGTACAGCAAATGAATGCTGTCCATTAGGAAGTAGTTCTCGCCAGGTGATACGAGACCTTTCTTTGTATCCAAGACTCCTTTCTTGGCAACCAAACAGGATTCTTAAGCCATATCATGGCCCGAGCATGTCTGCCGTCTCATATTCAGAGTCCGAAAAATGTTGTGACGTTGTGGAGGGCTGATCAGTTGAGCCTGGATCAAGCTGTGTATTCATTTCCATTGCTGTGATGGTTAATTACTGGCACTTTCAAAAAGGGTTTTTTGGTGGTTCCCCTTTGGTTTCACTTGAAACCTGTTCTTGGTGAAGGTGGGACCAGTTCTTCCTCTCCTTGCCTTTTGAATCCATAAGGAAATGCCTGCAGCCTTTCCTGGCAGTCTGTGAGCTGGGTTTGTAACACGCGTCCTCTGCTGAAAGGTGCTTGAGAACATCTAGGTATCAGGTATCTCTTCTACAGGGAGAATTTCTTGAATGCATTGGCAGCTTCATCCTTTGTGTGCTATAAAACTAAAGATAATGTAGGCATAAAGCTGGGGTGAAATCGCAAAGGTTTTAATCAGATTTGTTTCATCTGTTCAGCTTGAGATTTTCATCTGTTGCTGAACCATGCAGGTACCAGATGCTGGAGGGGCTGTGGTAAGTCTGAATGCTAATTTATTGGCATGCCGTAGGCAGTGAGTCTCTTCCTGTACCGAGTAGCTTGTGCCTTCAGGCTTGTAGGATGATGGGGTTCCAGGTGAGCAGCTATGACACTCTCTGGCCCATGGGAGCATCCTCTTAAAAACAGGAGGATCTTGTTTAAGCCACTCATGCATTGGATCTTTATATTCTGCTATGCTGTGACAGACCAGGTGGGCAGTAGGTTTCACCTGCCTGTATTTCTGTAATATTTCTAATATGCCATGTAGACAACCAGCAAATGGTTAGGAGAAAGCAGGGGCTATTGCAAAAGTCAGAGAATAGGTTATAGAAGTGGGAAAAGGCACACTGGGGCAGTCTGGGGAGGGGAGGTGCTGAGGGTGTGTGAGATGAGACCGAACAAGTATGGCTCAGCTTAGCAGACTGGAAGCTGAGAGCGGATGTTGCTGCCATGTACTAATAGAGCAGGAGAGTAAATATTGGCAAGTTTACGGCTATTTAAGCTAAAGGTTAATGTTAGCGCAAGAACAGAAGGGTATAAGCTGGTTATGAACAAACCTAGGCTAGAAATCAGAAAGTGATTTTTCTATTTGTTAGTGAACAGCTTCCAAATGGGTTTCTTTGCCCTTTCTGTTCCTAATTAATCTAAAAATGTGTCTGTTTATGAACGCTATTATATGACAGTCGCCTGTGGGAGCAAAGAATAGGACTTCGTCATCCAGGAAGCCTCTCAGTGGGCTGTGAGAAGTGTCCATGGAACCACAGCCTCCGTAACTATTTTTTTGTAGCATGGCGTCCCCGTGTTCACACTGCCCACCTGCTTGCCTTTGCTGCCGAGCTGCGCCACGTTGCAGGACCCTGTGGGCTTCGGAGCACAACCAGCGGTGCGTGGGAGAGGTGTTTGCTACGTAGATGCTGTCACTGAAGTGAAATTATGAAAATCATACTGCAGCCCCTCTTGGCTGGTGGCTTTTCCATGCAGTTGCACAGTAGATATTAAGGATGCTAGGCTGTGTGAGGGATTTCTTGAAGAACGGTAGTTATTAGTGACTCATGCCTGGTAATGAACCTGTCATAGATATTATTTTGTTTTCTGACAAATGTTCAAGTGGAAACGGTTTCAGAAAATATGGTGTAGTTTGTAAACAGGTTTATTCTTAAATGAGATTTTTTAAAATTCCCCATGGGATTTCAGTTGCTTATTTAGACAGTAAATTGCAATTGAACCTGTACTTATTAAAAGTTTTTACAGGCTAACACTGGAAAATTATTTTCTAGGAGAGCTTGAAAAGCAACAGAGAATATCAAGATAAAACCGGTGGTGTGTACAAAAAAGGAGATAATAGAGCTATCCATCTAGAAGGAAATTTTGATTTAGCCTTGAACTGATTTATCTATTTAGCCTCACTTTCATCATTACTTTAGGTTGTTACATACAAGAGTATAT
Organism: Rynchops niger; assembly: GCA_013400035.1. Taxonomy (NCBI): domain Eukaryota; kingdom Metazoa; phylum Chordata; class Aves; order Charadriiformes; family Laridae; genus Rynchops; species Rynchops niger. Next base: position 94,972 of record VXBH01005716.1, read on the forward strand.
GAAATACAAATAGAGATTGAATAATGTAAAAGATAAGTTTATGTTAACCGTGTTTCCATCTGCTTTTTATTTTTGTTAATGAGTCAATATTCACCTTGTATTTTAAGATAACACACACATTTTTGATAAACCGTTATTGAGAAACTGAGACTGCTAAATTTTATTGTAATTTATTTAAATCTGGTTTTATTCAACATATCACGGTAGTGCAGCAGATTGAAATGCATGTGTTTTTGTGATATTACATATAATGGGTACTTGAAGGATCCAGTTTTGTCTACACAAATATCTGTAGATTGGCTGTTGTATTCACTCGGAATTTTGTCATGCCTAATTTAAGGAACTTCATTTGCAGCAAGTACAACTCTCCTTCATATTTGTGTGACATAGTTACATGTTACTCATCCTAATTAAGTCACTCTATTTTTAGCTTGCAGTAGTAGTAGCTAGTTAAGATACAACTGTGTACAGCTGCTAGAATCATCCCTTTTTCATCCTGTCTTTACATCCACTTCTCTCCAGTTTCAGGGAAAGTGGAGAGGCTTCTGTGACCTGAGGGCACAGAGCAGAGGTGGCAGCTACTGGAATGATCCCCCCACCATCCCTGCGTGGTATTTGGATGTGTTTTGTTCAAACTGTGCTTGTCCCTCCTGTCACAGACTTACCAAAGGGGCTAACTGGACTCTCAGTCAGTTGATTTAGGTCAGGTATCTAATCAAAGCCCGATTTGTACCCAAATCTTCAGCCCCTTGCAGAGGCTTTCGAAATCCAGTCATTTTCGTTTTTTGCATTAAATTTCCTCCCTGTCCCTCCCAATTAGGGGAGCAGACTGACTGGGTTTCTAGACCCAGTTAATTCAGGACCATTTGTCAAGCCTGTCAAATGCCTTTACTGGAAGTGTGAAAACTATGTCTGAGCTTATTAATATGGGTGTGATTGCTGGAGTCAGCTTTGTCAGAGCTACGAAGTGGCAGTGCCCCTTTTTTCTTGTTCAGTGCCTATGCTAACAGTGTCCTCAGAGACTGACAGAGGCTTATATGTGGTTCATAACAAGTATTTATGGGGTATTTTTGTCCATTAATCAACTGCAGCCTTCTTCAGGGAATATAAATATATGAAATTATTCCTGCCTACAGAGAAAAGCATATTATTTAAGCCAGTAGGCATAAAGACAACGGTAGGGTACTGAAAAACATTATTTCCCTGCTTTTTGAAAGTTGGTGCACCTGTAGCAGATGAGGAAGTAAGTGCTGGCAGAGGAAGCAGTCTGTTGGCAGAGGTAGCTGGGAATTATTCCATATGGTTATTAGTTGTTATTCCTCTGCCACTCTGCTGATGCTGGGCAAGCCATTGTGGCTTTTGAAAAGGGTTTTTCCATTGCCTCTCACGGTGATCCATGAATTGATTTCTGGTTATTTGATTTAAGATTCTGGAAACAAGCTATCAGAGCAGTAAGTGAAGTAGCTGGAAGCCAGACTTCATAGTGTTTGATATGCACCAAACGTAAGTACTCTGAAAAATTCAGGGTTTTGTTATCTTGAGATGGCTGTCCAAACAGAGAAGAAGGTCTTGACCTGCCCTCATTCTTCAATTGTAATGGGTACTTTTTCACTTCGCAGGTATGCTATGAAAACAGCAATTAATGCTTGAATTACTTGAGTAATATGGTGATGAGTACAAAGAGCACTCCTTAGCTCACTGCATGTAGTGGTGATGTAACTGCATGTAATGGTATGGCCTGGCTGTGACGCAATAATGCATATAGTCATGTTTGAATAACGTGAAGGAAACAATATTAAATAGTTTGTTGTTCAGTGAGCAGTAGAACAGCCTCTTTTGTTCCTGAGCAAGGAGTTTACCTCCAACTAGAGAAAGAATCATCTTTAAGTTCATGCTGCTGCTACCCTGTGGGATCAAGGCGCTAAATTCCTGTAGCCAAATCCTTATGTGTTGGACCTACATTTTTCAGACTGCATGAACAGTTTTGTCAGAGACCATTTCCCTCTTCTCACTGTCAAGGTGAGGTAGGAAAACATGCTCTACAGTGTTTGAACTGAGCCCTCGTGTTACGGACAGCTGGGTTGTCTTGCAGACCATCCGTGGCGAGCAATGCACCTTCATGCCTGTCAGCAGGTATATGCGTTACCATGTAGTTTCCTATCTGAGACAGGTTCTGGAGTGATATAGGTAAGGAGCAATAAAACCAAGACCCGTGCAGTATGTGAAGTGATGAACTAGAGCATCTATTTTCCTCAAAAGCATTCCTGAAAAATTCATGTACACCCTTTGCTAAAACCTTCTGGGATAGAGATTTTGTAGGTTCCCTTGACAATCCATACTCACTTATACTAATGATTAACAGCTTTTCCAGACACCTCACCTAGCTTTCCATGGCTGCAAGTTAAGCCTGTTATTTCTTTATCTGTATTTACAATAGAAGTGCTGAATAGTTTACTTACCTTGTTCTTGCCTCAACAGCCTTCCAACATAAACTAGTTATGTCTACCTGAGGTCTACATTTCACAGCATCTGCAACTTGTCCTTCTCAGGTTTCTTGATCAAAAAAAGGCAATTAAAGCTTTAACTGTGAGAGAATAATTTCAGGTTTTTCCACCTCCAGCACATGTCTGTGCTTAGATGCCTTTGCATCTGATTACTTAATTAGATGTGCAATTAAGACATTGATTGTAATTTTCGAATTCCATGAAATATCAAGTCCTTATATTTTGGATGTCATTAAGAGGGAGAGATGTAATTTGAAGGAGGAAGCAGCAGAGGGAGAGTTTTCTCTGCTATAAATGCTTCCTCACTGCCTGTTGACTAAGGTATTCAAGCTCACTCTAGTTTTAAAGCTGGTATAATAGTTGTTTCTGGAATGCGGGCATCAAGTTGGTAAAATGGTTTGATCATCTGAGTTGTAGAGGGCAACACAGATTAGCTAAGAGTCCATTTTCTACTTGTACTTTTTGGATTAAAAATGGAGAATGACAATTCAATTAGACAAAGCTTCCACACTTTCAGGTGGGCAGACAAAACCCAGGACAAGGGCTCTGTGGGGGCATTCAGGTGTTTTCAGGAGCACATTTAAGGAAGGTTTTCTGTCTGTAATTGCTGGGGCTCAAGGAGACAACATGCTACTTTAGGGCCTGTCACCTGCGGCAGCTTTGCTTCTAAAGTCTGACTCTGACTTTGAAGGCTGGTGTGGGCTGTGATGAGTGAGGTTGCCACTGTTGCGTCCTTGGTTTCTGGGGAGGTAAGGCTTGTTTGTGCCCTGGAGTGGCTGGAACCTAGTGGCTGAGGAATAAATCAGCCTCTTCTGTGAAGTGTTGGCTTGCAGAGCTGGTAGTATTTGATTTTGTATCCCAGAAGTCAAGAGTGCGAACAACCACATGGAAACAAGAATGGGACAGGCAGTTTTAGCCTGTGCTTTAAAGGGCTTTGTCTGCTGTTGTGAGTGACAGTGATGACTATAAACAAATTAAATGGCAGATGATGTTAATCTGGGCTTTTCTAACTTCATGACCAACACCCCTTTAAGAATTTTGAACCTTAAAAATTCCCATGTCAGACTAGATCTGTTCTAGGCCCTGGAGGATTTTTTGACTGGCATGTCAGCAGCAGCTTCAGAGGGAAGGAGACGGCAGGACTTACTGCAGGCAGCTGTAGGGTTTCTTCTCAATATCTGTCTGATGAAAATCAGCCTAAACTCCGAAGTGTAAAGATTTGTAGCCCTGCAAAAGCATTAGTGCTATGTTAATTAATTTTTTTCTTTAACCTTGTAGAAATCCCACTCCTTGAATCTTGCTGCATTCGTGGCCTTGCAAGTATCCTTTGTTCCCAGGCTATGTGAAATTCTTTCCTTCTATTAGTTCAGAAATGTTTGTCTCTCAGGGTTCAGCAGACATCCTTGCAGTCAAATAAGTTTAACATACAGACTGTAAATATCTTTCATATTAAGACAAGTCAGCCGGTGGTTTGTTCTCACCTATTCAAAACTTTATATTGCCTATCTTTGACTTACATTGCCTATCTTTGGAAGGTAAACAGTCACAGTACCTCCATCTTTAGCAGTTTTTTCAATGTGCCAGTGATATTCTTGTTGTATTTCTATAAGCCAAATAATTAACTTTTTTTCTTTTATGGGATGAGAAAAACCTTTTTCAGGAGGGAGAACTCTTGGGGAAGATTGTCTCCTTTCTTTTCTTCAAGTGTTTCAAGGCCAGTGTCTGGCAATGGCCAATTTCCAAGGTGCTCCAGGTGCTGTAGGAAGGACCTATATCTTTCTTTTTTCCCTTCCGAGCTTGCAGGTTGCCCTTGCACCTCCCCTTACCTTTTGTGAAGGGGAGAAGAAAGAATTGGTGCTTTGAGTGACACCTTGCTTAAAGAAACTTGTTCTTTCATCTGAAAACAACACCTTAAGCCTATGTTTCATAAGTGTGTTCTGGAACTATTGTAATGACAGAAATGGCATCGACAGGGTAGTTTTAAATGCCTTGGAATTCACAGTCTCATCTCTTCCAAGTGTGTGTGTGTTTCAGCAGCACTGCTTACATTGTGATGCACAGCTCCTCAAAGTGTGGTATTCATTGAGGACAGCTGTCAAACAGCAGGAGGTTGCTGCTTTTTCATTAACACTTCATCTTGATTTGATCTTCTTGTGGCTTTGAATAAAGTAGTAAATAGCATGTTTTGACTGCTGAATCAACTGATAAACTTTACACTGTGCATTTGAACTTCCAAGGTTCAATGCAGCTCTGAACCTGAGCTATCTTACTGAGGACTCATGTCTTTTGGCAGATGCAGCAGGCAGTTTCATTTTGGACAGATAGTTGTTATTTTTCTTCCAGTGAAACAACTAAAAAAGGTGTTTTAGAGAGCTCTTGGGTCAGAGATGTCTGAGGCCATTGGTGAGATGAGTTAAACCTGAGTGTGAGTTGGACAGAATTTATCCCTACTGTTCTAAACGAGCTCTCTCCATTGACTTTTCTGTCTTCTCTTTTGACTTTTTTCCCCGCTTTCTGAATTTGTTTAATCTGTCTATGTAACATTCTTATCCTCTAATTTACTTAACCACCCAATTTTGTACTTGCTCAAAAGCCAGGACACTGGAAGTGTTCTTGCTTGTCTTCTGCAGGGAGAATGGGGTGTGATGTGAGAGAGGGAGGAGCAGGACCTGTGCTTGAAGCGTGCTCATTTTCCTTTGGTTAATCCACTTGTGCTCATGAAGGATTTGCTTACTTTTACAATTTTATCAGTAATTCAGTACTTTACAGGAAGTTGGAATGAAATAGATAATGAGGATTAAAAAAGAAGAAAGGGTAATGTATACCTCGCAGACATCAAAGCATTTGGCCTATATAGCTGAGCCTGGTTTTATCAGTTTTAATAATTCCCTGCTGGCTCAACCTAAAATTAAAATCTGTTGGTGAATTAAAAAATAGCAGTAAGAAGTATTTAAATTTTTAAGTGGAAGTTTATTTCTCTAGTAGAAGGCAAATAACTCGGTACTCTGAGCCTTAAGGTAAAGCACACTCTTTCTCACAGGCCTTTTTTGGATGTAGGTTGTACCTATTTTTGCCAATTTTGAATTATCATCGTTATTTCAGTAAACAAAATATCACTGAAAAACAGAGCCTGTCTCAATCTCCTGTGCATTAAGCAAGCGTTTTTAAATGTCTGAAAGGTGCAAACTTCCTTGCTTCTGAGGGCACCTGTGTTTTTGTCTTTTTGTAGCCACATTTTTCTCTCCATCTTCTTGTGAGCTGTGGTAAGGGCTGTGACATTTTCCAGCACTTCATTGCTCGTGACCTCTATTAGTGATGTCTCCTGTCACTTTGTCTAATGAGATTTGCTTGCTTTTTCCTTGTGGTTTTTTTTTTTTTTTTTTTTTTTCCTTCTGCTTTTCTTATAAGGGAGCCATGGGAGTACTGTAATTTTATGTGATAGTGCTTGGAAATCTGCACGGGCTCATTGGGTCTCAAGAGCTGCAACTGGAGGATTGTGTTTGGCGTCAGTGTGTTTTTTCACTTGGATGTGCTAATGTCTGGTGTTGATGGGTACAGGGGTGGGCAAAGACCAAGGAAGGAAGAGATGTGAAGGCCAGTGGCAGAAATGGCAAGATTGCATTGGCTCGACTTATAGTAGGATCTCTGGGAAAAGTAAGGCATGTAAAAGCCTGAGAGGCTGTCTAATGGATGCTTCAGGTGCTGTAGTCAGTTAATGCGAATAAGAAAGTGTCTGACGGATGCTTATTACTTTTTTAAACTATTGCCGTGAAAGAGAACCCTGGCAAGATCTTTTTTTTGTCTTATGCAAGAGCTTTGAAGATACTAAGTGCTGCACAAATCCTGGATTGCATTTTTGTTTTCTCAGTTGGGTAGTCTTCATCCTTATGTGGATGAATTTGATATGGAGCTTTGGCTCCCAGCTCAAGTGCTATAATTGGTGTGTTTAGCAGCAGTCATTTCTATTGCAGTGGAACTTTGTGCCCTTTGTTGTGTAGGAGCCCTGTGCTCCTGGCGGGATGCAAACATATGATGAGAAACTCAGGGTTAGACACTTAAAAATCACTTAAAGCTAAAGCACTTCTGAAAATCTGACCTATAGTCTCTATGCCTGCAGCAAAGGAAGGAGCAAAAAGAGGGAGGGTTTTCTGGGGGATGGAGGATATGAGTGACCACAGAGGAACGTCAGCCTTATAGGGGCTCTGGAAGGAGGTCAGTGGCCTGATCGCTGTGCCTGGCTGCAAGGGACAGTGCTGTGGCTGCCCATGGGAAGAGTAGGAGGTGCTGCTGAGACAAAGTATTGTGAGTCATGGCATTAGTATACCTGTAAGCAAAACTTCTGTTTACGTCTATTAAACAAATGAGCTGATGGGAACACCAGCCTGGCTGTTGTCAAACTGATGCTTCGGCAAGATGCTGGGATGGAGCTGTGGGACCAAAGGGTAGGAGGTGGCAGGAGAATATCCCATGCAACTAGGGCAGGGCTGGGAGCACAGTGATGCTTGTGGAGGAACTGGTGAATAAAAGTTGATATTGGTGTAGGTAAGACATTGCGGGGTGGGGAGGAAGTATATCATTCACAGCAAGGCTGGCTCACAAGGAGGTAGGAGGTGGTTGAGCAGATGGGAGGATAGTGGCATTTCCACAGCTAAGTCATATAGGCCTCTTCAAAATCCCACCCCACACTGTGACAAGACTTTGTTTTGAAAGATGCAGTGAGCTGTCCTTGAGCAAAACCAGGAAATGTGCACAGCTCCCATACAGTGCCTTTGGTGCTAAAGGCAGAGAAACAGCTTTTGGGAAGGAGGTGGGTGCTTGTTTTGGGTGCATGAGGAAGAGAGACAGGATAAAGGGAGCATTTGTGAAAAGGAGGATGTGAACGTGGACTAACAGGCCAGGAAGATTTTCTTAGCAGCAGTGTGCTGGATGTCCTTGGGGCAGCTTGTGGGGCCAAAAAATGGTGCCTTTATTTCAGGCACTTCTTGCAGGATGAGTGCCTGCTGCTGCTCGCTCCCAGGAGAGAAGTGTCAGTACAACGTGAGTGGTTCTGATTCCATGCAGAACACTTCTGCAGTTATGCTTTTATGTAACAATGTGACTTTTATTTTTGGGAAACACGAGATCAACGAGTGTTCAGTCCCCCACAGTCATGGCAGAACTGGTACAAGTCTTGCTTAGAAACTGGATACGGTTCATTTTAGCGAGGGCATCACTGAATCTTGTGGGTTAGTCTGGGGGTGAACAGGAGATATAAAAATAAACATCTATAGCTGACGTTTATATAGTTGGGCAACGAATCTTCTTGGAGCTGGTTAAATATGCTTTTTTCCCCAGCCCCCATGCTCCACAGTCCTATAGGATGCCAGGAGTCAGGCAGAGCACTTTTCCAGCACAGATCGGCTCTCTGCATTATACTGCCTGCTCTCGTAATGCCGAAGGAATGCGTTTTGTCTTTAGTCAGATTGACTCCATTGGTTCGTATTTCCTTCTGAATGGATAATAAAGTGGAGAATCATTTTGAGGCGAGGAGTGTTGGTGCGCGAGCGAAGCGGGGAGGCTGCGTGTGTGAGGAGCCAGGCAGTAAGCAGCTGACGAGGAGGAGTAAAGTAGCAATAGCTGCACAGCTTTCTCTCTGCCTCTGAAGTACAATATTTTCTGTTGAGTCACAAGAGAAGGATGAAGTTTTAACTGTACTTGGTACTGCCAGAGAAAGGGAAAAGATGCACTGTGGCGGTGAAGTAAAGAATTTCTCTTGAGGGATGCTCCTGGAAGCTGACAGGATTTCTGCATTTTTGGCTTTGTATTCATTGGCTTCTGCTGATTTTTGCTTTTTGGATTTTTAGTAGCTGTTTGCATTTTTTTCCCCTTGAAAACATGCCTTCAACTTTACGTGATTTCTCATCCTAGTGCTGCCGTGGAAGGGGATACTCTTGGTGCCTTTAATGTTGCTTTCCCCAATACCTGAGATGGGACACCAACAATATGTTCATAATCTCCATAGTGAAAGTTACTTATCTGGTGAACCTTTAACAAGATTAGGAATCCTTCAGGACTTGTCTTTTCTATGAGAACAAGCTATTGTGTTCTGTAGTTTTCTATTAATTCTATAAATTTCCTTTACACTTTAACCTTTTGTTTTATTTTGAAGCAGCAAGGTAAGTGCATGATTGGAACAAAAGAAGTGGCTGGGTATAAATTGCAAGTAGGCAGCAACCAAGGAGAACTGCTCTTTATTTTTAGAGTGGGCTCTGTGTGTTTGTGTGTGTTTACTTTAGCAATACAATAGCTCCATCGGACGCTGACTGGATTTAAACACATGCTTTGTAAAAACTATTTACTGTTAGTATGTTAATTTGTATGCTCTATTTCTTAGTTCTTGTGTTCACCTGTTAGATGCTAATTATAGATGTCTTTCTGTTGGTATAATTGAGGTTGTGTCTGTTTACATCTCATACTTTTCTGTTAGGAGGGTTTATATCTCAGCTGGAATTTGACATCAAAATCACTATGTGAAGAAGAGTTAAAGGGAAAAGGGATTTGGGGATGATTTAAATTTGATCACTTGAAAAGCAAATAGCTTGAGAGTAATTAAATTACTGGGTTGATTCTTCCTTAAATATCACTTAAAACAGGCTTGCTTTTAACCCAGGGTATTTGTCACTGGCCTGATTTCCTGTGCTGAGAAGCTTGTGAGCTGAGATGAGATGAAATGACTGGCATGCAGGAACGATGAGGATGCTGTACAAGCTCGTGAATCAGAGCAGATGGTGTGACTGTTTCTGATATCTTTTCAGTTTTCATTCGTTTTATACGGGCAGCTTTCTTTTGCTAATGGAGTGAGCCTTTGGGGGATAAACATCAAGACTTAATACAGAATACTAAGGTCTTCTGTCCTCAAGATGAAAAGGAGAAAGCTTATAGAAGTAAAGCTGCAGTTTTAGCCCAGGAGGATTTTAGTTGCCGAGTGCTGCAGTTGAGCAGCATGAGCTGGAAAACCTTAATTATTCTGTCAGCTGCCTACGTTACCTTCACCCAGCCTGTCTGAACGCTGACGAGTGTCTGCTCTAAAGGAGTGCAGGATGGGTCAGAAACAGTGAGCGAGATCAGACTGGTAAGGGCTGGAAGGGACCTCTGGAGATCATCTAGTCCAACCCCCTGCCAGAGCAGGGTCACCCAGAGCAGGATGCACAGGAACGCGTCCAGGCGGGTTTTGAATGTCTCCAGAGACGGAGACTCCACCACCTCCCTGGGCAGCCTGTGCCAGGGCTCTGTTACCCTCAGAGTAAAGAAGTTCCTCCTCGTGTTTAGGTGGAGAAGGAACTTCTTTACTTTGAGGGTGGCAGATCATGTAGCACTAGGCTGTACACCAGCTGTGCTAGCACTGCCCTGACAACAGAAGTTGGATCTCCTAATTCGTCACCCTGGGTTGGTGAGTGCTGCCTGCCTCTCCCCTACCTGAGTGTCCCTATGAGCTGAGGCTCCGTTACCTGGAAAACCAGCTCCAGACCTCCTCAGTGAGTAATTGGAGTTCTGAGAAAATTCTTAGGGATGAGTGTTTCCTGGTGGTTCTTGTGAAAAATGCAGCACTTGGAGAGTTCATGCTATTGCTTCAGCACTGGGCTGTAAATTGGATTACAAGTAGAGGAAAGGAGGTACAGCATGTTCTGTTTCTGGTAGTCAAGGCAGAGATTTTAGCACCCTTCATTACTTTCATAATGGTGCACGCAAAACTTATTTAAAGCAGAAGTACTGGGTTTGTGCTGGCAGTGCTGTCTGTCTGCTCTCTGATTAGAGGTAGCTGAATAATCTCAATTATCTGAAACCTTTCCCCAAAGCCTAGCAGACGTTTCTACAGCCCTGATCCCAAGGCCAGCTAACTTGTCAGCTAGTGCTGTTTCCTTTAAACAAAAAGTTGGTTCTTGCTCCTGGCTCATCTGTTCAATATAGTACTTGGTCTTTAGGACCCTGTTTTGGGAAAAAGCTGTTTTAAGGAACAGGTACTGCCTTAGGTCATCATGTGTAAACCGTTTACTGATTGATTCATCTGTGTGCAAAATTCCCATGCTCTGGGAACAAGGGGGCTGCTGAACCTAATTGCTTCTTGGTTTGCTCTTAAACTGCTGATAGCTGCTGCTTAGGTTTTTTATTTGCTGCTAAGGAGTGAAGTAACTTTACATAAGAACGACAGAAGCAGCTGTGATTTCTGTGCTTTTTTTTTAGCGGTTAACTATCCTTTTTGCCTTTTTCTCAGCACAGGATGGTCTCAGAACTAGGTACGTGCCTATAGTTAGCTTGCTGTCAGCTAGGCATGAGCCTTACATTTCTGTGGTTGGCAGCTTCCAGCCTAAGCATCTCCCTGCACTCAGGGACAACCCCTGTTTCTTTGACTGTGTCTCTGGATGCCGCCTTCTCTTGGCTGCCAGGTAATGACAGACCTATCTCATATGTTACTGCAGCCGGTGCATCGCTGTGCCAGCCACTGCTGCTTTTAGCTTGGAGAAGAAGCTGTGGTAAGAGGATGTGGCGGCAGAGGGAATGAGCACGTCTTGAAGAATGGGAGGGCTGCCTGGTGCTGAGGTGCTCTCTGGGGCCTCCCAAGACAGCTGGACTTAAATGGCCTGAACATCTCAATCCGTCTGCATCTGTGCTCACAGAAATGATGCTGGGTGGATGACTGACATTAATCCCATTTTACAGAAATCTGAGAGACACTTAGCAACTTCTGTGTCATCCTCTATGTTTGTAGGGGGTATTAAGGAGTTAAGACAGGGTGTGCTATCCTTGCTGTACTGCATAGCGATACTCTTCAATGACATGAATTTAATTTCATGCTGTCTTGCAATGGATTTTTTTTTACACTGGTGAATGCACTTGCAACACTTTAATGGGTGTTTTATTCTCATACTTACTGATTTTTACTGTTGCTTCACTTTGTAGCTACATTGTTAACTTGCGGGTACAGCAAAATATTATTCATAGGTGTGTTTTACCTCAGTTGAATGGCCTTGTGTAAAAGGTAAGAAATAACCATGATGTGCGAGGTGCAGAACTGTGTAATTCATTCAGACAATATGCAGTGTTTCCTGGGATCGGTTTTGCACCATGAGGGTGGCTGACTGGCCAAACCTGACCTTTTGTCACATCTACCGAACTGTTTTGGAAAGGTTTTAAGTGTGATTGTTTTTTGACAGGCAGGAAGGCTGGCCCTCATTGATGTCTGCATTGAAGTGTTCTGACACAGTTTTTGCTTAGCTTTATTGAAACAAACCTGTAGGTACAGATGAAACCTGGAAAATATCATTGGAAGTGCTTAAAAATTTCAGAAAGTTTTAGAAGTGTGGCTGGGATGTGGTGTTGCAGCTCCTGCAGTAATTCCTGAACAAGAACCTAGGTTGAGGCTTGGCTTCAAAGGGACTGTGAAAGGCTTACCAAGGGACTGGGTCATAGTTTCTTTGCTCCGTTGTTTTGTTTTTAAAATAATTTTCATCCATTTGTAGTTACCTTCTTTTCAATAGCATGGATGTATTTCCTCTTTAATGCACTTTGAAGTGCCATGTGTCTCTTCTGCATTTTACTTTTAGCAGAAATGTCCTGAGGTGAACAAATTTTTCAAGAGTACATTTTGTGTTCCAGTCCTGCTGTTCTTTCCCCGTGATCGCTCAGCTCAGTACCTTGTTCTTCCAGTCATTCATGCCAGGACTCAAAATTTAGAGTCTTTGTTAATTATCAGGAGAAGGTTTGAAAAGACACACATTCTCAGAAACAAGTAATAATGCCATGTTTAGGTATGATCAAACCCAAAATTAAATCTAATCATGTTAATTAGAAAATTGCATGCTCACCTCCAGAAGTCATACATCAGCAAAGCTGGCGGTAACCCTTCATATTTCTGTTAAGCCTTGTTGTTAGGATCCTTTCAGCAATTAATGTGTTTAAAAATGCTATAATATTCCCAGGAAGAGACGATGTTTCAGTATGCAGTGCTGGGGCGATGTTGCTATGGCAGCCTTTGCCATGATGTCTTTCTCTTTTTAATGCCAAAATCTTTTTTTCTCAGAATGTCCTGCATTTTAGTTATTGGTAGTCTTAATGTTTAAATGGTTCTTTATAAAGTAGCCAGGCCATCTATCAGTCATTTTATTGCTTTTCCTATTGTAATTTAGTAATTGTAATGCAGTACCACTTCGTGTGGACGATAGTGTAAATACAATCTAATCCAAAAAACTCTACTCAGTGCCATGGTGGCATGAGTCGATTGCCAGAGAGGCTGCTGTGAAATGTTTTTTGATCATAGTTAGTGGTTTTTATACCTCTTTGCTGGTAAGTCTGAACACCATGTCTAGCCTGGGGTACCCGCATCATCTAACATGATGGTGTGGGCTAAAGTTGTCTCAGTATTTCCCTTAGCATGATGAAAACCAGGTAGCCAGTGAGAAGATAAATCAACCTCATTTATCAGAGGTTTAATGGACACAGGTGCTGGGCTCTCTCCCCCTTTCTTCCACTCGGCTGTCAGCAGCTCACTGCTGTGTGGGGCAATGATGAAGGCTCCGCAAAGCTGCCTTTGTTTTGAACCACCTTTGTCCAGTGGCTCACAGAAGCGAAGATAACTGCTCACAGGGGGTTGCAGCCAGCTCTCCTCAATCTGGTGAAAGCCTGACCTTCCCTAGAGTGCTCTACATGTAAAGTATGACTGATCCCCAGCTGATGAGCAGAGAACTCATAATTGTGTTTTATTCCTTCATGGGATTTCTCATGTTCTTTTTTCTCACTCACTGATGCTGTCGTGCAATGATTTTGCTCCTATTGTCATCGCAAATCCATGTGTCAGGTGGAAAAGTAACTGTTATTCAGGTACTACAAAGGTATTTCAGAAGTGTGCCTGGTGACAAGCTGTGCAGTGTTTGTGGTAGTTCACCTGTTTCCCCTGTTTAAAATCTTAATATGTCAGTTTGTCCTCAGGGGGATAGCAAAGCAACCTGAACATCCCCACATAAAACCAGCTATGTCTTCCTCCTGCTTAGCTTGAGCCTGGCTTCCTTTTGGGAAGTGGGGGGGATGTAGAAATAGTGGTACTTGTGGATGCTTCTCTTCAGTCTGCACAGCCAGAGACAGCTCCATGCTGAACTGAGCGTGGAGTTCTCCTGGAGAGAAATGCCTGCTAAAAAGGCAGTCAGAACAAAGCTTGTGTAGTCAGTGAGGGCTTGCAGCGTCTGGCAGGATACCAGGATGCAAACACTCTTTCTTTAAAGACTTGATTTCTTGTTATGTGTTAATGTGATCCTGGAGTGATGCTGGAAGAGAAGAAGATTTCAGCAAGGATTTGCATCCAGATTAGATTTTTTTTTTTTTTTTTCCCCCTGTCTGAACCTGCATTAGCTTTGCTTGTCACTTTGCCTGTCTGTGCTACAAAGAAGCATGATCCTAACACAGGCAACGTTAGAGGAGTAAGGGATCTTTATAGGGGACAACTGACTGCACTGTTCCTAGTCTGTAAGAGTGGAAGGGAACAGGAGCACACACAGGCCCGGGTGGAGAGGAGGAGTGGTGGACCTTAGCAGGAGGTGCAGAGGCACACAGGATGAAGGGAGCGAATATGCAGAGCTCCAGGTCTGAGCGTGGGTCTGGGGTGGCAAAAGACGGGGAATGGAGGGAGGGAGTCTGTGGCAGAGGTGTAAAGAGGGTGATGCTCATACCTGCTTCTTGGCATTCCTGTAAGTGGGCCATATTTTGCTCTTTGATGGAAACAGAGATTTCCGTTCCTTTCCATCTACTGTAAGGCAGAGGTAGAGAGGCTTCCCTCTGAGCCAGAGCTGCCTTCCTCATCTTCTGCTCCAGACTTCTTTCCAGCCTGGGAGGAAACAGTTTCTGTCCCTCTTGGGGCAAGCTGGAAAGGTATTGCTGGTATTTGAAATCAAAGATGCTCTTTATAAATCTCTACTGAAATAAGTATTTCTGTATATCTATCTATACATACATATATATGTATACCATAAACACTATATATATAAATAAAAGTGACAGCATTGTAGTGTTTGCACTGAGCTGCCCACTTTGGAGCTGCTGCAGTCCTGCAGTAAATGTTCAGCAGGAAAAAAGCATTCTCTGTAAGAAACTGCCGCTGTTGAATGTTGCAGCGGACAAAGGAAATGAGAGCGAACTCCAGCTTGAATTGATTTTTTTTTTTAAACTAAAATGATAGTTAAGCCCCTCTGGTGCCTTGAAAGCTGCGTGGAGAAGAAAGCGTGATGAACATTGAGCTTTCTCAGGGAATCCTTGCACAAGCATGTGTAGGCTTTTCTCCTAGTGCTTGAGGTTTGATATGATGGGAAATATTTGAAATGAGCATCTCTGTGTGCTACCCTCAGGCAACACATGTAGGGAGCCACAAGTCTAGAGCTCTTCTTGGCTACCACTGAATTCAAGTGCTTGCTTTCTGAGGGTTCACTTCTTAATATTGATACAAAAGTGTTTTTTCTGGTGTTAAACACCAGTTAGCCACTCAAGTGAAAGGTACAGAGTGTAACTGGTTGAAAAAGAGAGCCGGAGCAAATATTTCTTAGGTAAACTCCATTCCATGAGGGAGTAGTTAGATAAGGAAGACTTAAAAAAGAAAAACTGATCTTCATGGACCAATGGTCTGCAAATTAAAATTATATTTAAAATTTATAATTAGAAAATTAGAACTTCTTTTAAGAAGCTTACAGCCAATCTAGCAGGTAATTTGTTTAGCCTACACAAGGTATTGCCTCTGGTATGGAAGTTCTGCTGAGATGCTGAACGATGGGGCTTAAACCTGAAGCACAGATGCGGACTCTGTTATGGAATATTAATTAGCTCTGATTATAGAGATTGGTATTTGCAAATACTGCTTCCTCCAGGTCAAAATCTACTCTTTCCTCCCCTGCCCCCAAAGTGAAACAACAAAAGTGAAAACAAAATACTCACTGAGATGAAAATGCTCACTAACAGAAAAATGTTGGCAGTAATGTAAATGGCTGTCCGGTGGAGACGGAGGATGTCCTAGGGAGGGTTTCTTCAGTGCAGCAGCTTGGTATCAGTGTAGGTGTAGAAACTGTGAGTTAAAGTTTTGAAAATGGAAATTGTTGCTTGACATCTGAAAGAAGCACTGGGTGAAAGCTTCTGTGAGCTCCGGAGCTGGCCCTTGGCAGTGAAAATGCTCAGAGTGAGTTTGTTGGGCCTTAGATCAATACCTCAATCCAGTGCAAACAGACCTATTGTAGTGTTTGGTCCTCTACTTAGCATGAGAGCATGAAATATTTGTGCTCAACGCTTGGTCCAGCATTCTCTAGTGTGTGCTGCTGGGACAACACATGACCTTCCCCGCAGAAGACTTCAGGGTTGCAAAGACCACATTAGGAGATCCAGGGTTACCAGACCTCAAAGCAGGTGCAAATGGAGGCGCAAAAACCATATTGGTTTGAACTATAACACATTAGCCTCAAAACAACTAAACCAAAAATGAGGTTAGAAACCCTGTTTCTGTTCCTTTCAGCATGACAGTGAACCTTCCTGCGCAAAGCTGGACACACTTGGCAAAATTTAACTTAGGCTGAGAGTTGCATGTGATGATTATGTTTGTGCATTGTGGAGCTTAAATTTCCCTTTTTTTTTTTTTTTTATTACAACTAGGTAGTCGTAAAAATGAAAGGCAGTTACTATAGGTCTTAAATCAAACAAGAACATGAGAAAGAATATGTGCTTCTGCAACAAATCCAAATTGAATCATGAAAGACATTGGTGTTCTCCAGTCACCTTGGCTCCAGGAGGAGCTCTGTATGGGTCTCTGTCTGTCTTGCTCTCTGGAGGAAAAAGATGATTGTTGCTTAGTAAGTTTAGCAGTGAAGACACTTGAAAGTTTTCGGTAGTTAACATAGTATTTTTTTTATTTAAATATTTTGCTTTTTAAAGAGGGGATTTAAATCAGGAAAATGATCCACTGCAAAATCTTGAGTGTTGGAGTAGAAGTGACATGCAGAATCTTCATGCTGTCAGCTCAGCCTGTTCGTACATATGCTGAGTGTGGCATATTTAACTGCAGGGTAGCTTGAGAACTTGTAAGCTTTGAGGTTTTTTGTTTTGGGTTTTTTTTTTGGTAGCAAAATATTAAGATAAAAATATTAAAATAGCAAAAAGGTTTTACACTTAAAATCTGTCATCCAGTCTTCCTGCCACTTTACATCACTTCATGCAATTCTTGTGGGATAGCTGGTACTGCGCCAAGTTAAACTCAATTTCTGCTTTGGTTTGAAGCAAGAAAGGATGAAGACTGTGGATTTGAAAGGAAAGGAAATATGCAGGGATAGAAGCCCTACTAATTGTCAGAATTCTGTATTCAGAGGGGTGCACTATTGCCAGGAGCTCAGTTTAGAGTGATTTGCAAACCAGGTAGAAGAAGGGAATGGCCACAGAATTGCTCTTTTACTTTTTTTTTTT
>VXBH01005716.1:111951-142732 GCA_013400035.1 Rynchops niger
TTGGGTAGAAGAGGGAACGAGGAACACTTACTTTGACAAAGAAGTACCTGATCTGGGGAGGAGGCCAAAACCAAGGTGATGTCTGTACACTTTAAATAGCACATCCTCTTTCTCTCTGCTTTATGTGGATGCTGTTTTCTTTATTCTGCTGCTTAAGTTACTTTGGCTATTTCTATCTGAACCAAACTGTAATGTTTTTTCCCCTCTTTTGGTAGCTGCTTCGTCACAGAATAAAAACTGGATGTGAGTTGTGCATTGGGAAGTGATTGATGTGTGCTTGTGCAGCTTGTAGCACTATGAGAAACACAGGTGCAGCTGCTGATGATGTTTGCTAGAAGTAGATTGAAAAAGCAAGAAAATGAAATAGCACTTCAGCACAGACAACCTGTTGTAAAACTGTGGGGCAGGAAGCAATTCCGGAAGCAAAAACTCCATTTGTTTCTGCGGGACAAAATGAAGAGGCTTCTTCAAGGCCAGGTAGATGAGAATCCTAGCCACGCTCATCACTGCCAGCTCTCCCCAGTGGAGATTGAAACGGACATGTTTGTTTGTGGAATAAAAAGGAACTCTGCCAGCACTGAATTTTCCACTGCTGGAGGAGACTTTCATCAGGATGGAGGACGTGATTCCAAGGGAGTGAGCGAAGTGTGTGTTGGTGAGGTGGAACTGAACTGGGATGGCTATGTAAAAATACCATGCTCCGTTCAACAGTACAAGAAGGATTTGCAGGGAAGTTCTTCTGACGGTACAATGCAGACCTCTTCTGAAAGAAGATGCAGAGTGTCTGAGGGGCAGGACCTGTCTTCCCTGAGCATTACCATGAGCTGGAGGGAGGTGGCTGAAAGGCAAGGGTGCTTTCCCCAGGAGAAACCCACTGCATACAAAAGCCATAGACAGCAATCAAGAGATCGCTCAGCTGATGTGGTTGATTACATTGTTAAAGAGCTCCAGGGAATAAGTCGCATCCAGACAGAGATTGCAGAGCTCCGGCAGCACCTCACCTTGATAAAGGGCTCCGTGGATGAAGTCTCCAGCTGCGTGGATACGGTCTTGAGCGAGATAGAAGGCCTGCAAGGTGGTTCCACTGGCAAAACCCAGGGTACACATGCTCAAGAGCCAAGTAGGGAGGTACAGAAGGAAGAACCAGTATTATACTTCTATGGCATCCCAGAAAAAGATGGTGAAAACACAGTAGAGCTTATATGCAGCTTCTTGTCTGAATATCACTGTTTCAATGGTATCCAGTGCAGTAAGTATATAAAAGATGCTTATAGATCAGATATTGGTACAGGCAAGCCATCAACGCCAAGGCCAGCAGTTGTGAAACTTGTCAGTTGTGAACAGAGAGACTTTATTTTACAGAAGTCTATTCTTCTGCAAAGCTCAGGGGTCCGGATTACTACCAGTGAAGAGCAAAGGCGGCAGAATGGCCAGAGAGGCCGCAAAACAGATTCAGTCTCTTCACAGTCTGGCTTCAAGAAAAATCATCGCAACTCAGTGAATCCTGATGCAGCTCAGAGAACTGATGCAGTTGGGCACCTTCGAACGGACTCGTGCCAGGTTAAGTATAAAAGCACAAGTAGGAAAACACAGTGCGTAGGGGACAGACTTGATTCTGTGGAGAAGTCAACCTTGACCAAGAAAAGCAACTCAATACCTGAAACTGGTAAGGAAGCACAAACAATAAGCTGCAGTGAGCAGCCTTCAGATGACAGTGACATTCACAAGGCCCTTCAAGAACCTCTACAAAATCCGCAGGTGACCAATCTGGCCAAATCAGGTGATGGAAATTACTGCTGCTCACCTGAGTCTTTGGGGCATGCAAGCCAGATTTGTGCTTCAAGCAATGGTAGTGAGCAAAGGCTTGACACTGAAAATGTCACTGAGAATTGTTCTTCCCTTCTAGATAAAGATGAGGGGATAACTGCAGAAGAAATTGAAATAGACTGTGATACCCCATGCAAACTTAGCAGTGTGGAGAAAGTTGATATTCAAAGAGAAGATGTTTCCAGTGGGGTGACAACCATTAGCTATGATCATACAACAGATGAAATGGCTGATAGTAGTGACAGCTTGAAAGATATGATCCAAATGGACCTGAATGATCAAGATCCAACTGATCAGGTCTTTAGGGATGTCTTGGAAAATTCCCAGTATTTTCTTGACCATTCCCGGGATAACATTGATCTTGTAGACATGAAGTTTTACACTAATAAGCTTGGGAAAGCTATTCATCACTTCAGGTCTGCTCTGCAGGTGGTGTTTCACAAACTGGAGACAAGCGATTCTGAAATCCTTTTGGAAAATGATAGTGGCTTACAGATGGATGATGACAATACGCTTATGCTGACCAGTTCAGGTATGTGTGGCAGCTCCGACAACTTTGCAGAAACCCCTCCTAGTCAGTCCTCCGAGAGCCAGGCAAACACAACCATCAACAGTGATGCATCTGCTCAGATGCACTTTGTTCCTTCCAGTCTTTCCTCTGTTCCACGTCAGCCTCCTGCTTCCAGTTTGATGCCATCATCTGACACTGAAATCCCTGCTGGGCAGCGCTCATCTCCTGAGGAGCCTGGAGGAGATGTGAACTCTCAGCCCGAGCCAGCGAAGGACTGCAGACCCATGAGCCTTGACAAGGTGTGCGCAGAGACCATCTACCTGAACAAATGCATCAACAATTTCAAAAATGTGCTGAGGGAAAAGAGACAAATGCGTAGGAGACTCTTAAAAGAATTAGCACAGGAAGGAAACTGGATTTCCGCTGAGGAGACAAATTCAGGTAAACTGAAAAAAAAGTGTTTTTAAGGAGATGTCAAAATCTGAAATTTGTTCAGCCAGTAGCCAACACCTCACCCTGTGAGTGAACAGTTTATTAGAAGTCGTGAGTAAACAGTTACAAAGGCAAGTACATACTCTGTACAAGAGTACTGACCAAGAATCCCTAAAATTTATTGTGTAAGAGCATAAGACACTGAAATGCAAGTTAGTAAGATTTACCTCTTTTCTTTTTCCTTTCTCTTTTTTTTTTTTTTTTTTTTTTTGAGAGGGATATTTGCAGTGCATCTTCAAAATAGCAGGTGTTAAGAGTTTTTCATCATAATTCGTGACTTGGTTTCTTGTTAAATATAATAGTTAAGACATGTGATAACAAAGTGTGCTTTTGAGCTATAAGTAGCCAGATTTGCAGTTTTGGGAGTTGAGTGCATCCAGACTTCAAGTGGCTCCATCACAAGGTGGCAGTTCTCAGTATTCAATCACTGCTAGATGTTATCCTAGTGGAGACTTCTAAAAATTAAAAAAATAAATTAAAAAAAAAAAAAGTTGAGACCTGTGTTTTGGTATTGTTCGCATAACTTGTCCATGAGATGAGAATTCTTCCATTTCTGTGGAGCTACATCCCTTATTGCCAGCACAGATAATTGTTTGACCACAGCAGATATGAGCTGATACTGATGTGAGTGGTGGAGCAGTGCTAGTTAACCCACTCCTGAGGATGCGGGAGATACATATGACCAACGTGCTTTGACGGGCCATGTTATGAATAGCCTTGATTTGGTAAAAGCATAACCTTGACATGTACATCCATCTGCCCCTTCCCACTCCAAGCCGTGAGAAAACTTTTTCGGTGTCATCTCTGTCTAAATCACTACACAGTTAAGGGAAGAGGCTTTGTTTTAAGAGCAATAGATATTGGAACTACAGCTTGAAATCTTCACATCCTTATTGTGAATGTCTTTATATCAAACATTTTGTCCACTTTTCCCCTTGCAATCATGAAAGCTAGTCAGAATAATCACAGTGCTCTTTTTCCCATTGAAAGAGTTGTCTTGCTCCAAGTGTCTTCTCCAGTGACTGCTTTTGCGGTGAAGAAACCATCTGTCAATCTGTATTTGACTTCTGTACTAGTGACCTTCTCAGTTATGCAGATCATAAAGCTTGTAATGAGCTCTTAGCTTTTTTATTTTGTATGAGGTCCTTAGTATGGAGTTGACTCAAAGAACAAGTTTTTAATGAGGGCAACACTAGAATTTGTTAGCAGGCTTGGCACAGATATATATTTTTCTGTTTCAAGGGAATGCTTAGATTACTAACGTACAGACAGTACAGATGAAACTGCATTTTTTTTTTTTGTTTTTAATTCAGAAAGCTACTTTTAATTTTTATTCATGCTTTTTTCTTTTTTTTTTCTTAGTAGTGTTTGCATAGTGTTCAAGTCCTGGACAGATGTCCTAATTTTTAGGACCTGAGGGAACAGGCATTGGTTTGGATTAATATTTGCTACAGTGCAACAAGAGTATTGAAGTAACCTATTTCTGAATGTGAGAGGAGGCTGCTCATCTCAGCAGAGCTTGAGCCATGCAGGCATGTTCACAAGGTGAGAAGCAGCCAGAACAGTTAAGGAGGAGGAGGATCAGAGCTGGACTTTGGTACCGTAGATCTGGCTCCAGGACATATTTGCATTCCTGAGCCTCCATGGCTGGGTTCTCCTGAACATCATCTAGTGATGTGACAAAGAATTGATGCTTGTGTGACACTCGCATAAAGGCATATCTATATGGTAGATATGATAACTGAAGTTATAACAAGAAGTATGGGATGAAATCACAATGTATGAAGTCTGCTCTGAGAGACAGGAGTCTAAAGGAGTCAAGGGTAGTGGAATACACTGGATAAGGAATGAGAAAAGGGAGAGAACTTGGAAAAATGCCCTGGAGGAGATGTCAAAAGCAAGGCAGCCCAGACCACCAGAGCAAGTCAGGGGATCTGGGAAGGGAAGAGCAGATCTGTCTGGAGCGGAGGTGGAGGGATGTCAAGCAGCAAGTGCTTGTGCAGGATGGAGTAAGCAGGCAAGGGAGCAGTGGGTGGATAACGACTTGGTGATAGCCAGAGAGAAGGGGATGACAGTATTGCCAAGGGCTGTAGAGCAGGGCAAAATGAATCACTCTACTCAGTTTGAAATAGGGTTGTTTTGGCATGCATTTTTCAAGAAAGTGAAGCAACAGTTCTATGTGCTTCTTCACTGGACTCAAAATAAGTTTGAGCCAAGCTCTTGTTTTCTTCCTTTGGAAAAAGTATCACACTCAGAATGCAAAGAAAGGTTGTTGGTTTGCCTTTTTTCCCCAACTGCAGGTGAGTGTTTATGTCTTACTTTAAAAAGACAATTTGTTCTTAATAGGCTTTTGTGTTCCTGGGTCAGGTCCACTGAAAATCCAGTTCTGCCTGCTGGCTTTTTGGTTCTGAGCCTGAACCACTGTATCACTCATGCCTGCTTGAAAGTTCAGTTCAAGGTATTTTATTAAATATGTTTGGCAGCAATCTGCAGCAAAGGAATGGATGATGACTTTGAAGGTGTTGGTAAATCTGTGTGTTTTGGTGAATCAGAGATGATGCACTGGTATAAAGGTTTAAATTATTTATAGTTGTACGCAGATGCAAATTACTGGAACACTATAGAACTTGGCAGATGCATGTAAATAATTGTTGTGTTTAATTTGAAGTCAAAAGAGAAAAAATGAAATAACCCCTGAAAATCTGTGCAAGCTTTAAAAAGTTGTAATTTGAGGAAAAAATGGGGGGGGGGGGAGGAGCATAAGTGAAGACTTAAATCGTTTCACCCTGTATATGTTCAAAAACAGCCCTGAAATGGTAGAGATTTTTGTAGATGTAAATCAACTGCTTAAATTGGAATGCTGAAAGAATTGTGATTGTGGTTTAACCAAGTTAGTCACCATTGAAGATCCTGTGAGCACACCTGAAGTAATGAGACATAATAAGACAATTTTAAATCTTTGTCTGCAGTTACCCAGAGCTTTGCCAAATTTTATATTTGGCCTGAAACTGTCCCTAACAGCTTTAAACTGACAGCGCTCAGAAATCAAAGTTATGTACGGAATTTAAGCCAAAATAATCCTTTTTTTTTTTTTTTTCCCCCGAAATTGAATCTAATGCAAGATTTATTGCTTAGTGTTTGTATAAAAATAAGTTTGACCTATATTTGAGAAGCTCTGGTGCCCTCAGGCCTTAAAATTTGGCAGTGGTAGCCTGTGTCAAGCATTTTTCTGTGGAAAATCAACCCCAAATGAGCGAAGTGAATAAGCTTTTGAAAAATGTGTGCTTTGCATATGCTTGCTGGTAGCTTGCTACAGTTGAGCTGTTGAGCTGCCAGAGACTCCATCTGTCCTCAGTGTTTTCCAGCCGGGGGCTAAAGTGGGGCTTTCCCTGCTCAGCATGACTGAGGCATGGCAGACCCGAGAGGGGACACGAGTCCAGGTCTTCTGTGCTCAGGGACTTCTCAGGAGGCATCGGGAAGGAATCTGGTCCAGATAGAGAGGAGAGGCAAAAGATGGCAGCATCCTGACGCTTGCATTTTCTCCTCTATTAGCTCTGGAAGGGGAGGTTTGCAGGGCAGTCTGCAGGCTTTCCTCCCTGCCCCAGATCCATGTGGGCATGTCTTAAGGTAGAAAGTAGGATTTTTATTTTAGCTACAATCCAGCACTTCATTTGCTAAAGTAATTTGACTTCTCCTTAGTGACTGAGTTAAAATAGCTTCTCTATTTTCCTGCCTTAGTGATTGCATGTGTGTAATTACACCCATATAGACAGTAACTTTGAAAACTATTTTAGCTTTTAAACCAATTTGAGTGGCCCTTGTTGCCATGAAGATGTTCCTTCCCCTCCATCTTTCATATGCAAATGAATAATATGATTCTTCCATGCAGATACAGAATTATCTGATTGGAAGACTTAAAAAAATACCATGTCTGTACCGGAAGTTTTGAGTATGACTCTCATAACTTTACTAGTCTTGAAATTGCCTATCCATAAACATGAGATTTAGTGTGGGAGGCTTCTGGATTTTTTTTCTCAGAGGAGAATTGCCTAGATTTATAAAACCAGAAAATATCTCTCTGCATTATGGTATTTGCAAAAGCAAAATGTGTTCCGTGGGAGCTACCAGTTTCCTCGTAACTGGCAAAATGTGCAGGGGGCGAGGAGGGATGCTTCAGATGCAGGCAGTGGATGCAGTCTGGGGGAAAGGGGGAGCAAATCTGTTCCTCCCTGTAATAAATACAGGTTCTCTTTCCAGTATGGTAAATAGCAGCTCCAATTCTGTATTAAGGTTACTTACAATTCTTTAGTTCATAAAACAGGAACTGTAACTCTAAAAATCAGCTCTCAAAAGTGTATGTTCTAATGCATGTGCAGTTATGGATTAAATTTGATTAGTTTAACTCTAGATTAATTGGTAGAGATTAATTAACTGGTGTATGTCCCAGGAAGCACATGGGAAAACTCTCCACTGCACAAATGTTTTATCAACTTGCAGCAAATGTTTACCCCACTTTCTAAAACCCTTTTACAGAGCTCATGGCAGAAATCTGGTCTATTAACTTTTGTTCCTCTCCTTCTCTTTTTTTTCTTCACAGAAGGAGGTAGAGGAGAGCTCCAGGTTGTACATGTAGTCCCTTGTAACCAGCATCGTTTTCCAAAACTCCTGTGTGTGCATGCCAGTTGCTCCCACTGAGGCGCGGAGATTCAGTTTAGCATGATGTGGTTGTCAGAGGAATTGTTAACACTGTGTGTGAGTTAAGAGTCTGTTCAGTGCGTATTACCTTGTACAAAGAGGAAAACGTGAATGCTTGGAGTGATCTCCTCCCTTCGGTGCTCTGTGGGGTGTAATCTGCACAGGCACCACGTTAGCAAATTGTTTATCTTGTCTTTTCCAGTCTTCCTCTTTATGAATCTTATGTAAACCAAGTATTTCCTCATTTTTCCTCAGTTGTATTATTTCATTCCATCTCTGTCTGGTTCATACACTTACAGCGATTAAATTCAAAAGTACCACTATAGGCCATAATACTGAGATTAAGCAAGACTAAGGATGTTGGGGGGTGTCTGCTGCAGATCCTGTGCCTTTTTCTGTGTGCCCCATGGGAAGGGCAAGACCTTTCCCTTAATACCTGCAGCTATTGCTTCTTCACTCATGGACCGGTTGCCTTTCTGCTTATCACCCCGTGGGCAACAGGAAATTCTTTCCTCCTAAGAGGATCCACAGAATTTTTTTGTCAACTGCTGTGGTAGCAACTTAGTTTGTGGTTGCAACTGTACCTCATATAGAGAAGTTTCTGTCCCTTGGATTCTCAACTTTTGTATTTTCTCAAATCTGTGCTGTGTGGATTCAGTGCCTGATGTGCTTCTGCCTCTCCCTTAGTTGTGTGAATTAGGCTAAATCAGCTTCCTGGAGTAGGCTGAGCATTGCATGGCTTTTGGGCCTCATCGTTTGATGAATTTGCATTTCGAAGCTTTACTGGCTCATATATCAACAGTTTTGTTTCAAATGTCTGTCCATTAAAGCTTTTTCAGGAATGAAGAGCTATCTGGTGTCAAATTCTGTCCTCTTCTGGCTTCAGTGCAAAAACACTGCAGCCTCCTTTAAACTGCTCATCTGGCAGCAGGGAAACTGATACTGGAAGATGCATCAGGTGGAAGGAGTTTCTCCGGGGCTCGTCAGTCGTCATTTAAATTGACACTGTTGCAGAATACAGTGAGTTTAAAACAATCCCCTGGCTTGTTGCAGCTTTGGATTCCATGTAAAATGTAGCATACTTGAGTCAATGAAGCCACTGAACCACAAGACTGACTGTTTTAATTGGGATGATTTAGTTGAGGCTGATTCTGCTAATACCCCTGAAGAAATGGTCTGATTAGGCTTGACCAGAAGTTTAATTTAGACGGTGAAACAGTTGTGCCTTGTTTTATCCTGATTCAGATTAATCTATAGCTAACTTGAGGTCTTTGAGGTTTAATAATAAAGCATGGTATTTGGAAACAAGTTAGGATGATTTTTAAAACAAATAAAAAGTCATTATTTATTTTTTCTTACTGTTTAAATAAAGCGGCTTTCCATGTTTTGCATCTGTTTTTTATCTAAAAGGATAGTGTGCTAGACACAGTACTTAAATGGGATGGAAAGTTACCTTGTTAGAAAGCCTTTTATGTGGAGAGATGGATTTATGTGGAGAGGGCTAACAGAGGTGGGGATGTTCTTCCTTTTCCTTGTGCTGCTCCAGACTTGGTGACTTTTATTACTATTTTTTTTTTTAATTTGATGTCTCACTGTCCATTTTATAGACTTTCTCTTCTACAGAAGTACATCATTATTTTTTCTGTCCATTGAAACATCTTCTTGTGTATGAAATTTAGAAATTGCAGATTGTTGAAATAACTTCTCAAATTATTTGTAAGCCTAGTTGCTGCTTTTCCTGAATAAGCAAAATCCTATTAGTTTCCTTTTTAGGCTTGACTAAATATTGCCTTCCCTATGACTGAATACTGTGCCTTAAATGATCATGTCTGTTGGCTTGTTTAGTCCAGGGAATTAATTTATGCTACTCTGTCACTGGCATATTTTGCTAACTGGTTCTTGCTTGATAAGATACTTTAATTACTTGGAGAAGACCTTTCAGCAACTGCTTTACTGTGAGTGCATACACTGCATTACTAGGGGTGACAAAAACTTCTGCGGCTGAAGTATTTGTTGGAAAGTAGGTGTAAAACTATCATCCATCAGGATCATAAATAAAATTTAAAAAAATTGAGTAGAGATGCGATTGGCAGCTTTGCTTACATGTTTGCTTCATCTTTTCACTGCTGCTTTGTGTGTTCAAAGGAGATTTTTTTTTTAAATAATAAAAATTTCAGATTTGGACCGGTCTGGCTGCTTTCAAGGAGAGATCAAGTGACAGAGCTGTGCACAGAAGTGAAGCATAATCCAGCGAAACACTTTCTGTGATGTGCAGCATGCAGATGCCTAGGTGTTAAATGTGTCTACTTTCTCTTTGCCCTCCCATTTGTTTTGGGAAGGACAGTGATAAAAACTTCCACAGTTGTTCCCCATCTGCCTGCTGTTTCCTCTGCTTGCCCAGGCTGTAAGCAAGCCACACTGTCGTCATGGACTGAACTTGAACGGATCCATGGCTGCTGACAGGACCCAGAGAAGACACTGGAGCCCTCCTGTGCCCTGGCATGAGAGTTGCCTTCAGAGGCTCCAGAACTCCACAGATGCAGCAAATCCATCTAAACAGCATTGCCATTTGCCACCTTTAAATGAAGAGGAATGTAGGAAGTGTTCCTACCCACAAGAGTGGTGTAAACTGTGTATTACTTTAACTGGCACTCCCAGAGATGTCAGAACCCCGTTAACCCTCATGCCAACGCTTTTAGGTAATGCAGCCTCTGGTTCTCTGACTGCGTATGTCATTGCAACAAGGGACTGCAGAGGACTTCTTGGTGACAGCCAACCCTCTGCTACTGTGTGATACTGTGCCATGACCTCATATGTAAACTGCTGAACTTTCTTCTTTAAAACTGGTTAGGTTTGGTCTCTGCTTCTCCTTTTGAAAGGCTACTACAGAACCGTCACAGTTAGACACCTTCTAATTTTCATCCTCCATTTATATTTAGCCACAGTTGTTCTTCCATACAGTATGTTCTCCTGTCTGTTGATTCACACAGGAAAAGATTCTTTTTGTCAGAGCAAGCAAGCTGTCCTGTTCTCCCTCTATAGTATTATGTTTACATCCTTGCGCTGCTTTTGCCATTTTCCTGTGTGAATTCTTTTTACCTTGATATATAATAAAGAGATTGTATATACCACTTTGAAGGAGTCTTGCCACCACAGCACAGTGGTATTTATGCTTTTAATTCTATGGAGACATTTCACTGGACATACTGTATGGATGATGTTCTCTCCTTACATGGCTGTATCATAGTGGCTTGTGGACAGTGTGATAACTAGAACTCGTCTGTTGTCACGTGCCTTTCTCCACCTTGTATGTAGTCAAATTCACAGCAGGCTTTGTGGCTCTGACCTTGCCATTTATAATGTGTTTAATCCTCTGTCTTTTGTCCTGCAGTCTTTCAGTTCTTTCCGTTGGACATCTGAGCTCTGTATCAGTAGTTCTCCTGTGTTTGTCATCGACAGATTTTATCAGCAGATCCTACTTACTCCCACTAGCTCCCTTATTGCGCTGTCCATGGCTGGCACAATTACTCGTTTACCCACCTTAAAGATCCCTACTCCCTCTCAGCTTATCCAGCCTTATTACCGTCACATGGCATTGCATCAAAAGGTTTTTGTTGAAATGAAATTCAGTTGATAATTAATTTTATGGTCTAAAGAAAAATGGTTGCTTTGTCAAACAAACAAAAAAATGTTTTCCAAACTGGTGTGCCCTGTTCTATATTTTTTTCCTGTTTTTCCATGTTAATTATTTCCTTCATGTTTGCTCTGAAGCCTTTCAAGCTGTTGAAGCCAATAATGAGCTTATGCTAGTCTAGAATACAATCCCTCCTTCCCCCACAAACCTTAACTGTGGATGCTGCATTGGTTCTTACACAGTCTTAAGGCACCAGCCCTCATTTGATGGATGTCAGATGCTGGTTCTCTTGGCATTTTCTCAGGGAGAGTGCTGCCTGGAGCAAATTACCTCTTTACTTTGCTTTCAGTAGGTGATAACTCCTGTTTCCACACAGCCATCACCTGTCTTGCCCCTGCAACAATATTGTCATTTACTGAAAGCTCTTCCTTTTGCTTTGTGTTGTTGAACCAAGATGATTTTTAATCTTGACTCTACAGAAGCTGTTTCTCTTTTCTTGTTTTCTTTTTATTTGCCTGTCTAAAAGGGTTGGCAAAAGTAATTAAACTGTACTTCTGTGTATTTATCTTATCTGAACTCTCGGCAATTCTTACTTGGACTGTCTTAAAATCTGGGAGATAGTGAAGGTTTGTTTCCTGATCATGCTTCCACACAGCATCCTTCCCTGCATCCAAACTGCTGGCCATTATCTGTTGACCCATGGTTGCCTGTAGGAAATGGTTATTGCTAGTTAAATAACAGCTTTCCCTGGATCTTCTTCCCCCAAAGAGAGTTCTCGATGCTGTTGTTGTCTCCAGGCTGCAGTATTGCGCATGCTATCTATGGTCTGTTAAAGTCTCAAATATTGGTCACTTGTATTGAGAGGTTCTCAGATAAACTGATGGAAAGCCCTGTTGCACTAATTCCTTCTGCCAGTAAATGTTGCCACAGTTGTGTTTGTCACTCTTTGTCATTCAGTACAGCTGAACCAACCGGTGTCAGTCTCAGTCCAGTATAAAATATTGTTCCATTTTAGGCTTGCTGTCTAGCTGCAGCTCTTCCTAGTGGTCAAAGGCAAAGGAAGGGATGTTTTGCCTTGTCTGTTCTGGTGGATCTGGTTGCATTTTCTTCATGAAATCCTCTCTCGTGACCAGCAGTTGATTCAAGATCCCTCCAGAGGAAATGCAGGTTTCAGGCTGAGTATTTCTAGAAGTATGGCTTGGAGCGCAAATGTGTAGAGCACAATCCTTCCTGCAGAAGCCTGGATCCTGATGTGCTGCTCTAGCTATGGCGAAAACGTGCATCTGTGCTGGACCGTGGGTCTGGGCTCCTGTGTGCTCTGCAGGCCTGTGTGATCACGTAGAAAAGCTGGAGTGTCCATTCAGTTATGGATAGTGTCATGTTGTTCATGCCTGTTTAAAAACAAAATAATAAAAATATGTGTAGTCTTCAGATCCGCCTAGCCCTGGAGTTGTAGGGCCAACAGATAAAATGTTTGGACTTTTGCTGCTATACAAGTTGAGACCTCAAATAGAAACTTGTCTTCCCTGGTTATGTCTGCTCTTCCTGGGAGACCTTGTCTTTCACCTGTGAACAGCCACCTGAGGTTGCACAGCTCACCCAAAGCAAAGGCCAAAACAAACAAAAAAAGTCTTTCTTGTAGGACTATGTTCTTGCATAAAAACTGGAGCTTATTTCTTGACAGATACTCGTTCACTTTGTTATGACCCCCAGCTTGTGAGTCCCATGGCTGGAAATACTTTGTTTTCCACTGTGTGCAACTTGCAGCCTCCTTATACTCTGGGCAGAGGCCATTATCTGAGGTTGGAGTGTTAGCTATTAGCGGTGTGTCTTGCTTAGTCCTGTCTGAAACCAGCTTTTCTTTCAGGGAGTGCAGGAGAATGTGTGAACTGTAAGCTGGAACAGAGAGTTCCCCAGTTATAGGTAAACGATTTTCCCCTCATCCAAAAACTTTTGTTTCCTCCAGGTACATTGCAAGAGTTTAAGCACTTCTCAGATCTGATCAGTCTGCTGAAGATTTTTCAAAGAAACAAAACATCACTCTGAAAATACACTCCTAATATGAACATAAGAACGTGGTTTGAATTCATGAGAATGGATCCTCATATTTGCAGTCTCTAGTGTTTTCCATCATACTGTGAGGTCCCAGTTCACCTGCAATCATCTTGCAAGTGATGGCCCTTGTTTGACACCCATTGGAAATTAAATACTTGCATACGAATGGGTGGAGCTGCAAGGGTACCTCCCTGCTTAGGGGGCCGAAGTTTTTGCATTTGAACATGAACAAAGCTCACAAGTGTTTGTACAAAGTTTCATGTTCATCAGTCATTCGTGCATTTCATACAGGTGCTTTTAATTTATAACATCTTGATTATGACCATATTTATGTAAGTGATGACCTGTAGTAGTAACCGGAGCTCTCTAATAACTCATGCTTTTGTTGGGCTGGAAATAAAAGAAAAAAAGTTGTTCTTCGAGGCTGCCTTTTGAAGGAGAAGGTGCACTGAACAGGCTCTTCTGGTCCGGGCTCTAGGTGTTCAATGAAATCACATAGCTTGCCTGTGTCTGTATGACTTGTTCTGACATGCTGGTCATTGGAGGTGCTTGAATAAGTTTCTGTATGCATTTGCCTGCATGCAGCGTGGTCTGTAATCCTGTCCTCACCATATAGTCTGAATGCTTTTTCTGATGTTTTTGGAAACTAATTTCATACTGTTCTTTTCCCTTCCCCCATTTAAGGGTCACGATGAGGCTGATCCATCAAAACCACCCTGGCTCAAAGGAGGGTAAGTGGTATTTGGAGACCTTGTTTCCCTGTGTTTATAATTAAAGTGTACTTTAAGGTCTGCAGTTCAACCTAAGTAAAAGCAGTACTTCTGATGTTTTTAATGGCTCTTTTCAGGACCGTGCCTCGCTTAGGGCCAGGCTGCTGCTCTATGTCAGAGTCTCCTCTTAAAGAGCTGGAGTTGGGCTGTGCAGCTCTTGAAGAGATCTGCAGTTAAGAACACGTTTACAGTTGCAATGTATAATCTGTAATATGATGGCAGCAAGTGCTTATGACAGCAGTATTAAGTAAACCTTACTGAGCACCACAGAGTGGTCTGGATGAAATCCTTTTTCCTGAATCAGTCACTGATGACTGAAGGGAAGGATTAGCTCAGAAAGATTGCTATGCCTTTTGCTCTTATAAGAAAGAAGGAGCTTTGGGGAAGTCTTTGCAATGATTTCTATGGATATTGCAATAGTCAAAACTGCAGTAGCTCTGGAAGTCATTGCTGTTTGTAATTTTTAAAGCAGTGATCATCATGCCTCTTTCGCACAGGTGAGACTGAGAGGCCATGCGTTCTCACTGCAACATGCTATTCGCAGCAAATGAAGCAGACAAAATCTGATTGTGTGTAATTTCAGCATGATACTCTGCATAATGGATGCCAGCATGGTAGCTTCCTTAGAATCCTCTCCAGGGAAAAAAAGACAATGACACATTTTACGAGCTGCTACGTTATGTGCCTTGTACGCCATTAGGGAGATACGGTTTAGTGGCGGTGCACTCATTACATGCTGACATAGCAGCAGATTTGCCCCGAAATCTCAGCAAGAGGTTGGCTTGCTATGCACGGAAAGTTAATTCTAATACTACTGAACGAAGCTTCCCTAATAAAACGCAAAGTTAAATTGGAGGCTTCATTATACGGCTTTCTGCTTTTGGAGTCATTGTTCTGTGATGTTGGTACTCCCATAAAGCATCCTCCACACCTGCAGATGCCTGGAGCTGCCTAGCAACCCCACGATTTCCTAAGGAGCCTGAGACTTTGGTGAGCAGGCTGCTGGAGAACTGGCAATTAGCAGGAGCAGAAGACAGTGATTTATTCTAACTATAAACAGCACCTTCTCCTCCTTTAACAAGCAGACAATGTACTGAGTTTATTGGTTCACACACACAAAATGGTTTCCCAGCCTGAAAGGTGAATACACCTACAGTCCTGAAATGCTTAAAAATGTGTTTTGTCAATTCAAGGCAATGTTTGCTCTAGTCTGTAATATTTTCCCTGTCTGTGTGAGGTATAACAAAACAGACTGGCTCATGCAGTTCTGAGAAAAGTTCAGCTTATTCACTGTATCCCCACATGCAAGTAATTTCCACAAAAGGTGGTTGTGGGTGGCGAAACTTTAATTCCACCATTAGCCTAGTTGTGGCTTATTAGCCACAAAGTATATTAAAGCACTTATGTTTGGAATTCCTCTTTCATATGAAGATTAGGGAAGTCGTGTCCTTTGAAGGAAGTAATCATCTTCTGTCATTGCAAACCATCTCTGCTTGCTTAAATTTTCAAGATTTAATGGAAGCATCTGTCTGATAAAACTTGTATTAAAAGATGAATACATGCTTCAAGCTATTTGCACTTTTGGCATAATGCAAAAAGTAGCTCCCTCTCTGTAATCACTGGCTTTGGAAAGATAGCTTCCAAAAAAAGTACAATTGGTATTATGTATCAGTCTCTGGGTATAATATCTCCTATATATATATTTTATTTATTAGTGCAAGTCATCTTCTCCTACAGAAATGCTATTCACTCCTCAATACAGCAGTCCATAATAATGCTATAAATATTACATGCATTGCAGAGGAGACTTACCCTATTACATATAAAGCTACAGTGTGCATATTTGAGGCACTGTCAGTACTTCTGCCTGTGCAAACACTGTAATTTTGCTAAGTGAAGTAGAGCTTGTGCTTGAATAAACAGACTGAGATAGCTGAATCATAGAATTGCTTAGGTTGGAAGGGACCTTTCAGATCATCTAGTCCAACCATCAACGTGACTCTGACAAAAACTATCACTAAACCATATCTCTAAGCACAAGCTGAATAATTTTAAAAATTAAGAATTGTGCTGAAAATTCTTTTTTTTTTCAGTATTAACAAGCTAAAAGCAGGTTATCTGAGTGTATAATTACCTAGATACTAGGATACCTCTCTTCAGTGGTGAATACAAGCACCTTTCAAACAGTCATCTTCTCCGTCTGGTTTACAACTGGTTTTATAATAAACCTCAGCCTATCATAAATATTTTGCAGCAAACCATGTTGTAACTAAACACGTTTCTCAAGCACAATAACTTATTTAGGCTTATCTTGAATATATAAAACATGCAATTCTAATGTTTTTCTTTCTTGGGAAATGTCAGATTATCACAATTACCTTTCAATTGCATTAAAAAAAAATCATTGGAAATTGTGTAGAAAAGAAGTATAAATTCCCAGCTGTGCCATTAACTTTTAGCAGGAGCATTGACTCTGGATTTTTACTTGTGACCATTTTGTTGGATCTTTTCAGTTTACAGACTTTCCCTTTCTATTTCTCATATGATTTCATAATTCCAGTGATTTGACACAAAACTTACCAATAAGCTGTATTGTGATTTCAATAATACTGGAATACTTGGCGTCATCTGGGTAGGCTTCTATGACACCTATTTTACCCTCAAACCGTATTGCTAGTATTGGAAAGGTTTTGTAACATTAGGGCAGCAGATGAAACTTCATGTTTGAACCCAGCAAGACCGTACTGAGTTCTGACAATATACGTGACAATATAAATATGCAGGTATTTCTTATTTCTTGATATGGGCCAGATTTTTCTATAATAAGGTAGAAGGGATTATTTCAGTGTAACTTGGGCAAAAAGTTTTTCTGGAATTCTTTGTTGGAAATGAGGGTAACCTCTAACAAAAACACTGTGTAGCCTTGCTGTAAGGATTTCCAGCATTGGAAAACTGTTCTCATTCTTGTCCAAAGATTCCAGTAATTTTAATTTAACTGCTGCAAATCTCCCCTTTCTCGAGTCCAAGTGTGTCTTCTGTTCCCAGCGGTGAGGTCTGGCCGTGGCAGCTGGCGTCACGCGGTTTGTGCTGGGGGCTGCAGTGCGAATGGGACTCACGCCACAGGCAGAGCCCAGGCAGTTCGGGCGGTCACACGGGACTGCTCGCCTTCACAACAGGCTTCTTCAACCAGCAGCAGCTGTCAGCTCCGCCGTGGCTCGCACATGTCACATCCTACGCCCTGTCAAAAAAGTCAGTTTTACCATTACAGTGCTATGGCGTGTTTCTGTATATAATAGACTGTTTCCCTCTTTGACACAGCCTTGTCCTAGGCTATGCCCTGACATCCTTGTCCATCCTAGAGCAAGGTCTGCTATAACATAGGTTTGGTCACCTCAAATTTTTTACATATATATAGAGAGATATATAGATAGATAGATATTTATTCAAAGGCGGTTTGAGTAGGCCCTGCTTGCTGAGGAGTGCAGGTTGCCTTTTATCACTTACCAGCCTCCCAATTTTCATGGCATGTGCAAATTTGTAGTGTCAGTTTGCTTTCTTAGATTGTTTTAAAGGGTAGTTCCATGTGTGTCGTATTGCAGTAGGAATGGTTTCACCTGTACTCCTCTCTCCTGTAGTCGTGGTGTCTGAATGCATTTCAGCTAGGTGTAGTGTACCAAAAAAAGTGACAGCCAATTTATCATGCAGCTGCAAAAAGGTGTAAGCCAGCATTGTACAGAGTGAAAATGAATGGCTAAGGATAGAGAGGCAGAATGTTGCTATATAGTCTCTGTAGCCAAGAAAAAGGCCTTGGGAACTACATTCTTAGTGTTAGCAAGGCATGAGAACAGTGTGGAGATGGGGAAGTTGAGCGAGACACGGAGAAGGGCTGTGGGTTTTGGCTGGCGGCTGGGTATTCGCCGCATGGAGGGAGTCGCATTACAGGTCTGTTCTTCAGGACGAATGTGATAGGTGCATCAGCAGAGAAATAGGTGCTCAGTTCCCAACCTTAGCAAAAAGCAATGCAGATGATTTACTTGGGGCCTTTAAGCTGAATTAACAGACCTTTCTCCAGTACAGGCTTAAATCTGTGTTGTTACCAGCGCATGGCAGGATCCATATACAACTATTCAGGCTGATCTTGTCGGGAAGGAAGCAGGTTATAGTGTTTATTTTTGCAAGACTTTCCCCTTGCCACTTCCACCAGCGAATGGCAGCTCTTGTGCGTAGAGGTCTGCATGGCTTGAACCACTGAGCACCACAGATGGTCCCTTTTACAGAAATAAAAATAATCTTCTTCTCAGATGTGTTTCCTAATAATTATATGGACCTCAAGGGCCAGGATTAAGTATGTTGTTGCCTAGAATCAGATGAGGGGTAACAGCATCCCCCCCCACCCCCGGGTTGATTCACTTTGATGTGCTCCTTCCTAACTAACACCAGGCAGGAATGCCTGGATTGTTTTGTATGAAGAAGATAAACACTTAATCATTTTTAGCATTAACTTTACACTTTCTTAAGCATAATCTTCTGGCTGATTTTGCTTGTAAAGCTTGTAAAGCATCCCCCTCCCACCCCCCCAACCCTAAATTAATTAAATGGAAAGAAAGAGGATGGAGAAAGATCAGAGACAGGATGTTTTCAAGTTTCCAAGGTACTTCCTTTTGGGGATAGACTCTTTTCAGTGGTGCCCAGGGACAGGACAAAAGACAATGGGCACAAACTGGAACACAGGAAATTCCACCTAAACGTCAGGAGGAACTTCTTTACTTTGAGGGTGGCAGAGCCCTGGCACAGGCTGCCCAGAGAGGTGGTGGAGTCTCCATCTCTGGAGACATTCCAAACCCGCCCGGACGTGTTCCTGTGCCACCTGCTCTGGGTGACCCTGCTCTGGCAAGGGGCTGGAGTAGGTGATCTCCAGAGGTCTCTTCCAACCCCTGCCATTCTGTGATTCCTGCTATGATGCTCAATGACAACAGTAAACTATAAACTGAGCTCTTGCTATGGAACAAAAAGGTACTTCTGAAAGCAGAGGCATGTGGCTTAGTTACTAGACTAAACCACATGTGAATTACTGCCACGGAGCTCTTGTTCTCCCATTGGGTAAGTATTTTTACCAAATCTGCCCCCCACAGAAGCAGTGGTGATATGGCTGCCTTAACCCTACCATGCTGTCAGCAGTGACTCTGAAGGCACTGGGTGTGCCCAGCCTATTTTCAGCTAGCTCAGACCTCAGAACTGAGAATGGGAAAATAACCTTTTTTCAGTGTGTTAACAACTTTGGTTATTAGTAAGTTGCATTTGCAGTGAGATGATTCTTCCTGTTCTCATTGACTTATGATATTAGCAAGGAGACTGAAGTTTTAAGGAAGCTTTTTGGCCATCTCTTTTCTGTCTCTCGCTGCTGGTGAAATTTTTAACTTTTTTTTTTTTTTCCCTCTCCTGAATTCTCAGGCCTGCAGGTGGTCTCTATGGCATTGATAGCATGCCCGATCTACGCAAAAAAAAGCCAATTCCACTTGTCAGTGATCTGGTAAGAGGTTTTTCTTCTGTCACACAGCCATTAGTGCATGTGGCATTACTTTTTGACATAGGGTAACACTCATTGTCACTTCAAGAAGTTGAAGGTTTCCTGTTTAGTTAAATTGATTCTTACAGTAAGGGGTTAGGAGTTGTGCTTGGAAAAATCTCAGTAGAATGAGCTACAGTTTCATTCATTTGGCAGAATTAAGATATTTTTCATGTTCTTTTTCCTTTTTATTCTACACAGAATATTTGATTATTTTTAGGCCTGTGTTATTTTTAAATGTTTTCCTAAAAATCACATACTTTGGGGAAAGTTACAATGTCCATGTGAGGTTTGGCAACTTACCAGAAGGTTGGAATTTCAGAGGATAGATAAACGAGCATATGGGCTTGGATTTTTAAAGTAATTTGCAATATTGCCAATACGCTTCTGCACTGAGGAAGCACAAGAACCAAGCAAGTAATGAGGACAAGTTTCATATGCTTGTGTGATATGGTGAAATAAGGCTTTTGCGGGACAAATGGTTTTTCTGTTGGCTGTGTTCAGCACACGTAGCAATTTCATGCTTGAGAGAAATGCTGTAACAGCTGAAAGACCAAAGTTTCCATAGTCTGTAATTCTTGTGAAAAGATGCATGCAATTCTCTCTGCCAGCTTATGCATGGGAAGCTTAATATGCGTCTTAGTAACTGCTTGTATCTTAGATCTTCGCAATAATCGCATTAACTTCTGTTACTTCCTTTATATGCTTTCATTCTCTCTCTCCACAGGCCATGGTAAGTGTAGCTAAAGACTATCCACCAAGTCTTCACCAGAAACAAAAATTATTTTACCTTATTTTCCCTCCACTCTTTTGCTTTTTACTTTGAACCTGCAGTATTCCAGTGCATGTGTATTTAGCAGTCTGTCCTGCCCCATCACTGATGAAATGAACTTTTTCCGTCTATCTTCAAACAGGATGTATCAGAGCATAAATGGAGGTTTCTAATAGGCTTTGGTGATTTCAAAGCAGACGTTGCTAGCATTAGTTTCCATCTCTGCCTTCATCTAATTGGAGTGGCTTGCTGAAGACATCCTTTCTATGCCAGTGTGAGGTGGTGCAAAGGCACTGCTGTGTTCTGCCCAAGGCTGCAGAACATTGTGTTGGCATGGTGGGAAGCAAGCAGTTTTGAGGGGAAAATGCTGTTCATTGTTATTCAGTGATGGCCAATGAATGTGATATATCAGCACATTCAAACCTGTGCTCCCAACCCAGTCTGTTCTTTTTTAAATCTGTTTATTTTTAACCTTTTCACTGTCATGTTTAGTCTGTTGTGTCTGTTGTAAAACTGATGAAATCATTCACAGCCAGAAGGAGATTAAGTTAGATATGGGAGAGTGAGTCCCATTATAGTGACCTTAGGCAATAGCAGGATCACCATTGCTACCAGAACGTAGAAATGGAGATGTGAACCCAGGTTTCATTGACAGCTCTTACCAGAGAAACAAATAAAAATTTACCAGAGGGAAACCGGTTGTGGGTAAATGGAAACAAGTTGGAGACCTTTCAAGGTATGCATTTGACTCTTCTGAGATGTGAGCTATCATTTGAGAAACCGATTTGAATATAACAGACTGCTGGTTTGGTATCTGAGATGGCAGAGTCCCCTTGGTCACATCTCTGGGCGTGTAGTGCCAGTGCATTTCTGAATATTAGTGGTGAATAACAAACTTTCTTCCTTCTTAGTCACTGGTTCAGTCCCGGAAAGCCGGAATTACCTCAGCAATGGCCACTAGAACGTCTCTCAAAGATGAAGAGCTGGTAAGTGGGAGGGTTGCTTGGCTCCTGTTAACTTTTAGTAAGCAAATTAAGGGAATATGGCTCTCTGGGATGCAGAGCCAGCTTCACAGATGTCTAAAAATATAGATGCAAAGCTTCTTGTATCATTTGTTTAAAGTAACCAAACATGTAAAAACTCACATTTAATGTGTCAATATGATCCTGAAAAATGTAATCTTACCATTTTCTTCTGTGCTATTTACCATGGGAGACAGTGTGTGAAACTTGCTTTATGCAAGATATCCCTCATCCACAAACCTTAATTCTTTTCTTTCATCTCCTCCACTTTTTTAAATGCTTGGAAAAACATTTTTGGCAGGGTGTCCTCTGTTGCTGCTTGTGAAAGTTTGATAAATTTGGCTGCCTCAACTGTGTAGATTTATTGCACTGCTCATGCCTTTTCCCTTAAAACTCATGTGTTAATCACCAAAAATAGGTTTGCTCACCTTCCTGGATGTTGGTTTATGTGTGCTCTTGCCTTTCAGAAATCTCATGTCTATAAGAAGACCTTGCAAGCCTTAATTTACCCCATCTCTTGTACAACCCCACACAACTTTGAAGTGTGGACAGCCACAACTCCTACCTACTGCTACGAATGTGAGGGGCTGCTGTGGGGCATTGCACGGCAGGGAATGCGCTGCGGAGAATGTGGAGTCAAGTGCCATGAGAAGTGCCAAGACTTGCTCAACGCTGACTGCTTACAGAGTGAGTAGTGGCCTGTGGAACACGGCGGTTCCAAAGGTGTTATCAGAGCTTACCCAAACATATAGGGGATACCTCTGTGATGAGTGAAGATGCGTTTATTAAAATGACTGTGTATTTTCTGGAAAAGTGCCATTGGGTTAAACTTAACACCATCACCCAGTGGACACAGTTCCACTGCTGCAGAAGAATTTCTTTGCAACATTGTGCTCATGTGCTTTAAAAGAAGATTTAATTCCTGACTCTTTCGCACCTATTGGTTTTAAGCCATGTAATGTTTAACCTCTCTCACTGTCAGCTCAGGTGGTGTATTTGCTAACATGTGCTGCATGGAAGAGAGGCAGTAGGCTGGGTGAACAGGGTATTAGTCAGAATATGGATATTCTCACTTTTGTTCTGTCCATCCTGTCCTGCTGTCCTGGTTGGGTTGCTTGTTTTAACCATCAGCCTATTCTATTGTTTTAAGCATTTCAGAGCAGCATGAGGTTCCTGCTTAGGGGACAGAGTCCATGGACTTTGCTTGGATTCTCTGTACCACGTGTAGATTGGCTAGGCCTTTTTTCTTTTTAACAGTAGAGTCTCATGGCTGAATCACTTCAGAGACTGAGCTGAGCCACACAGAAGATGGATCAGATAGGAAGGTGTTGTTTGAGTGTAAGGGCAGTATTTCATCTTCCAACTAGCATTTCTGTTTATTTTGTCTTTTTTTTCTTTACTGTTCAAAAACTAAGCCCTCTCTTCTAAGTAGAGCTCTTCAAAGCGCTGTGACATTGCAGAATAAATGAGAACTTACACACACAATGGAGTAGTTTAAAAGTAGTTTGATTAAAGGAAAAAGAGAGAGAGAAAAGGTGTTAATTTGGGGGTCTGGCTTGGTCAGGTTATTTTTATTTGCTTTTAAAACAGTTTCTTGATTTGGTCTTAAGTTTATGTTCCTGCTTGAGAGCAAAATATCTTGATCTAAATGGAATAGAAATTTCTGCCATATGTGTTAAATCTTGAGTAGGAAGGTGGGGCTGTTTCTGTTCACTCTTGATTTGCTTGATGTTCCAGCTTGATGGACTAAGTCTGAGGAATAAGAAAAGTTTGTGAAGTACAAACAGATTTATTGCAAATCCATGTCAGCAATTATAGGAATATAGAGAGTCAAGGCTCTTGTTATTTGGTAAAGCCATACTGGATTATCCAGCAAGGGATACCAGTGATACCATAGGTCATTTGTTTTTCTTAATGGCTTACCTTGAGACACCAAACGGACATTGTTTATGTTTGTATTTTTGATGTGTGCAGAATTTTAAATAATTCATAATTAGGATTGGGGCTGTTTGGAATGGCTGATATATCAGACACAGCTGATACTGCTGAAACATCTCTGTTCCTCCTCAGTGGCTTAGGGTTTCTAGATTGGTCTTTGAGGGTTGCAAGGTGATCTTTACAGTTTAAAGCATTTGAGGAATTGTGTCATTCACACCTTGGCTTTGTTGCAACTATGTTGTAACTAAACAAAGAGCAGGTGGTTCAGGAGAATGTAGTTAAACCATAACTCAGTTTTGTGTCAAAACCTGATGTAGAGGGTCAGTTAGACTCAGGATAACTTTCTTTGTTTCTGGAGTTCAGCACAGCCCTCTACTGTCTGGTGATTTTCAGTATTTGAGATGAAAAGCTGCTGATACGCACATCCAGACTTGATTCAGATGCATGTCCAAGATCTTATAATGTTCCAAGGGAGTTGTGATATCTCAGCATGTGGAAAATGCTATGGAGAGCAGAGAAAAGTTAGGTTCTCACCAGCAGCAGTGAGGAAAGAGGCACAAAGCTGTTGTACAGAACAGAGGTCATGAAGTCGAAAACAACAGAAAGAACACTAGATTGGAGAAATTGTGAATGACTAAGAGGAAGTATATTCCTGCAGAGGAAAGCTGTGGCTATCCATGGTCAAGAAGTGAGACTTCAGACTGGGATGGGTACTGGAGAGAGTTTAACGGTAATGGGGAAAATCTGAGAATGGCTTGAGAGATGCTGGTATAAGTTTGTTATCTTTCAAAAGAGAGGTTTGGCAGTGTGGGACAGGAGAAGGACGGGAACGATGCTGTTTCAAAAAAGAAAAACAGCCATGCTAGGTCTGTCCCAATAGAATGTTTCTAATGCGATGTTGTAGAGCCCAAGGTGGAGGAGTACGACATGTGTGTAGAGCTTCTATGACTCTGGTTGGCTCTTGCAAGTATCCATGGCTTAAAGCTTTTCTGAGCAGCAGATGCTATGTTTAATAGCTGGCAGTGATGGCTCTGTGAATTGATTTAATCCTTGTTTGAACCTGTTTATGCCTGAATTATGTTGGGGAAGAGAGAGATAAGCAGAAGGGAGGAAGACGGCCTGTTTAAGCTTACTGTTTACAAAAGGAAAAATTGAGTAAATTTGCTGTAAGAAAATTAAAGGTGGAAATAGAAGACAACTTCAGTGAGGAGAACAGGGAGTCTCTGGAACAGCCTTTGAAGAATAACCACGGGGGCAGGTTTTCTAATCTCTGGTTGGAATTAAAAAAGTTTATGCAATGGGCTGCGGGATGTGATGATGGCAGTAGTCTGCACTTTTCTATGGAACAGAAGCAACAACTGGAAACAACTCTAATTTTCATATATGGCAAAGCATTGGATAAGAACTTGTTATTTTATTCAGGGGATTGCAGATGTTTGCTTTGCACATTTCCTTTCAAAATGTAAACACAAGATACTTCAGCATGCAGAGTTAAAGAAACAGAGAGGAAACAGCTGAGAGTACGCTGTGCTCAAAACTTGTGAAGCCTGTAGAAAGGTAAAAACCAACCAAACAGAAAATTTACTGAGTTATTTGAAAGCTACCCAGCATTAGAACAGGGAAAATACACTGTGAGCCAGGGGTCTGTGGAAGTACCCAGTGTGAGTGTGGTGGGTATCATTATCTGGGGTAGAGATGTAAAGGAAACTGAAGACAGCGATTGTGCAATTAAGACAGAGGAGGCAGAGGAAAGACAGAGCTGAGAGATTAAGATGATAGTGAGGCCAATACGTGGATGTGCTGCTGGCTTAGGAAAACAGATGTTATCAATACTAGAAATCTAATAAAAGGCTTTTTCATGCAACTGTGTTCTTTGCTTTGCAACGTTCATGCTAAAATCCTTTTAACTGGAGCTCACCAGGCCAAAAGAATATGGAAGAATTAAATTAATTTTTATATATGTTTGAAGAACATAGGCTGTGCTTGAGGAATGAGAAATGGGGTTTCTGGAGGACAAGCAATGGTTTAGAGATCCAATAAATTCCAGACAGAACTTCTTGTATACTGAACTCAGGAGGGGTTTCTTCCTAACAGAAGCTTTATTCTTGCTGTCAGTAAAAAAACCAACATTCTCTGGACATATCTTCACTTAGGTCTATTTAAGTCTTCCACAAGATGTTATATTGCGGTAAAATGAATTTTCAGGCTGGTAACAAATACAGTTCTATTGATTATACCTTGATGACTCAGGATGTAACTTCACTTCACCCTGTGTAAGTCTTCCAGAAAATGTTGCATTGAAGTAAAATGAATTTTCAGGCTGTTCACAAATACAGTTCCGTTGTCTATGCCTTGAAATTTTGGCTAGACACGTGGGGTCTTATTCCTTAAAATCAGAATGTGCTGTTTATCCATATTCTATCCTTCAGTGCCT
The DNA here is from genome assembly GCA_013400035.1 of Rynchops niger. NCBI lineage: Eukaryota > Metazoa > Chordata > Aves > Charadriiformes > Laridae > Rynchops > Rynchops niger. Next base: position 137,668 of record VXBH01005716.1, read on the forward strand.
TTCTGTGGGAAATACAAGGATCTCTTTCCTCAAGTCTGTTAGAATTAAGTTTGGTTATTTCTGCTGAGGGTGTTTTTCTTACCCTCTATATTTTTAAGAAACTGAGTATCTGATACAGTCAACAAATGTGTGGGACTGCAGTGATGAAGTACTCAAATTTAGCAATGCTTTGTTGTGATTTGAAACAAAACCCATTTGCAGACCAGTTCAGCAGGGCTGTTCCATGAATTGGCACTGTCTGGGGTGTAGTAAACTGGAATCAGTTGTGGCATGTGTACTGTAGCCATCTGGTTTATGGCTCTGTTGGCACCAGGTTGTTTGTCTGAGAGGATGTTTCTCTATTTTTGGTACTTAGAAGATATTACTCTGATGATGAGGTGCTTACCTTTTTATCATAAGCTCATAAATACTTGCTGAAGGGAAGATGCTCTCTTTTTAGCCTTCTGCTATTCTTGAAAGTACTTGAAATCTCTGCTGCATGGGTATGTTTCCTTTCTTACTTGGCTGAAAATGGTTGGAGGGATGTTCTTTAAAATCCCTGTAGCATGCAAAGCTTTTGGAAAAAGAGAGCTTTTATCTCTTGCCCTGAGCACTGGTGCAGTACTAACGAAAACACAATGGGTTGGGCAATGTTGGTATCGAAGGAAGAGTACAGCTGAGGATAGATGTCTAGGATGCCAAGGAACAGATGTAGATGTAGATAAGGAAGCAGAATTATGAAGAGGGTGGAATGGAAGGACATTATGCTAGCAAGATCCTAGTGAAAGGGGCCTGTACAGTTCTGGACTAGTATTACGGAAGCATAGTAATCGGCTTCTGTAAGTGTGTCTTGGGTGTTTTGTTTATTTTTGTAGTGATGCTAATGTAGCCCTTGGTAAATCACGGTTAAACCTGAGGAAAGAAATTGCTCTGGGATATTAGAATCTGTTCCTTTGGAGATCTTGAAAGGAAATGAGATCTCAAGCTTCAAACTATGGTTGAACATGAAATCTGTGTTGTGAGTGTGATTAGCCATATGTCTTTATTGGTGCTTCTTTATGGTGTGCTGGAGCAGCAAACCTTGGAGAACTTCACATGGGCTATCAGGGCTGTGTCACTGAATGCTCCGCTTTTGGTACTGTTTTGTCTCCTGTGGTTACGGTTCACCTCTGGAGTTGTTCAGTTCTGCTTGACTCGGGCCTGGAAGTCAGGTATGTTTCTTGCTTTTGGGATGAGGAACTTGTGTGTGTTGCAAGCTGAATTCAGAGATGGCAGTCCAGAGACTGGCTCAGTGAGTGCACTGTTAGTGAGACTGATTAAGTCACTCTTGTCATAATCATCTTGGCTTCTGAGTTGAATGATGATTAGGCACCATGGTGCTAAGCACTTGTTTGCTTCCAGAATCCTGTGTAGGAAAATATTTGCACAGAAGGAAGAAGGATACCTTTATTTGAAACTTCAATATCTATTTTAAGTTTCAGGAATATATAATTTCTAAGCATTATCCGCCTACTGAACAGCTGTCTTCTATCCTGCCACTGTTGCTTTCTTGACTTTTTCCTGTTAAAGCATAGGATAACAGCACTGGTGGTTTACTAATAGCTGTATCAATACAATTCCCAATATAGACATATTTGCTTTCTGTTTCCAGTCATAAATTGACTCATAATTCAGTCCTAGAGAGGAAGAGAGAAGAAGAGCCCAGTACCATTTGTATGATACTGTGCACAGTACTTGTATGTTCCTGTGTCTTTCTATCGCCATGTATAGGACTACTTGAAAAGCTGATCCACTGGACAAACCTTCTTTTTGCAACTAAATAAATACTATCCAAGTCCAATAGCAGGAAAAGTACCCTCTGACATCCAGTATAGTGAAATGCTTTGGGTTTATATAACATACATTATAGGCAATTAGTCCCATGATGATTATTTTGGAAACTCTGGTGGTTTTGTACCAAAAAGTGTGTGTTAAAATTAAGAATGAATGTGTTGTGAAGCCAGAGTCCATATTGTTAAATAAGGTGTCTGTCTGATTCTGGCTTTTGCACTGCAGTTCAGGTGCAACTTCTGCAGGGACAGAGAGACCTTTCTCAGGGAAGGAATGATGGAGCCTTCTTACCTGGGAAAATTACCTGGGCAGAGCGGGGGAGTAGCATGGATGGAGGTGTGGGGAGGTTCGTCTGAAAGTCAGGAAGCAGAGCCAAGCCTTAGAGGTGACAAAAGAGAGGGCTCTCTTGGTGTTGATGTGACATAGCTCACACATCCTGCAACCCAGGATACCCTGTACTGCTGCTAGCCTTGCAGAGGGATAAACGGCACCACTATGCAAGGTCTTTGGAGGTGGTGGGAATGTTAAACATGTTTTTAACTAGAATTCTTCCATTTGTGCAAGTTTGCATTCTAAAGCATCATTTGATGGTCTTGGAATGCTTGCATTAAGGCAACAATGCAAACCATGCCACTCCAGAACTGTGATAACTCTTGCCCTATCTCGGTATTGAACAGTGAAATGTTTATATTTGCAAGCTCCCTGGCTAGTAATTTTTGTAGAAAATGATCTAAAATGGAGCACACTGCTTAGGCACAACATGAACTCCTTATGTTTGAATTTCCTTCTTAATATCCTTAAAGTTAGAAAGGTCAGGGCAGGGTTGGGTTTCATTGGATCATGACAGATTTCAGAATTCCAGCTAGGAAAAGCAAATTATTTGTTTTGGCCTTTCTCAGTTTCCCAATAATTTTCTGTAGCTCTGCATATACTGCATAGAGTCCACCTCCATCCTCAGAAGACCTAGTTCTGTTCTCTTCTTATCTGAAGTTCAAAGCATAGCCGCTGGTATCATTTTGGTTTCATATGACTTTAATAAATGTTGGGTCTACAGCTGGATGATTGCCTGATACAAGACATCACTTTGGGTGGTGCTAGTTCTTCATCACCCGTGAGTAGAGACAGCGGGGACTGCATAATTAATTCCAGTATTTTGATTTCATTTCATCTTAAGCCAACAATAGGGAACTCTGGGGCAGATACATTTTATTGTACTAAATGAAATACTGAACTTCAAGCCTCTAGCAAATAAAATGAAAAAAATAATTATCAGGTAATGCAGAGTTATGGCTTGTTTTATACCCAGGTCTTTCATAGCATGCCTTGGTATGCAGTGTCCATAATGAACTTCTGAAACTTCAGCAGTCACAGTCTGTTCCCAGCTGTGGTTTTTTTCTTTATGGTTTGGATAGTGGAAGTTATAATTGAGTTTTGTTTCTTTATTGAAGTGAATTTAGTAACGGTGAAAGGTGTAAGATTGAAGACTCTGGAAGCATATGTCTTCAGGCAGCGTTAGTCACTGGGCACCCTGTTGAGCCTGCTAACAAGGTTGCCTGTTACATTGTACTGCTGGGGGTGTTTTATGCGTGTGTATTCGTAAAACTTTATTCGTATTTGGTCACTACCTGCTGAAACTGTTTCATATGCAAAAGTGTAATGCCTTATATCAAAGGTGCTCTAGATACCATGTTTGCCCACTTTTTCCACAAGAAAACAGTTTTATGTATCTTTGTGATTGGCTCCCTTTGCACACACTTGCATCTGCTTTAATGCATATTTTTAGGGTAATTTAATATTTGGTGAATACCGGGATGAAGATTATTTTTCTAGGAAAGAGCTTACTTTAATTAAACCATCCCAGAAAAAAAAACAAAAACAAAAACAAACAAAAAAAAAACCAAAACAAACAAGCAAAAGCATATTAAACTAAACAAATACTATGACTGAATGTGTTCGCAGGACTTTTGTACTGGATTAACTTAATCTGATATGAGATCATAACTTGAAATCACTGCAGACTGCATGTAGGGAGACTGTATGCAATCTTGGGTTTCTGCTTTGCATTTCATACCCTGGTTTCTCTGCCCTGTTAGCTCATGTCAGTGCTTTCATTAATGCATGCCTCACATCTGACACAATAGACAGTGGCTGAATTTTGACAGCAAACATGACTGTCGAACAGGGAGTAGTTAGTTGTGGGAGCATTCTTATCTTGTAATTAGATGAACTTTTAAATTTTGGAAGAGGTATGCAAGTGACCAGAGGTTTCCTTTTTCCAGTTACAGTTGAATACCTATGTAGTACAAACACTTACGCCTAGCTCTTGTGATTCTAACCACTAGATAGTGTACTACTGCCCCATATTTATGATGGCCCAAGTTTTTAACTATTGGATTTGCTGCCTTGTAGGTATTTGTTATAGATACTATATGCCTATGCAATTCTAAGAACGTATTATTTTAGTTGTCTCCTTACAAACAGCTAAAATACAGTGGGATCCAGAGAGGCACTTTAGATGCCTTCAGCTTGATGCCACATGCAAACAGGGTGGTTCCCAGCAGAAGAACAGGACATAGATTGTGCAGTGAATGGGGAGTCCTGTGGCACACATCACTAGGAAATACTGTGTCGGCCATCTGCTCTTCTGTGTCTTCTGGTTTCAGCTGGGTAGAGTTAATTTTCTTTCTAGTGGTTACTGTGTTTCAGATTTGGTATGAAAGCAATGTCAATAATGCATATTGCTTTAGCTGTTGATAGGTAATGTTTATACTAGACATGGACTTTTTCAGGCTTCCCATAGAAGCTGAGAAGGAGCATAGACAAAACAATGGAACAGCCAACGGAACATACCATAGCTGTCATGCTCGGTACATAAATGGGGGGGTTGGCTGGGGGGTGAGTCACTTCTAGGGATCACTTCTAAGGGCAGGCTGGGCAACCAGTTCACCAAGTAGTGAGAGTGGCTTGTGTTTTATTACTTTATCTTGTGTGTTCTCTTACCATTATTATTATTGTTATTGTTTTCCTTTTTCTGTTATTGTTCTATTAAACTGCCCTTATCTCAACCCATCAGGTTTTTATTTCCCCTTTCCTTTCCCGTCTTTTTCTCCTTCTTCTCCCTGCCCTTCTAGGGGGGGAAAGAGGGAGGAACTGTCTTAAGTGTCTGCATGGTCCTAGTTGCCAGCTGGGGTTGAACCACACCACCACCGTGCAGAGATGGAGCACTGAGACAAGCTCGTACATACTGTTTGTAATA
>VXBH01005716.1:143704-182513 GCA_013400035.1 Rynchops niger
TTTTGACAGCAAACATGACTGTCGAACAGGGAGTAGTTAGTTGTGGGAGCATTCTTATCTTGTAATTAGATGAACTTTTAAATTTTGGAAGAGGTATGCAAGTGACCAGAGGTTTCCTTTTTCCAGTTACAGTTGAATACCTATGTAGTACAAACACTTACGCCTAGCTCTTGTGATTCTAACCACTAGATAGTGTACTACTGCCCCATATTTATGATGGCCCAAGTTTTTAACTATTGGATTTGCTGCCTTGTAGGTATTTGTTATAGATACTATATGCCTATGCAATTCTAAGAACGTATTATTTTAGTTGTCTCCTTACAAACAGCTAAAATACAGTGGGATCCAGAGAGGCACTTTAGATGCCTTCAGCTTGATGCCACATGCAAACAGGGTGGTTCCCAGCAGAAGAACAGGACATAGATTGTGCAGTGAATGGGGAGTCCTGTGGCACACATCACTAGGAAATACTGTGTCGGCCATCTGCTCTTCTGTGTCTTCTGGTTTCAGCTGGGTAGAGTTAATTTTCTTTCTAGTGGTTACTGTGTTTCAGATTTGGTATGAAAGCAATGTCAATAATGCATATTGCTTTAGCTGTTGATAGGTAATGTTTATACTAGACATGGACTTTTTCAGGCTTCCCATAGAAGCTGAGAAGGAGCATAGACAAAACAATGGAACAGCCAACGGAACATACCATAGCTGTCATGCTCGGTACATAAATGGGGGGGTTGGCTGGGGGGTGAGTCACTTCTAGGGATCACTTCTAAGGGCAGGCTGGGCAACCAGTTCACCAAGTAGTGAGAGTGGCTTGTGTTTTATTACTTTATCTTGTGTGTTCTCTTACCATTATTATTATTGTTATTGTTTTCCTTTTTCTGTTATTGTTCTATTAAACTGCCCTTATCTCAACCCATCAGGTTTTTATTTCCCCTTTCCTTTCCCGTCTTTTTCTCCTTCTTCTCCCTGCCCTTCTAGGGGGGGAAAGAGGGAGGAACTGTCTTAAGTGTCTGCATGGTCCTAGTTGCCAGCTGGGGTTGAACCACACCACCACCGTGCAGAGATGGAGCACTGAGACAAGCTCGTACATACTGTTTGTAATACAGGTCCTATGTCCTTTTCTTAGCACTTGCGCAACCAGGGATTTATTTATTCAAAGCAAGGTGATGAGAGGAGAGGGCATGATGATACATGCTGTTACAAGCAAGAACCTCTTTTCTGGGTCTTCTTCAGCTGCAGGGGTATTGAACTCAAGCCTGTTGTCAGGAGAACAACCTGGTCCCAGCTTATAGAGGAGTCTCGGCACTCGCTTCCATTATCCCCTCCCAGCTCTGAGTGGTTCAGATTCTCTTGTGTGTGTGTTGAAATGGGGGGGGAATTCTGACTATAAAACTCAATAGCAAGAGCCATCACATGGAGGGTAACTTGTGGCTTTGATCCTGCTGTCCAGATTCAGTGAAACATGACTTTGTGTTTGTCTGTTTCTGGTAAGCATTGTGTACTTTCTGGTGCACAGGAGCAGCGGAGAAGAGCTCAAAGCATGGAGCTGAAGATCGAACCCAGAATTTCATCATGGCTATGAAGGATCGGATGAAAATCCGGGAGCGGAACAAGCCAGAGATCTTTGACTTGATCAGAGATGTGTTCTGTGAGAGCAAATTGACACATGCTCAGCAGATGAAGACAGTGAAGCAGAGCGTGCTTGATGGCACCTCCAAATGGTCAGCAAAGATCACGATCACAGGTGAGTGAGGGAGGCATGAGTTCTCTTGGACTTGCTTGGGAGCCTAACGTAAGAGAGAATTAGTGTGAAGCTACAAAGAATGGAGAGGAAGGGCTTCTCTGTCCTGTGTCTCTTTATGGTCAGTGTAGAGATAGCAGGTAGAGATACTCCTAACCCAGACACTGTGGTACACCACAAGCTGAGGCTCATCAGAAAAGCTCTCATGAGTGATATTCCTGTTTCTCTGGCCATTCTGAGCTGCTGCTTCACGTGGTGTGCAGACACATTATCTTATTGCATGGTGGTGGTAACCCTTCTCTTTTCCTTCCAGTGGTGTGTGCTCAGGGTCTGCAGGCCAAAGACAAGACGGGGTCCAGCGATCCATATGTAACTGTTCAAGTGGGTAAAACAAAGAAGAGGACAAAAACGATTTTTGGAAATCTGAACCCAGTTTGGGAAGAGAAGTTTTACTTGTAAGTGCTTTGACGAGGACTCTCAGACCCATTTTGCCCGTTTGTACAATCTGCGCTTTGACAGCTGTGTCTTCTCTGTCAGTGTGCATTCCCACACCACCTGTAATGTATGACAGTTTCATTTCCACTCAGTGCTGTGTGTGTCTGGAGGCTTGATGTCTTTAACAACATACATAGTGCTCACCTGTCCATTTCATCTGTCTGTCTTGTGTATATATAAGTTGTCTGCTTTGTGAACACTTTTGTATTGATGTTTGTAGAGAAAGCTAAAGAAGAAGGAAAATCTTGAACTCAGCAACTTTTGTTCCTGGCTAATAGTCATACTTTCAAATTTCTTTGTAATATGAAAGAGTGAAGTTTATATAAAGAGTAAGCAAACTTCCCATGACCTGCTACTGGTGTTTGACCAACAAAGGTTAAAGGTAGTTATTTGTCTGTCACTTGTCTGTGACACTACCAGTCTCCCTTTTTAGTTCTGGAAAATCAATGTAACAATAATGCAAGGGATTATCTGCTTTCAAGATGAGCAATGTATCCATGTCTGAATTGAAAGCAAAGGCTGGAGGCACAATTCTTCAGAAATCAATTACTCTCAGAAGGCTGAGGAATGTATTATTCTATCATGCTTTTATTGAATAAGTAAACAGTACCCTCAATTTATCATTGAATATGTTATAAAACAAAATGGAGACATGAAATCCAGCAAGCAAGCGTTTTCTGAAGATTCTGGGTGATCTCTTTCAACCTCAGACATCTCTATTTCCTTTAATGTATAATCTCTTCCCTTGTACCTTCTCTCCCATTCCTTTTTTCAGTTTCCTGTTTTTTACTTAACTGCTTAGAGGGACCCGTCTCTGGAAACTGAAATTTGTGTTTTAAAATCAGGCTTATATCAGCCCAGCTTTGTCTTTACAATGCACAGTACAAACAAAATTATTTTTAAAGTAGTTTTGAGCTACTCATTAACGTCAGAAAAATCTCGGTGCTATTTTGAACGAGTAAGCCCTTGGCTTTATTCTTTGTTTAATCCAAGGTAACGTTACTGCTTGGTAAGTAGTAAGTATGCTTAGGTGCCATTTGGATAACTCTAGTCACAATAGCAATAAGTCTGTGTGGGAGCCTTAGGGACCTTGATTTACCATGCCAAGTAGTTACCATGGTATTTGCAGTGTGTTCCCTTCTAATTTTAGGAGCTTCAACAACTGTGTTTAAAGATAGATAGCACAACGTGATAAATGTCACAGTTTTAATGGTGCACTGTTTAGATTTTATCACCATGTCTGTGATTCAGCAGATAATATGTTCTGGGGCACTAGTGTTGATGATACTTTCTATCTTACTATGTCTAGGTCGTTGTTCTAATTGCCTTGGAATAGCAAGGGGAGATGGAGGAAATGAGCACGGTGTCCAGCTCGATGGCAGGAGAGCATTCAGTACTGGAATCAATGTGTCATTTCATTAGTAGAAGTCAAAGCTCACTTTATGCTGGAAGAGGAGAGGATCGTTTAGAAGTGTATGCAGCACTGTATTTTTACATGCCCATCTTCCTTTTTTGCATTTATAGATCTTTTTTTCAGCTTACAAATCTTAAAATTTCTGAAATTTTCTACCCATAATCAAATGGAAATTTAAATCAACATATGCAGGCCAAAAATACCCATTACATACCAAGCTTTTTTAGAAGACATAGTCAGGACAATCAAGAGAGAGTCAAATTTAAAGGACTAGGTTGTGTGTGTTTGTTTCTTAGAATTAAGTTGATTTCTTACAGTGTGAGAAAGGCGGTGTGCTGGTAGTTCTTGCACACCTACCTTGCAGTAGGCACACGAGCAGTTTGGTGTTCAAAATGTTCACAGATTTGTGAGGAGAGAGAGGTCACGTCACGAACTAATGCATGGGTTAGCAATTGCTGTTCCTTTTCTGTTTGGCTTGTTGGACAGACCTGTTTGTAGCTGGTATTCATTAGGTGCCCAGTGTTTTTTAAACGATCACAATTCCAGTGTCTTTTCAAAGGTTGGATATAGAGCCAGAAATCTGTGTGCATCAGTCATTATAATTGCAGCATTGTTATTGTAATCCATGGCATGAATTGAGGCAGACTATGTACAGCTGAGTGATACAATTCCTTCTACAGATGCAGTAAAGTATATTAAAAACAGCTTAAACAAGGTTTAAAATCTTTAAGGCTGCAGTAACCTATTTCAAATAGTCTTTCTGTGCTTATTTACAGTGATGGATAGAAAAGTATATTAACTTAAATACCTCTCCTTAAATATTACTTTGTTTCTTTTCTATATCTTTTCAGAAATAAATGTTGTGGTAGGCTTGACCCAATTTGGAAGTCCAGATTTAGGACCATATCTTGGAGAAGACAATGTGGAAAACACTTTAGGTTTCCGTTAAAACTGCTATTTAGGTCATTACTAGCCTGTGTCGCTGTAGGCATCTGCTTAGATTAATGACCAGTTTTTAAAACATATTCATGTTGTCTGAGCAAGTGACTGCAGGTCCTGTTTCTTCCTGAAAATTATCTCTTTGCTTTATGAAATGTATTGTTATAGAGAGATTTTTGTATCTTTCATTGGAGTTTGAAGACTATGAAAATATAAGAGGTTGATCTTTCTGCTTAGTTCAAAGTTTTGCAGGTTTGATGCAAAGACTCCACATATATATGGTGCTTGGCAGGAAGAAGCCTGATGGGGGACGCCAGCCATTGCTGCAATACAGAAACATTGTTCAGTGAGCAAGGAAGCCTTCTTCCCTCGGTTTACATCCCTTCCCCCTTCTACAGTAATCCCAGGTCCATTTCCTATAGCTCTGATGAGGATTCTTAATAGGTAGCTCCCTTGCTTTGCCCTTTGTAGTTCTCCTCTGTGCCTTCAGCTTTCATCCCTTGCCCTTAACTCTGGCTGAACAGAAGGCAGCACGTGTCCTGCCTCTTGTTGGTTCTGAGTTGTCTGTATTGGATGGTACATGAGAGCCGGGTGGCTGCAGACTTGCCAGGGATGGCAGCTGGTGTGGGTTTCTCTTCTCCATCTAGCTGTAATTTTTTCACTAAATTTGTTGGAACGTAGAAGCTTTCATAACAAGTCTGTGTAACTCTCATTTCCTTAGGAAACAGCCCAGTAATATTAGAGGGAAGGTATTTTTGCAATATTCAGTGCAATTAGAACAAGACATTAATTCCCCACTTAGACGTGTTTTAGACTGTCAGTAGAAAATACTGGCTTCCTAGAATCTTCTTTTGTAAAGGCTGAAGCTGAGCATCCATTTGAACGGGTAACAATGGCAGATGGTGTTTAGGAGAATAAACTTGACCACAGGACAAAGTTTCCATTATAAAGTGAGAGCCCTGGGCTCAGTTGGAGGGCTGCTAGTCTGTACCTTTTATTCAGGAAGCGCCCCAGTCTTTAATGACTGTGAGCACTAGAAGTTACTGGATTCAAACAGGACATTGCTGTTTTTCTTGGCCTAGGCACAAAATGATTCATTCATTTTACAGTAATATCCCCTTAGTTGTATTGTCTGAATACAGCTGTGTCTGAAGCTTTGAATGGTGGGTGTGAAATCGTTGCCTGGAACAGATTACATTGTCACTGAAGAGTTTGCAAGAGGCCTGTTTATTCTCTTTCACCGCAGAAGAGTAACTGAGTTAAAATAAATGCAGTGCCTCCTGCTAGCAGATAATCAATATTTTACTAGGACATGCAGAGCCCCACATGATATACATTCCTGTTAATCCTTTGGGAATGGTGCTATTGTGTAGCTAACCACTGCGTTGTCACCCAAAAGCTCTACTCGGTTCCTCAATTTTCCTTTCAGCTGCTGAGCCTGTTATCAAGCTCAGCATCTTCCAGTTATCTCTGTGGTTATATGTGACTGTTCCAGAGCTGATTTTTAGACTTCTCCTTCTAGATCACTGTGTTTATAAACATCACCCTCATCCTCCCTTCACTGCATGTCAGGGGCCATTCAGTTTGTTGTGCTTTCCTTATTCTCCAGGTATTGCGGATACCAAAACTGGCATTCTGATAAAATCCCGCTTGTTTCTCTGCTCAGTTACCAGTGTGAAATTTAAATTTGAATGCGGAGTTGATGCCTTGTGGCAAGCGCCTGTTGGGAAGCTGAGTTAATGTAGCTAAGGATGTAACGCTCAGAATCACTTTATCTGCTCTTTGTAGTTAGGAGAGCCACACCATTAATTTGTCAGTTGGTGTCGTAGCATTGGGTAACAGCAAAATGATTGTACTTGTTCCCCTAAGAAAAGAGCTTCATGCTAGCAAGAACAGAAAATTCATTTCTTTGTTCATAGACAGCAACAGCTGGATCTCCGGGCATATTATTGTGCTGTCATGCTTAACTTCTGAGCTGCTAAGCATTTTAGCTGTGTTCTCTTACCACTCTGATTTTGCCTGCAGTGTCTTCTCCACTGTCCTTTTTTTCTCCCTAATAGAGGCGACCTGGTATTGTTTAAAAATTTGTGTGTCCTGAGAAGTTTTCTGCCTTCTCTTCCCGTTGAGGTTGGCCACAACAGAGCCGCCAGCTGGACCCTGCCATGTCAAGACACTTCATTTGAACCATGTCCAAATCTTTCTGCTTTTTCGGCCAGACCGTTTCCCATAGACAACTTTTTTTTCTACTCCCTCTCTGTATGTTGTTATAACTCTCTTTACTGGGCTTTCACTTACTGGTTTGCTACAACTGCTTCTTCCTTTCTGATTTTCCAGAAAATAGCTCTGCTCTTTTCTGAAGCTTTGCTCCTCAAAAGCAAAACTTTCCTCCTAAAATGATCACAGGTCCTAAACTCTTGCTGATCTCTTCTCTCCTGTGCATTTTCCCACCTCCTGCATTCTCACCCATTGTTTCTGTGAGCAGCTCTGCACTTTTTTTTGTCCACCATTGCATGAAACATGCCCTGCAGTGGACTGTGAAACTTCACAGGCCCTTCTTAAGAGCTGCATCTACCATGGTGCAGAAAGGAAACTGCTCACAAAATATGTCTATATAGATACTTGCTAAACTCTTTGAACCATAAACCTTTTTTTTAAATATCAAAACTCAACACTACTTAATTCTGGGCTTAATTGACCTACTTCTAAATTTGCAAAGTATTGTAGCTGCCTTTGCTCCCTCACTTCCATTGTTTATACTTGCTACGTCTACTTGTTGCTTTTTGTCTTTATTAGCCTGTCAGCTCCACAAGCTGGGGACTGTCTCCCTTTCTGGGAGCTGCCAAGCGCAATGGAGTCCTAGCTGTATTTCCAGCCTCTGGACTCTCCTATTCTTCAGGCAGAAAATAGAAGAAAACAACACCATTTAAGAAAACATGTTTATGTGAAATGGGCATGGGAAGTGATAAGGTCATGTTGGCGTCCCCACCTCTCACCAACTATGAATCATTGTCTCAAAAGTGGTGTTCTTGTCATTTTTAGACACTTCTTTTTCTTCCTCTCCACTTTTGGAGGATAAAACGCACATGCAATGCTCTGTCCCAGCCCACTAGCATCATCTGAGCCAATTTGGACCAACCTTTACAGACGGGCTGAAGTCTCAGAACTGAGAATCACTTTGTGGATTTTTTTTTTTTTGGTGGAAGTTGAAGCTAGATTAGAAGGATACAATTTACTAACTTCATTGTGGGAAGCACTGTAGTGTAAATTCAGCAGTTGCCTGTTCTGTTTAGCCACCAGTATACCAATTAGCATGTGTGTGGGCATGCCACTGTGCGTGTGGATCAGAATTAACTACAGCTTCGTGTGCTCGCATGCTTTCCCTCAGCCCAGTTGCTCACTGGGCATGGGAAGAGGCCAGAGTATTGACAGTGCAGGGGACATGTGTGGGGAACCGGTGGTTCAGAGTTGGGTTAAGGCCAAAGGGAGGTGTGGCAGAAGAGATGGAGGCAGAGAGTAGGATAGAGAGCAAGCCAGCAGAACCAGGCTTAGCTGCTTTCACTGCTCCTGCAACCACTGGTTTCAGGAAAAAAGCTTCATGGAAAAAAAAAATCACAATTTACTTGATTTTAATTTTTCTTAAAAATTCAGTGTGATGTTTCTTGGAAGTTTCACTTTATTTCATAGCTTGAAGTGTAAAAGTTAGTTCTTTATAAAAATGGCACCACTGCAAACATCAGTACAATAAAAGGAAGAAACGATTCCTGAGCCATCTACAAAGGGAACCTGGTTTTCAGTCTCTTGTGCTCTGAAATGGGCCTGAAAGCATTCGGTAGTTTCTTCCTTGCAATGAGGTCATGGAGTGTTTCTTCTCCCTGCATCCTCTTGGGAAAGCTGTGGGTGATCAGCTGTGGGAGACTGGACCAACGTATGTGTGCACACAGTGAGACCCAGCTTCACAAAAATGTAGCAAGAAGTGGGGCAGGCATCTTTAGAAGTGTGCCGTCTCCTGTATCAACAAAGAGGAAAGTTTCTAGCTGCAGAGCTTGTTGGACACAGTCTTATGCAATTGTGAAGCTGTACCAAATTGAAAGCTATTTCTCAAGTAGTTAGAAAGCCTATTATCAGTCAACAAGCCCAAGTCCCCCAGTATTCATGGTTCTATTTTGGGGTGCTCTCTGGCAGGTGAACTGGTGTTGACAGAATGAAAGCAAGGACTGTGGTTCCTCCAGACTTAGATGGTGATGTTTTATGGGTGAGCCTTATAACTACCCGTGAGGAGGTGATAAGGCTCACTCTCTGGCGTGGGAGCAATGTAAGGAATATGAATTGAGCAGTCTCTTAAAAACAACAGAGAAAGGTATGGTAAAGAAGAAGCTTCAGTAGCTCAGTAAATGCTAATGGGAAGTTTCCTGTAGCATTAGCAGTGTGTTATACTGCTGCAGCCACGTGAAGGACGATAGCTTTCCATTCCAGGAGCTTGTGGGACTGCCTGAGGTAGATTTAGGTCTAAATGGTGAGTGTTTTCCTAAAGAGCAGGTTTCTGACCACAGGTAGCAAAGAAACAGGATCAAAGTGATACCAGCAAAGAACTGATGTGCCAGAAGGTGAGATCTGAAGAAGTCGGGAGCTAACTTGCTGGTGCTTCGTAAATGGAGCTCTGTGCCAATCTGTGTTTTTAGGTACCCGTGCACTTCTGAACACTCAGTCTCCACTGAACTGCCAGGATGTACATTAGTGCACCATGTCAGGAACCAAGGATTTATTTTACATGCTTATGCTGTGTTTCTGGTAGATATGGCAATGCACTCGGATGAATGAGAGAGCTACAAAGAGCAGCAGTCCAAGCGTTCCCTGCTCCTGAATGCTTGCAGCATGGTTTTGTTAAAGGAAGACATCCTTGAAGTAGAGGAGGAGAAAGGGAGAATAAAGGCAGGAGAGAAACATTGAACCTTCTTTCTTCTAAACTCTAAATACAGCTTTGATTGCACAGTGAAGGCAGGGAACAGCGATGCTCTCTGCCCGTGATCAGGGCTGCATGGAATTGCCTCTAACTTTCTCCGTATAATTACCAGCTATTCCTCTGTACTGGAAAAATCACCAGGAGCTGCATGGACATCTGTTAAACAGTCCTGAATCACAAAGGCGGCAAAAGGAGCCCAAAAGATTTCTTGGTAGAGAGCATGCAAATACCAGTCACTGCCACATCTTATTGACCAGGCTTAGCAGATCTCTTCTGACCCATTTATTCCTTCTCCCTGTTGCTTAGCAACAGATGCAGCATGTTAATGTTAAAAAGGCTGGAAAACAGGCCTTCAGCAGAAGTTGCCTGTTTTCATAGGTTTTATTTCCTTGAGGGCAGACATTTGTAGTGGTTATGGTGAGTAATCACCCTTGTCATGGTCTCATATGAGCATTCAAATTGCTTTATTGTATTGCATGCCCTGTAAATGAGCAGAGCTCTTATTATAACGTTCTTCTACGCCCTTCTGACATCCAGGACCCTTTTTGTCTCTACAAAAGGTATCTGAACACCTAAAAAAAGAGGGAGGCCGCAAATTCTGTGCATGTATTAGGCTGCTGGGTGCCGATTTAGCGAACAGTAAACTGCTTTTTTTAAATGCAAATGTCTTTCATGATCTGCCCGGGGCACAAAGTATCAGTCTGAACTGTGAATAATAGGCATAATCAATTCTAGTAATTAAATAACAACTTTGTAAATGCTGTATCCCACCCTTTCCTCTCATGCACAGGCAGCGTTTGTATCATCTGATTGTAATGTATTGTACATTAAGACATTACTGCTTTGTGGCTATCTTGAAGTAAGATAGTTACCTCCACCTGAGCTATTTATCTTTCATTAGAAAACAGCGTGAAGGTTGTTTGTCACAGGCCTTGACTGTCCTGTCCTAGGTGCTGCATGTGCATAAACACAAGTAGCCTTTAACGCCTACAACTGAACGGCAGATGATTGGTGGGGAAGAGCTATCAGAAACCAGTGAGGTGCTGTTGAGCATTTTTGGGGTGTGTATGAGGAGTTTACCAGCCTAGCTATCACCAGACTTTTGTGGGCTTCACAGTGAAACCAACAAAGAGTGAAGAGAATTCCCAAGTTCAGGGAGCTGCTGCTGAGAGTGAGGACAAGCAGGAGAGTCGCAGCCAGTCAGCAAGTCTGAAGTTGGTGGTGGCACTCAGCACAGGGCACTCTTTCAGCATGCATCTGAAGTGCAGTGTCTACCATGTCATAGGAGCATTTAGAGTGCACCAAAAAGTTGTTGTGTAGCTCCTATCAGACAATACAAAATAGGCCTTTGTTTACATTTTATTAATGCCTCCCTCTTCTGTTGTACAAGTGGGTCAAGAGGAATGTGAAGCATGTAGGATATAAATGTTGGCTGCATTGTGTACTCATTACATTTGTCTCGTTTGCAGTGAGTGCCATAATTCTTCTGACCGGATCAAGGTGCGAGTGTGGGATGAAGATGACGACATCAAGTCTCGAGTCAAGCAGAGACTGAAACGCGAGTCGGATGACTTCCTGGGGCAGACAATCATTGAAGTCCGTACTTTAAGTGGAGAAATGGATGTGTGGTACAACCTTGGTAAGCAGGACATTGGGATTGAAAACATGTCACATGTTAGTTTGGGAATGTTCAAGAACACTTGGGTGCATCTGGGCAGTTTGCAGGAAAGAAAAAAGGAAAAAAACAAACACCAAAAAAACCCCCACATGATTTCAAGGGGCATATGATAGTGCTGTGGAGCATCAGTTAGAATGAAGAGTATAACATGTCAGAAGGGTGATGGGTTTTCCCTGTCGGATATTGGAAAGTACAATGGGTAAGTGCTTGGAGCAGGGCTGCATTCCACCTGTGCTGGAAACATTTCCTATCCTGTGCCCTTTTTTGTGCTGACACAAGCATTTTAAGAGTCTGTAAGACCTGCAAGTGCACTGCATTGGGCCGCGAATTTGTTGAGACCTTTCCCAGTGACCAAAATACAGTGTTGTAGAAAGTATTGGCAAGTAACCATAGGAGGTCCAAAGTCTTCTTGGTAGGGAACACCAGCATTTCCCAGGAGCTCAGGACTGGTGAAGTCAGGAACAAATTCCACATATGTCAGCTCTGTTCTCAGAAAAGGGATGTGTCCTTGATGGTTCTAGTTCAGCCGACTGAGTCCAAGACCCTATAGCACACTTGCTGTCAGAAAGGTTAGCTTACATCTAGAAATGTCCATATTTCCAGCTAGATGTGTCATATGGAGAGTGTATCATGGCAGTTGTTTTGCTGATACCTACTTAGTATTCAATGTTTTGAAAGAAAAAAGTGAGGACGTTTTCTCCATGGTGACTCTGATCACAAGCTCAGCCTGAGATTCCAGCAGTTTCTTTTCCAGTGTTCTTAACTTGAGATGGCTCTGCTCTGAACATGAAAAATGCATTTAATTAATGATGATTTTTCCTTCTAGAGAAGCGAACAGATAAGTCTGCAGTGTCCGGGGCTATTCGCCTGCAAATCAGTGTGGAGATCAAAGGCGAGGAGAAGGTGGCTCCATATCACATTCAGTACACTTGCCTTCATGAGGTAAGAAGCGGGTTCAGCTCAGACGTTGTCATGTCCCTTCTCTTTCTTGAAGAAGCAATTTTCTGACCTTTATTTCCTCAAAATGCTCCTCCTTGCCCTAGGTGAGTTTTCTTTCCCCTGCTCTGGAGGCCTGGAAACATGCTGAATCATCAGACTCGCATTTGTCAGGAAGGCAAAGAAGGCTTTAGGCTGTCTCCCCTGCCCTGAGGGCTGTCTGGCTCAGTCTGTCTCACTGTCACAGCTGTGCCGCTGTCAGGCAGAGATCATGCATTGGTCCAGCTCAGAGTGCCCCCTGCGTTTAACGTGGAGAAGCCTCTGAATTTCCTTGAATGATGTTTTCAGCATGTACTGTATCTATGTCTGTCTTTAGAGAAGGCATACTAAAATGCTTGATAAGTAAATTCTGATCTGGGGATGGCTTTGACTTCTGCTTGTTGAGTGATGCAGATATTGGTGTTATAAATTCTTCTGTGACGCTGCACCAGTGTGTAGCTATGAACAGATGTTGGGGAACAAAAGATAAGCTGTGGTTACTGGGTACTGACCCGTCTCAGGGTGGACTAAGCTGGGCAGGCAGTGCTGCAGAAGTTGTGAGAAATCCAAAGATGACTTGTGAGAATGACAAAAGGGAAAACACTGTCTTGGAGAGATGCCTGATGCCCAGCCTACCTATCAAAGAGAAGGCAGGTCGCAGGTCAGTCTTTGAGTGACTGCATAAGGAAGAGTAGTCAGAGTTCCTTTTACCTGACATACAAGAATATCATGAGGTCCAGTGAGGTTTAAACAAATTCAGATTAGAAAATAAGGACAGATATATCACAGAGAGGAATGTTCAGCTATGGGAATAACATATTTATCCAGATGCTGAATAGATGAGCCTGTGGTGTCTTCTGGCCTTATCAGGGAACAAGGAGATACAAAGTTTAGAAAAATATCAGTAGAATTCTTTTAGTATGCTGTGTCCTTCAATACATTTTATTTCAATGATGGCTTCTGTCTGGTAAGCCGTTTCATTATTTTTCCTTCTGAACAGGTGTGATCACTTGCAGCCCTTCTTTTTTGCAAATATGTCTCTCTTTAAGTGTCATATTCTTTCATTTGTGTATCATAAAATGAAGATGATTTACAGCAAGAAGAATTTAATCAGGACAAATAGTAGTGTAAGGCAGAGTCCTCTAGCTCCTAATGAGATCATTAGACTTTTGCATTCCTTACTACAGGGAACCAGCTGCCTGAAAGGCTGATGAATCTGTAATTGATGTGAATTTGAGGATTACTGAGAATCCCACTGAACTGAGTGTACAATTTCTGCACAGCAATGATAGCTGAAAGCCTTTGCAGCGTTAGATAAAGTGAAAGGTTATCTTGAATAATAATGCAAGGGGTGATCTTAAGGATGTCCTTTTCAGAAAAAAATAAATCTGTTTGAACTGTTCTGCTGTGTAATAATAATTACAAAGCTGATACAGAGCTGTTACGTCAGCTAGTTTAAATAGCTTGTCCATGTTAAGGCATTTCATTCTGAGGACAGAAATGTGTACGTTTCAGGAAACTAATTAGTCTGTGATTTCACTGCATTGAAGCACTCCTCTGCATCGTTCACAGTATCACTGGGTAAAGTTGTAGATATGCATGCAAAAAATTCAGCTAGGAGCAATCAAGAAGAAAAGAAGGTAAAAGCAGAAAAATGCACAGTGGGTAGGGAGGAAGAAAGAGGGAGGTGAGCACAGAAACTTGTGTTGGTGCCACCTTCTCAGCAATTCCAAGCTCTTCATAAAGCTCACTTGGAGGCTTCAGCAGCCTCATGTATAATTTCATTCCTGTACTGTATTTCAGAACCTCTTTCACCATCTCACCGATGTGCAAGGGAATGGGGTGGTGAAGATTCCTGATGCCAAAGGAGATGATGCCTGGAAGGTGTATTTTGATGAGACAGCTCAAGAGATCGTGGACGAATTTGCAATGCGTTACGGCATTGAATCAATATACCAGGCCATGACGTAAGATGCATTTCATGTGTTCTTTAGTGGAGATAATCGGTGTAACTAATTAATATGACTGTTAATATTTAGAAAATCAAGTATGTTGGTAATGGAATGCTTGGTACTGACAGCTGCTCCTTATGGGGCTTATGGTGAGAGGGAAGAGACTGCCTGTCTCTGAATCACTGGTTTCCTCAAAGTCTAGAAAATAATGTCTGTCAAAGTACTGGAATTAAGCAGCTATCCAAGCAGTTCATGTGAGCACCATTAGAACTAATTCTCGGGAATTACACCAGCTTTGTTAGTGAGAATGACCATATTTTGTTATTGATAGCTGAGCCGTTCCTGTTTTAAAACTCTAAAATGTCTGAGCACTTTTCTGTTAAAAATATATTGTCCAAGGATCCCACTGAAGTTTTCTGGTGATGTGAGAAGGGAAGAGGTTTTGTGAAAGTGTTTGTCCTAGATGTCTGTTGTGGCAATTGATAAAGTCCTTTGAAGTCACTAATTTCCCAGGTGCTGCTGAAGGCATTTATAGGAAGTCTGAGTAATGGATCTACTGATTTGTACTCTTTGGAGCTAGGCTCATGCAGTTCTTGATCTTCAAAGCGCATTTTCCTTGTCACTATACTTATACTTGGATTTGGGATTAGCCATTCTTCCTCTTAAAGACTAGTAGTGCTATGCTTAGCTCATTTCTTATTTCAAGTATAATATTAAATATAGCAGACAAAAGTGAACTTTTCAAGTTAGAAGCTGGAAGGTTTGGGGTCTGGGTGCTTGGATAAGTTATGATCTGTACTTATGTGAAGTTGCAAGCACCTTTTCTGCCTATTGATTTAAGCCAAAGTGGAAAAGGTACCTCCAGAGGTCTAGACCCAGCTTATGGCAGGGCTAACTTGGGAGCTGGACCAGACTGGTCAGGGCCTCTTCCAGTTTGTTGAAAATTTCACGGATGGAGACCCACCACTTCTCTGGGCTTGTGTCCTCAGGCTGCATTACTCTTGGGAAGAAATTCCTAGTTGAAATCCAAATTTGAAAATCCTACTTTGAATTTTCTATGTTGTAACTGCTGCATATTGCTGCTTATCTTTTAATCTTTCTTCTAAAAGGATTTTGGCCTGGCTCAATCTTCTCACTAAGCCTCCCATCTCTGCTAAGTAGTCAAGACATTGATTAGATCCCTGCTCTTCATGCCTTCTCTTCTTCAAGCTAAACAAAGCCATTTTATGTGTCTGTCTTAACGAACTGCCTAAATGGCCAATTAGTACATAGGTATCATGTAGCAAGCAAGTTAACATTCAGGTATCACTATCATGTTTGTCTGAAATACTGACTTGTGAATTTCTGTGAAATTCTCTCACTGGAGCTTTTTAGGTTATAATCATTTTTAGGTTAACTAGCACAGAAGCTAGTGTCTGTGATGAGTCCCTTAGGCAGAAAGCTACATTCAGAAAATAGTTCCCAAATTTAGTTTGGGACCTCAGTGAGCATTCCTGCTGTAAAACGACTGCTTAAAAATGGCCCAGCTCTGCTGCAATGAACTTTACTTGCCATGTCCCGTAATATCAGACCTCTTAAGCTCTAGGGCTTTTTTTTCCATTATGCCTAACAGATTTTCTTTGATTGTTTAATCATTTCACAAGCCTGGATGCTTCTGGCATAATTTTGAGATTTCCTGCAGGCTTTAATGAGAGCAGTTAAATGGGAAAATGCAAATGAGGGTGCAGGCTTCCTGCAGGCTGGAAGGGTTAGCCCTAAGGAATCACGTATCAGTGCAGCACAGAAATACTAGCATGTGATCTCACTGTGCTTGGATGCTTTCCAGCTGCTGCTGCTTCATGTCACCTCAGGACCTGTGGTTGCCTCAAGTGACAGCAAATTGTATAGATTTCCTTGTGTCAGGCTTGGTTCTAGGAATTGTCATCAGGACCCAGGGCATCACCTAAGTCGCAAGCTGTTGGCAGCAAATAGTTGAGAAGCTATTTTATGATCTGGAAAGGGCTATGGTGAAGATTTTTCTTGTTTTGAGCATATCTGTTGTCTAGATGGCATCTTTCAGAAAAAAAAAAAATTAGATGCTGGAGATTTACAGAAAGGGAGAAAAACATAACTTCCATGGTGCCAGCTAGAGTAAGGGATAGAGTCAAGTTGTGCTACACGAAAGAGACCAGAATGACTTACAGAACTGTCCTTTTGCAGGCATTTTGCATGTCTCTCCTCTAAATACATGTGCCCAGGCGTGCCAGCTGTGATGAGCACCTTACTTGCCAATATCAATGCTTATTATGCGCACACAACTGCCTCCACAAATGTGTCTGCTTCGGACCGCTTTGCAGCCTCCAATTTTGGGGTATGTTTGCATGTTTGGTGGTGGAACAATTGGATTTATCTAATTTGCCTACAGTCCTTCTGCCTTTCAATAAATAACTTGCTTTGTTTAAGGAATATTAAATCTGAGGAGTTGGAAGCTGTGGAGCTCTTCTAGACTAGACAAAGAGCACAGTTTAATTGTAGTCATCATCACACATTTTAGATATTAATCAGTGTAATGCATTGAGATATTTACTTTTCAGGTTTAAATTGCACTGGAGCACAGATGGTATGGAAATGAGCAAATAATATTAAACTCTGCGTGGTGATGCTGTTTATAAAATATACTGTGTGATCTGATTGTTTCAGAACTTTGTTTTTAAAAACAGCAACTGCTTTAAGAAAAAAAAAACAACAACTCTTTTCCCCTAATCATTCAAATGTTTTTTGTATAACATGTGGTGGAGCTGAACGTGCTGGAAAAGTATTTGTAAAAGCTCATGCTTCCTGTCAGACTGAGAATATATAGATTGAATGAGGTGGTGTTCACAATGCCAAAGCAGGATCCAGTGGAGAGACCTGACCTCAAGAAGATATTCACGAGAAGACTGTGATACTTGTCAGTGAACTACTAGATAAGATTTTGGAGCTGTGTCATTGTTCTCAATTAGACCCTTTTCTGCCTGTTCCTTTACTCATCTCAATAAATATTCTCTCTTAAATATAAGTTTGGTGCAATTTGCAGACTAGAAATAAGAGGGGTTTTTGTTCTGCCTCTACTTCAGATTGAAAATGGCCTATTTTTCTGACATTTCTAATGTTACACAGACTTCAGAAATAATTACAGTATAAGAGTAAATCCAAGAATCGAAAGAAAAATACTATTTGCACAGTACAATCTTCCTTCCACTCTCCTGAGATCTGAGACTAATTCCCTGATATCCTGCTGCTTACTGTGAGCATTGGCTGGACAGTGGTGATATGTGATGTTTTTTGGTGTTTTCTGCTCCACAGAAAGAACGATTTGTGAAGCTTCTGGACCAGCTTCATAATTCACTTCGCATTGATCTCTCAATGTACAGGGTGAGTGGGAATAAACAGAATCCTTTCAGGCATTCTGGTGGGCAGAGGGGAAACGCACCATTTGGTTTTCTCTTACCCTTCTAATGGTTTGGCTAGTTTGTGTCTTACGGAATTGTCATCACAAGCTTGTTGCTCAAATACACAATTTTGTATTCCTCATGGATAGAACTTAAACCATGTTTTTTTTTTCTTCTGTTATAACTTCCTCGAGACATCTGAAATAATTTAAGAATTGTGAGCTATGCTCATCTCTGATACTCTCCCAGAAATGCAAGTTGAGTTGGATTAATTAATTCTAATTATTCTTATCAGCTACTTCAGGTATCCTCTACAAGGAGAAAACAGACTCGTTCTCCCGTAGTAAGACAGAAATCTTTTAGAGGACTTGCAGCCATGTTGTCACTTAATTTAGGTCTGGCAAACTCAAATCACTGTCACGGACTCTGAATCTGCAAGATGTGTTCTCAGGTTGAGATCCCCCTCACTTCAGCATATTGAGAAGAGATGAGTTTCAAATGTTAGCATCAGTTCATCAGGGTTCTTAACCCTCTATTTTCTTTCTTTGCTACTTCAGAGTCAACATAGTCTTACCATGTGACTTGACTTTTTTAATTCCTTGATATATTATTTTAATTAGTGACTAATTCCTTGAAAAAATTAAAAATTATGGCAAAATTTGAGCTTTGACTTGATGTATTTATTTAAAAGTAGGTCCTCTTTTGGTTTAGTGCATTTATCTGAAACACCTTAAAGCATACAGAGGAGGGAAACAGAAGCAGACTAAGAGGAGAAGTGCATTAGGAAGATGAATAAAAAGGAAAAGGGGAAAGGTGCAAAAGAAGATAAAAGGAATGTTGTATAAAGAGCTATTCTAAAACTACATTGCTAGTAAGAGAAGGTCTAAAGAGAGCACTGTTACACTGAGTAGTAGAGGGAAAGTTATCAACACATGGCAATAGGAAGCTGTAGTGATGATGCCGTTTTCGATTGCTTCATCTTCAATAAAAGCTGCTTTCCGGTAGCTAATGCAACTAAACCTTATCAAGATCTTACATAAAGGACCAGGAGAGATTTGTGTAGTTTAAATAATTTAGATGTTAATCTAATTGGCTGTATGTTTAGAGAAATGGCTGAAACAATTTGGGAGCTCTTAATTATTTTAAGACCCCTGAAGGGCAGGTTAAGTTCTGGAAGAAAAAGGTGTTAGTTTCCACCTTTCAAGAGAGGAGATGGCAATTTACAATTTAAATTACCCAGATTAAGCCTCCCCCCTCCACTGTTTTAAACAAGTGATTTGTAAGCACTTAAAACAAAGAATAACAAGCAGTGTGTGGATTTGTCAAAAAGAAAGTGTCAAACCAATATGTGTTCCTTCCAGGGCAGGGTAGCAGACTCTGGGAGTGAGAAAGGAGAGATGGAGATCTTTAAAGAATAGCTCCAAGTCACCCTCAAAATAGTTATTTTGAAAAGACTTTGTGAGCAAATGCACTTATTTTGTGTGTGCTTTTTGTTGCTTGGTTGCTAGCTGACATAAGCGTAGAGGAGGTTGAATTTCAATATATTTAAAGTTATCTTTTCCTGATTATTATTCGTAGTCAAGAATATGTACTCAGTCCCCGAGACTTATCCAATGGTTTGTTTTTAAATCTTGGCCCACAGAACTGGGTCTTTGATTTTGGTAAATACCCTGAGTGCTAGAGAGTCCATGAGTGGACAACTTAATTTTAAAAGGAGAGTTTTCTAGGAATGAGCATCTACAAATGCCTGTAAAGAGCATTAAATTGCTTGCAGTGGTTAACTGAACTGCAGCAATACTCAGTTGCTGCCAAGAGACAGCATATTTTTCTCCCAAGTCCTCAGTAATAAATGAAAACTGGTTCCCCTCTGCCCTTTTTACCTTTGTCTCTAAAAATTTTTGACCGTGCAAATATGAAGGTACTGTCCAAGTGAAGGTTGTCTTTGCTATTTTACTTGAAGCAAAACCAGTCACATCAGAAAGACCATGCTGGGGAACATGAACACTGTTAAAGGACACAGGAAGGAAAGAGTGGGAATGTAGGAAAGGGCACAGTGCCTGAGGTCAGAAAGGGAACAATCTCTTGCAAGAAGCAAAGCTTGCTGCATTCAGCATATGTATTTACATATATGTATATATGCACACATATGTATCATATCTGGAAGGGACAATGAGACTGCTTAATTCAGCGGAATACAGAGCGTGGAAGAGGAAACCACGGCTAAGGACAGCAGGGTGGAGGGCAAACTATGTAAAGTAAATGCATTCGAGGGAAAGAGGCACTGCTTACCTTGGCAGATTGTATCTTACAGGCGACTGAGTGGTTACGACGACTCCTTACAGGGAACAGTGGTCATTTTTCCTTCTCAGTCCAGTTTATTTCTCTGGAGAGGTTGCTAATATACCACACCTCTTGGCGTCTCAGAAGAGAAGCCAAAAGCCAAGCGGTGAGTGCAGAAGGGAAAGGGCAAACACAAGCAGCCTCAGGCGGGAGGCCAGGGCTGCCAGAGATGAGGCTGTTGCTCCCTGCCTGCTCCTTCTACAGGCATGGAGAGATCTCCTGCCGACAAGGGTTGTCAGTCTCCTGGCATCCACAAACTTTACATTCATAGGAGAAGCTGTTTAATTAAGCAAACGGATAAGCTCCTGCAGCAAAAAGGCCTTATTTATTGAGCATTGTTTTGACTGGTACAAGCTTCTCAAGCAGGAAGTGTTTCCAAGACACTTTCCTTATTTAGCACATGCTTGAAGCATTGCATGGATCTGACTGCGCTTTCCAACACTATTTCCCTTTTTTTGTCAACAGAATAACTTCCCAGCCAGCAGCCGTGAACGGCTGCAGGACCTGAAGTCTACGGTGGATTTGCTGACCAGCATCACTTTTTTCAGAATGAAGGTAGTGTTATGGGTGGGGATGGGAATGGAGCCTCTGCAATTTTTGCCACAGGCGTTGTTTTCCCATTTTCAAACTGTTGTTTCATGTCGGTGTGCTTTATACACTTAAGAAAAATGGAGATCATCTGCTGACCACGTAATAAACGTCCACATTTTGTCTCTGCTTCACTGTATTTTGCATCATGGAGATGAAAGCTGTTTTTTTCCCTGGGGTTCTTCAGTCGTATATACAGCACAAAACAATTTAAAAAAAAAATAAAAAAGAAAGAAAGAAAATGGTCTGGTTTTAGGAAGATATTTACTTTTGTTAGTAACATGAAGAAGCTTTTCCTGTAAAACTGTCTACAACATTTATCAGCAACTACCATCTCTTCACCATCTAGTAGGCTAGTAAATATTTTAAAATTTATTTCTTGGAGGGTAAGAAACTAAAATGGGGTAGCATCTCTCAGTAGACATCCAAGAGAGTTGTTACGAATGCTAATGTGCTGGTTCTGTAGTCAAGTTTATTGGTCTAGCAATGTGTAATGAGATTGTTTTTAATTCCTGATTTTTGTTTCTAAACTTTTTTAAAAAAATACTGTTCTATGTTAGCAAATGTCACTTAGTAATTTTTATTTTATCAAAAACAAAGCAAATTTTCAATTTGACCTATTTGGGCAAGTGCTTAAAATTGTACTCTTAAGCCCTAGGGTAAATGGTATTTTAGAAATTTATTTCGAAAGTGTTAATTCAGACAATATGCCCGTATTGAAAGTTTGCTTTATAGAAATACTCCGAAAAATTTGGAGGTAGTGACAATATCAGAATTGTCTCAGGTTACAGTTTTATTTGCAGGATGATGCTTGCTTTTCTGTTTAGTTTAAAGTAACCCTGCAGTGTTTTCCTAAAGGAACATAACAATGAAATAATGAAAAGAACTGTTTTTGGAAGAGGAGGAGAAGGCCTATTGCTTGGCATGTCCCTATGGATTCTGGTGTGCTTTAAAATTCAATAAAACTTGTGAAGAAAGACGTCCTTAAAGAAAGTTATTGCCTTTAAAGGCATGCAAGTGTTTGGTCTTCAGCAAGTCTACCAGATCAGGTTTAATGTGCTCCACTACGCTGTTGCATGTTCTTCCAGTGCCTGGAAAGATTGCTCACTGGCTTCACAGCAAAATCCTATAAATTTAGCAGAAAATGTGTGTGCTTCACTCAGATTATACACACATCACATCAAACCACATGATTTATTTATTCTGAAGACTCTTAATTGCCACTTCAAAATATCTTTTATGGTCCAGATGATCCTGTGGGAATGCAAGTGTTGTCACTGCTGCTTTATGTCTGGGGCGAGTGACCTCTTCGTGGTTTCAGGTCACTGATGGCACAAGTCGCTGAAAGCAGAACAACCAAGTCCTGGGTAGTTCCCAAACCCTGGTGACTTGTTCTTTCCCTGTTTGATTTATGAACAGTGCTTTGCTTGACTGACTCTGTCATCTCCTTGCCAGGTCCAAGAGCTGCAGAGTCCACCCCGAGCCAGCCAGGTAGTGAAGGACTGTGTAAAAGCTTGCCTCAACTCCACCTATGAGTACATTTTCAACAATTGTCATGAGCTGTACAGTCGCGAGTACCAGACAGATCCTGTGAGTAGCTGATAAATGGGCAGATATCCAAGTTTCTGATTTTCTTAAGATAATAACAAGAATACTAATTGATATAAAAAGCCAACACAAACAAAATTATGTGACTCGTTATCTTCTGAATGCAGAAAACTCGTAATCAATTAATGAGCACTTATTAGTAAGTGGAGGGTGATAATTGTTTTACACTAACTAATTATGATTCGTTTTGCCAGCCTCAGCTATTTTATTTCATGAGCAGTTATTTGTGAAGGGAAGGTTTGACGCAGCTTTGAGTGAGCAAAAGCCATTTAAAGCAAATGTAGCCTGATCAAGAAAACTATCTTTAGCACAGATAAACCTCAAGCAGTGAAATTTTATTATCTTTTCTGGCATCCAGTGCCCTGCACTGGGCTTAGAAGATACCTCTAGACAGAAATTGTTTTCAAATCCATGAGAGCTCTACTGGTCACTCTGCAGTGATGTACACACAATGTGTCAATGTGGATATAGTCATCAACCCAGGCGCTTAAAATGCGAATATTTGGAACAAGCTTAGAGCAAATGATATCTCAGCAGGTGTGCTGGAGCCTGACCTGCCCTTGGCATGGTAAACAACAAAATTGGGATTGTTTGCATTTGAGGCCACTGGTAAGCAACATGGTTTGGCACATTACTGTGTTTTGCATTAGATCCTGCAAGTTGCCAGCATACACTAATAATTTTAAGCACTTCAGATTAAAGGGTATACAAGTAATTAGTATTTGGAGTTTGTATGGTATAAGCTGACATTGGTCAGCTTTTTATTTCTCCTTTAAATTTACACTGGTTTTCCCATGGCTCCCTTCCCAGAACAAAAATCAGGACCTTCCTCCTGAGGAACAGGGCCCCAGCATCAGGAACCTGGATTTCTGGCCCAAGCTCATCACTTTGATAGTTTCCATCATAGAAGAGGACAAGAATTCTTATACCCCAGTCCTGAATCAGTAAGAATCTTCCATGTCCTGTGCGGCTGATGCTAGTCTCTGTGTGGTCTGCTTTATTTGTTAAACTGTTTTCTATCTCTTCTGTCACTTGTGTATTTATAGAAGTACTTATCTTGTCTGTCTGTCTTTCTGTCTTATCTGTCTCTATCTATATAAATAACTCTTTTTGATTGGGATGGAAGAGTTTCAAAAGGTTCAGTTACGATGGCGTTCGAGCACAAACACCCTGATTATTACAATGCTGAACTCAGGGAGGCACCTGAAAATGGGGTGAGAGTTCTTTTGGTTTTTTCTGACGTTGAGCANNNNTGAGCAGTTCTGGGACGCACATTAATGCACACAGTGGTGCCATGGTGACAGTACCTTACGCTGTGACTTAGAAATGTGGTGTTCAGTGCAGCACTAGGAGATCAGATTGGGTGGGGTTGGCACAGCATTGGAAAGGAACAAAACCCCATCTGTTTAACTGGTGGATACTCCTCCAGCAGTCCCTCAGGGCAGAACAGAGGGAAATATCTGACAAGGTATCATACACAAAGAGATGGATTATGCCCTCGTGATCATTGATTTAATATGGCAGGGACGTGTGAGTAGTGTTTACCGGTTAGCCTAGTAACCCTAGAAAAAAACGGGGCAGGGGGGGAAATATGGACAAGAAAGGGGAAAAAGGTGCATTGAGATCACATTTCCAGAATTATTCTATGTATCTTTTCTAGGAGAGACATCCAGGGCCTGTCTTTTTGAGTTAAAAACCAGTCTCAACAACAGTGTTGTTTTCAGGATATTTAATCTATGCCCCAGAGTCCAGTCCATGATCTCCAATTTCCACCTGGTCATTTCTCTAGGTTGAAAGAAGCGTCTGTAATGTTGAGTTTTTCAATTTGTAGTTTAGCTCAGAGATGAACAAAGAAGAGCCCTTTGCTCTGATACATGCCAAAACCTTTCCTAAATGTCCCCTCAGGTTTCCTCAGGAGCTTGCTGTTGGGAAGATCAGCGCAGAGGTAATGTGGAGTCTTTTTGCCCAGGATATGAAATACGCCATGGAAGGTAAGAGAATTCCTCGCTGCTGCCAGCTGATTTGTCACTGACCTCTTGTTCTCTATCCATTTGGTGTAAATGAGGCTTAAGCCCATTAGTAGCACCACTACTTGGAGCAGAGATTTCTAGCAGTGGACAGATGCTTTATGGGTGAGAATTGAGGCTGAGGTCTGCATGAGCTCTAGACCTGTGTGTTAGGCTGTGTTGCAAGCTGTTTATTGTCATCCCAGCTGGTTTGAAATCAGAATTTCACTTGGACCTGAAGTTATGATAGCATAGATCAACAGCCACTTCTTTCCGCAATATACAATCGTAGAACGCGCTGGAGAAGTAGGTGGGCTCTGGGTTGTGCTATGGCTATAGTTCCCTGGATGATACAGTGTAGACTGTCTAAGCCATCGGCA
The DNA here is from genome assembly GCA_013400035.1 of Rynchops niger. NCBI lineage: Eukaryota > Metazoa > Chordata > Aves > Charadriiformes > Laridae > Rynchops > Rynchops niger. Next base: position 168,191 of record VXBH01005716.1, read on the forward strand.
GAAATGTGCTGCTAGAACAAATCCTGCTGCAGACATCTTTGTTTTGAATGAGTCTTTGCATAATTCTGCCAGACTCCTAGCAAAGGAGAAATTTTACTGTTTGTGAAAATGAGATAGGCATGCAGATCCTAACAAACTCTCAGGAGTTCTGCCACTTGCAATACTCTTATGGTGGTTTATTACAGTTTCCGAACTTGGTTTTAGTGCTATAACTTAATTTGCAGGGTGTAATCAGCTTCTTAGAAGGTTCAGAGAGCATCCTGCTCCCACCAGCTCTGCAGTTGTGGTAGCAGTTGTTTTCCTGGTATTTTGTAAGGTCAGGCTTTATGATCATCTGTAAGGTGATATTGTGATAAAACAGAAGTGCCGGTGCTGTCTCCACCATGCTAGCTGTATTCATATTCCAAAACCAAGTCGAGTTACTGCTTTTCATCACTCACAAAATTATGCTCAGTCCATTTGCCCCCAGTTTCTCCTAAGCTTACTTATAGGACTGACAGCCTATTAGGCTCTTACTTCAGACTACTAGAAAAAAAAACTGCTGCCTGCCAAGAGAGTTTCCTGTGTTTTGTTCTTCGGGAACAGTCTGTGGGGTTGCTCTGTAAGGGAAGAAGATTGACTCCATCTATTTCTTAGCTTCTGTCAATGCAGCAGGGGTAGAAACTGTGCTGTGAGGGGGCCACCCTTTGCCAGCTCTAGGCTTGAATTCAGCAGGCTGCAGGTCTGCATGAAATGTTCTTACTTCAGTGTTAGGAACTTTTTATATGGGCTTGTACCCCACAGTGCCTTTGTCTTGTGAGATAGTGTTGGTGTAAGAACAGGCACTGGGAAGAAGGACTAAGACCTACTGTGTTGAAGAGTCTTTTTTATAGTGACTGTCACTGCTTACTCATGTGTTAGAGATAACTGTGATAACTTCGTGCTTGCTTTCCCTAAAAAACTGTTTGCTCCTGCAACCATTTTATCTTCTCTTCCCATTTTGTCCTTATTTACCCCTGTGCAGTCATCCTCAGGAATTTACAATGCAGTTTGCTCTTCTACATGCTGAAAGTGCTGTATCTTCCTCCTTTCCCAGCAGCCATGAGAACTGGATCTTGTTGCTGACTTTCCTAAGTTTCTCTTCCCCTGTTGCATCCAAAATGCAGTTGCAAAAAGGTTACTGATTGTGTGTGTGAATTTGTCTGTCAAAGGGGACATGACTTTGTTTATTTTTTTTTCCCTCTTTTGCATGGCTCTATTTGATTGCCAGTGCCCAAGTTGACTTTGCCTCCCAGGCTTTCTCTATTCACCATCCCATACTGTATTCCCTTTGACTCTGTCCTCCCTGGTGAATCTGGGCTTATTTTAGCTTTTCCTGACATCCTTCTGGTCACTTATGAGCTCTTTAAGACAAGGATTGGCATAATGTTCCCATCCTGTGAGCTCATCAGTGCACAGCAAATACTTGCAGAAGGAGCATCCCTCTTGTGGTGGATTGACCCTGACTGGACGCCAGGTGCCCATCAAGGCCCTGCTATTACTCCCCCTTCTCAGCTGGACAGGGTAGAGAAAATATAATCAAAGGCTCTTGGGTTGAGATTAGCAATTACCATCACAGGCAAAACAGGCTTGACTTGAGAAAAATTAATTTCATTTATTACAAATCAAATCAAAGTAGGCTAATGAGAAATAAAACCAAATCTTAAAACACCTTCCCCCTGCCCCTTCCTTCTTCCCAGGCTCAGCTTCACTCCTAATTTTCTTTACCTCCTCCCCCTGAACGGCACAGGAGGACAGGGAGTGGGGGTTGCAGTCAGTTCATCACACGTTGTCTCNTGGGGTCACAGATCCTTCCAGAAAACCTGCTCCAGCATGGGCTTCTCGTGGGTCCACAGGTCCTGCCAGGAACCTGCTTCAATGTGGGCTTTCCACAGGGTCACAGCCTCCTTCGGGCATCCACCTGCTCCAGCATGGGGTCCTCCATGGGCTGCAGCTGGATATCTGCTCCACCATGGACCTCCATGGGCTGCAGGGGGACAGCCTGACTCTCCATGGTCTCACCACAGGCTGCAGGGGAATCTCTGCTCCAGTGCCTGAAGCACCTCCTCCCCTCTCTATGCACTGACCTTTGGTGTCTGCAGAGTTGTTGCTCTCATGTATTCTAACTCCTCTCTTTGACTGCTGTTGTGCAGCATTTCTTTTTCCTGTTCTTAAATATGTTATTACAGAGCTACTACCACTGTCGCTGATAGGCTCAGCCTTGGCCAGTAGTAGCGGGTCCACCTTGGAGCCAGCTGGCATTGCCTCTATCGGACACAGGGGAAGCATCTAGCAGCTTCTCACAGAAGCCACCCCTGTAGCCCCTCCTGCTACTAAAACCTTGACACACAAACCCAATACCTCTTCAGAGTATTTCTTGGTGAGAAAAGTTGACAGAAAGGCAACTGATGGGACCGGGAAGGGTTTGCATTTTGAACAAAAGCTGAAAAACTGCACAGCACATGTATTTGTACTCTAGTTGTGCAAGTCCTGCAGGAGGATTGAACAATGATAAAGTCTGTGTTGGTGAGGGTCCCTTCCAAATATATATTCAAGAAATCCTCAGGGTGTAAAATTCTGTTTGAGACAAGTGTGATTCCTCACGTCTTTGCTCTTCAGAAACTTATGAAGACAACCTTTATGACAAGCTTCACAACAATTCAATTACATCTGTATTCTGAATACAAATGATTGGATTAGGTCACTGCATTTTTGTTTAAATGACGGGAAAAAAGGGGTTAAAGGAAGCAGATTAGGTGATGTGAAGGATGATGATTAGATTTGCTGTCCTCAGCTCTTGGCTCTGTCATTTCTGAGTTTGAGTTGCTCATTTCTCTAGCATTTTAACTACACCAAGAGTTTCATACTCCCACCGTTGCTAGTTTGTAGAGTAATCCTTGGGTGCATTTCTGCTGTGCTCCAAGATCTGTATGCATCAGGAGCAGCAAAATCTAATCAGTTTTGTGGAGGTAGGTGCACATGAAGCCAGAGTATAATATTTGCTCATAACTTTCTTCGTGGTGTTTTCCCTTATGTTCTGTTCCTAAGTTCTGGATAACACAAGCTCATTCACCTCACCAAGTGGTAAGTTCATGCTCCTTAGTATAGTTATAGTTGTGAATTGGCAGACCTTAATCTGCAACCTGTAGTTTTAGCACTTTGGATGTAGCTGCTAATATTAGCTTTAGTATCCTGTAGTTTTATGCCAGTGATGAGCAGATCTGCAAAGAAGATGTGGAAGATTATACTGCTGCTGCAGTAATGGAAGGTATGTGCTGCGTAGGAGACTCCTGTTCTGACTAGTTACTCCAGCTGTTGTTTTTTTGATGGTACCTGATGAGCTGAGGAGTTCTGGGTGAGAGCCCCTTTGCTGGGTCCCAGGCATTAAGCTGTAGATAACATCTGATGGAGAATAACTGATGAGGTGAGAGCTCTAGCTCATATGTAGGCTCTATTCCTTCCCTTCTGGCTGAGATGACGACTGGGGTCTCTGGCCCTTTTATTCAGCAATAGGAATAAATTTTCTTCTAGCTTAAAGAACATGCAATGGCTTCGGTGTACAAAGAGCGCCGGCCCGACTGAGTGAAGCTGCCCCCTGCCTCCTTCCAGCCTAACACTGCCACATTGCTCTCCGGTGTTCAGCATGGAAGAGAATTGGGAGGCTTGGGTGGGAGATGGCTTCTCTGAGTTGGGGTGCTACATGAGTTGTTTACCCACAGGTGGCAGCTAACCATGCTTCTCACAGCTGGACCTTACCCCCATGTGCAGTATGTAGCCTGTGCAGGGCAATCTATAAATACTAATTTATGTCTAGAATACGGTGTTTAGGTGCTTCAGAACCAGAAGTCTTGCTAGCCTGTGGATGCTGCAGTATCTGACCCATGGGCACCTTCAGAAGAGTTAGATTGCTGATGTGTGATATGTTCAAGTCACAAAAATGAAACGCTTATTTTTTTATTTAAAATATGTTCAGCAGCAGGTAGCAATAGTCACAACAGCATTGTGTTTGACTGCTGTAAAGCAAGTGCACAGCAGACCTATCTTTTGCCTTCATCTCCCCTAAGGAGACTCAGCTGCTGAGACACAGCAGAAGCTCCAGGATATACCCAATTTGTTTTGTTTTCTCTCTTCCCCAAAGAGGTGACAGCTCAGGGCACCGTGAACAGCAGACCTGGCCCTTCCTTCCTCACTGGCGAAGGCAGTACAGGATGGGGCATTGAGAAGTATCCCTTGTTTCCCCATCAGCCCAAAAGTAAATCAGAGCAGATTAGTCATATTGTGTGGCCCAGATTTGCCTGGCAAGATCATGCAACCCTGGAGTCACTGCAGCATAGAGGATGGTTTTTCCAAGTTATACAATTAGCTCCACCTCTGGGATGATGACCAGTGCTCAGCTGCTAGGTTACGTCCTTGCAAGCCCACTGGTAACTGGAGTTACTGGTTTTCTTGCTGTCCTTGGTAAAACCTATGTGACCCAGAAAGCACAAACTCTCCGAGCAAAGAGGGCTGTTTCTCTTCCTTTACTAGGAAGACGTTAAAAGACAGTAATAGAAAATCAGCGTCACCCTCGACAAGAATGGTTCATCTTATTTTGGACTCATCAGCATTAGAGTTGTAAATTGGAAACATCGCTAATAGGAAGAGAGACTGAGTAGACTTGGCGGGCAGGATTGAAATAAATCATTCTGCCACATTCTCACTGCTAATAAGGGGAGGGGGATCAGATGCACACACAGATGCCAGCTGTCCAAAGTGTTAACAGCCTCAGTACCTATTAGTGTTTCTTTGCAGAAGTTCAGCATTATTTGCTAGAAATTAACCCATGGACAATAGGCTGATGATCAAGGAAAAAAATCCATGGATTAAAGATATGGTGGAAGTCCTGAAAAATAGAACTGGACATGGCACCAGACAGTATGATGCTGGGAAGCAGTTCCCTATTAATGCCTTAATAATATGGCCTCGGTGACCCTAAAAGCTCATCTTCAGAGGAGACTGTTTGCAGATGAAATCTGAGGGAATGTGAGAGACTTACAGAACTCTGCGGTCTTTTCAGGATAAAACACAGCAGTTGCTGCAAAATATCTGTGCACCGTTCCACTGTTGCTGCCGCTAAGCCCTTTAAAAGCCAGCAGGTTACAAAGCAGAACAGAAATGTGCTAAGACTGATGGCTCCTATGCTCTTCACTCTACTTTTTCTAAAATGGGGTTTCAAAGCATACTTCTGTCCGATGTGTTTCCATGTCATGTTCAAGTACTCTTAAACATTTCCCTTTACAAAGAAAGCAGCTGATCAAAACTGTGCAGGGTCCATTGAAGGTGGGAAGGCAGATGGTATGAGCTTTTGGGGGGTGAGGGGGTTTTGGGGCTTTGTTGCCTTTCTTTGTCCTCCATCATGTTTGAGCTGTTATGGTTCACTTTTGTCTTTTCTCTGTCACAAGCCCCACCTCTCTTTCGCATACGTAAAGTTCTCTTTTATGGTGGTAAGACCTCTCCTTCTTTCTTTTACTTTCCTGTAGTTTTATGCTCTTGGTGTTAAGCCTCTCCTTTACTGCTTAGACAGCTAGGTAGTCCTAGTAGCAGTCCTTGGGTTTATGCTTCTGTGACCGCTTTGCATCTTCCTCTTCTGCAACTTAGTAGTGTTTTTAAATGTCCTAAAAACAGGAAAAGGCTTGAATTACTTGCCTTTAGTGGACTGCTTACTTTTGAGGAAATAAATCTGATTTGAGTCCTTTTTACCTTCAAGTCAGACCTTCCCTCTGCAGTAACACTTGCGTTCTCCGTGCGGAACAACACCTGGGTGGCAGCGCATATCAGTTAATGAAGTTATAATTGTCCATTGATTTCCTCACTCTCACAGGCAGCTAAGCAGGCACGGTTATTGCTGTGTGTTTCCAGTTTTAGATCTGCGGAGAGAGCTTTGCATTTTCTTCTACAGTTGATCTTGAGGGAGGTCAGCAGCTCAGACACCGAGTATACATATACTTCGTTAGTGCTCAAGACAGATACAAGGTTTATTAATGTAAAACAGGTATGGACTTTCCTTGGCTCCAATACACGCAAATTCACCGTGGAGAGTAATGGATCACAATACACATGAAACAGTAGCACATTTGTCCATCAAATCACCACTGGGGATGTCTCTCAGATATTGGACATTTTAAGTTCTTCAAAACAAAGGTTAGGTTTTGGGGTTTTTTTGAGATTGGATCTGCTACATGTGAATTAGTAGGAAACATGTATTACACTGTTACAGAGAATTTGCAAACAACTCACTGGCGTGTTCCCCTGATTGGGAGTTGACAAGGCTTATGCAACAATTATGCATGAAAAGTTTTTTGTTTTTTGTGTTTTCAATTGGATGTTTCATAATTTATTTGGCCTTTCTTCTTGTGCATGTTGTTGAAGCTTCAAGAGAGATGTGGAAATTTCTTAATGTTTTGAAACAGTTGCAAGCCTTCATATTTACATGAAAATAAATGATAATATTGTAAGACAAGCTTGTCTGTCAGGTAACTGATTAGAAAGCTGGGGCCATTTTACATCATTAAGATGTATCTTCTGCTGAGGAATACCTGTAGCATGTATTGCTTGCGTGAGCATGTATCTACCGAGTTACTGGATACTTGTACTAAAGTCCTAGATTAAAGCCATTTAAAGTTAAGAGAAACACTTCCACTTTTTAACATAGTTGGATCCTGTCTATGCATCGGTGGTAATGCCCTTTGGAAGTTACATCAATAATGAGGTAAACACATAAAAGGTAGGAAAAGAAGTCCAAAGTCAAATTTTGGGGAAAAAAACCTATGAGTCTAAGCCAAAATCATGTATGTTTTAGTTTCATATCTCACACTGTAGTCATGGACTAGCAGCTTGCTGTGGTGCAAGAATGAACACAGAAGCCTGGCACAAAGTGTATTCATGATGCTGAAGCTTGGCAGAGGAAAGACATGGATACAGACAGGCAGCACGAGGGAGCGTCAGTGCAGAACAGGGCAGCTGATAATACAGGATCACAGTGCAGGCAGAAGCTGTCTGCTGAGTCCTCTTGGCATCATGAAAGAGGAGTTAATTTTGTTCTTTTCAAGGAGGACTTTGAAGAAAAGCAGTGCAGTAGCCACCTGTGTAAGCACATGAGAGGTGGCTTGGGAGAAAGCATTGAGATGCTTTTGGGGAAATTAACAAGTAGTTTAAAATCAGGGGTTGTGGGCTGATCAGAGGTGGGAGTCAGCTGCGGAAAGGTGGCAGTGTGGACGTAGGCTGTGAAGGGCCTTGAGAGCGAAGACACGGAATGAATGTTTCTTGTGAGGGAGAAAGGGGAGGGGTGGTCTAGGGAGATGATCTTTGCAGAAACGCAGGTCTGAGTGCGGCAAGTGCTTTAGCAGCGTAGGTGTGTGGGAAGGGTCGTGTTGTGGAGGTACATGCGTTATACAGGGAGGAACTGCATTGTCCCAACATTGCCTGAGTACGAAAACATAACAAAACCTGGCAGGAGGAGGAGGCTCAGCAGCAGGTAGATATCCATGGGTCACTTCAGTGGACTGTGCTCAGGAAGGCAATGCAAATAGGAAAACAGTTGCCTTCTGAAGGAGAAGTGTCACGAATTTCTCCAAACTGGGGATCAGGGAAGGCTCCAGCTCCTGCATAGCTCATTTGAACTTGCTTGTGACTCACAATGTCAAACTTCTTTCTTCTTGTCTCTTAGGGGTTGTAGTATAACGCGATGGCATTGCCTTTGTTTATATCCAAGAACGAACGGATTTGCTCTCCTTGATTTGTTTCCTGCAAAGATGAAATCTGAATTGTCATATTAAACGGAAAGGCCTTAAGAGATTGCTCTGTTTTTATTGCTTAGACAACCAAAAAGTCTTTAACAAATGATGCTATTAATTGGAGCTATAGAAATAAATTCCAGAGCCCCAACAGTCAACCACCAAGAACCCCTGTCTGCTGCCAAAATCCTGTGTCATGAAATTTTGTGTCTTTATAGGTGCTTCAGCCTCAAAACCATTGCATGCTGTGGACATGTTTTATAAGACCATCCTGTGCCTGATGTAGTGATAGTGGTAAATTCACAATAAACTGCTTTTTTTTCCTTCCTTACAGAGCATGAGAAACACAGACTATGTAAAAGTGCAGACTATATGAACTTACACTTCAAAGTAAAGTGGCTGTACAATGAATATGTTCGTGATCTGCCTGCCTTCAAGGGAAAAGTGCCTGAATATCCGGCGTAAGTGTGTTATGTCTCCTGTGGTAAATGCCTGCTGTGCATCTCCTTGTGTTACCTTGAGGGTAGTCAGTTTTGTTCTCCTGTAGCTTACCTTCATGATATACTATTTCTTCACCCTGATTTTCTGTGTTTATGTGCAAGTTTGTCCCCTCTGGTGCTCTGTGCCACTGTCCCCTCATAATTCAATCCCTTGTTGTACAGTATCTCCCAAGATTTCAAAAGCTTTAGCAATGGCATGGACAGTCTTTAAGCCACTTTGTGCCTGCAGCGTGGGCTTTGGTCAATTCTTGAGTAGCAGACTTGTGGATGTGTGGCTACATTCTTGTGTTGATAGATGTAGCTTTATCTTTATGTACTGTAGGTACATCTGTATGGGTCTGTCTGGATGTCATATGTATACACACACAACAGGATTTGTGAGTAAAGATGATGTTTTCTTTTTTTGTTAAGACCAGGTGGTTTAGGTTGGAAACATCAGATAAGCAGTCACTCTTAAGCTCTAAGTGGTTGTTTGCAATTTTAGTTAGATTTCAGACCTGGGGAAAGCTTATGAGACCGAGAAGTTGTCTGAGCAAGCTGGAGAGAATCTTGTAGCTAGAATCCCACACATTGCCAAAGGCAAGAGCAGGTGTGTTGTTTCTGACCAGTGTTTAACTGGTTTTTAGAAGCTTTCAGTGATGATTTGTCCACATCTCCTTCAAGCAGCTTTTTTCCTCTGTGCTTCACTGTTACCCCTCCACTGGGTTTTGGGGATTTATAACACGCCCCTTTTTCCCCTTCCAAATGCTTCTTGCTTTGATTTGAGCTTGTTATATCCTGTCCTGTCAGCCTGGGCATGGAGAACAAATTGTTCCTATTTTACAAGAGTAAAATGCTGTTCTCGTGTCCCTTCCCAGTCTCCTGCTGGTTCCCATTTGTTCCCAACTTTCCTTGTAAGTGAGGTTTACTTGCCTCTCGCCAGCTGGTCTGTGTCTGGACATACAACACCTAGACTTAAATACTGATGTTTCATCTAGACCTTGCCTTGCATTGCCTTGCAGGCAGTGCTGCTGCTTTTGCACAGAGGGATGATAGGAGCCTTTTCTTTTTTTTTCTCTTTCTTTTTTTTCTTTTTTTTCTTCTTTCTTTTTAATGGTATGGTTGCTTCCAGCGGGCCACAAGCCAACCCCAGGCACCCTCAACAGAATGTCTTAGCTGTTATTCCCAGCCTATATATCACTGCTGTCTAAATGCAGCACTTTGCACTTGCCCCTCTTGAAAAAAAATCTTGCTTGGACTGTGTTTCCAGTTTGGCATTTTAAATTCTCTTCCCATCCTGCGGTGCACACAGTCCCTCAAGCCTGGTGCTAGCTGCATGCTAATAAGACTTGAGGCAGTTGGCATAATTGCTCAGCCTGGGCTATGGGCCTTGCCTAACAAATCAGGTCAGCAAGAGGCATTAACTCCGTGAACAGGGTGCTGGAGTGACAGTCACCGAAGCCCTGTTCTCTTTGCTGTGCCTCTGAGTCAGTGCAGTCTCAGGCAAGCCATCAGATATTCTCAATCTCTCTTTTTCTCCTGTGTAATCAGGGTAATGATGCTCAGTTTCATTCTGCGGTCTTTTGCAGACTGTTCTGCTCTGCTGGCCTTTGTGGTAGAGCCTCAGTGCTCATGTACGTTTGCAGACACTGGCTTTGTTACTTCACTCTTGTATTTTAGTACAATAGTCATGTTGTCAGACACAGGTGATGCTTATTTCAATCATAACCTTCACCTGTCATGAAATATCCCCTTGGTATCAATTGCAGCAATGTACTCTTGTCCTTTGATTTGCTTCATCACAAGTATTTTTAGTCTTGAAGCTTCCTTAAACAAAGGAGTCCACGCATCAGATTTGCACATCAGTAAACTCTTTAGTGAAACTAAATTGCTGCTTTCCAGAGACTCGACAGACAAGAGTCTATCCACAACTTGCTTTTTGTGTTGAAACTTGAGAAATTATGTGCTGATAGCCTTGAGATACGATTGAATAAAGTGAAGTCTCCAAAATATTGAAGTTTTTATGCTCCCCTTATTTTCTAAAATTCAGCAGCAGTTTCTGGAACTGAAGTAGCAACATAGCTGGGAGTCGATCTTCAAAACTTCTTCTCTTTGCTTTTTAGCTGCCACCTAAAAGCTGTGAAGTGTCAGTTTCTGAAAAAAACCTAGCTTTTTAGATGTGTGAAGAAGCATTCTGTGTTTTGTTTTAATACTGATGTTAGCACCTACCTAGTACCGTAGCTGTCCTGGAGACTACCTCCTCTCTGGTGGGGGAAGGCATTCGTTCCTTTGAAATCCTGTCTTACTCTTCTGGCTCACTTCGCCAAGCATAGTATTTATTCTTTTACTCTTTGGAACCCAGCCTGCCTTCTTGCCTCTGCACTTCCCAAGGCCTGCAGGATGTTCATTGGGTATCCACATGAATCAACACAGCAAATGAACAAGATTAATTCACCCGTGAAGTCTGAGACCACAGGAGTCAGGCTCATGGCCGCGCTGGAATTGCAGCCTTTTGTGTTACGTTACTGTTGTGCAGCCAACAGAGGTAAACTTCCATTTAGTCACAAAGCTCCACTCCCTTTCCTGGCAGGCAGGACTGAGGCATATTCTCTGCAAACCTCATTTGGAGAGGTTGGCTGTGCTGTCTCAAATCAGGCTGTGCTGACCCCTGCAAGCACAGAATGTCTCTGAAGCGGCACCGTGAGCCTCTGCCTTGTGTGCTGGTGCATGAGTCATTACGATGTTTGCTTCTAGGTTAATAATTGAAGCAGACGAGGAAGCAGATACTTGTCATATAACAACATTTTGAAGCTATTTCTGCATGAAATCAGATTATTTCTATTAGTTTCTGTGCTAGATAATTTTGGATATAATTTTGGTTATGTTGCCTTTGTAGACTTCAGAGTCCCCCCTCACTTGCTCAGCAGCCTGAGACCTGATAATAAAACCCTGTAAGGGGTATTTGGCTTAAGATAACTCTAGGTTTGCGTTACAGCTCAAAGCACGTTTTGCTCCTGAAGGTGCCCAGGAACTGGAAGTGTTTCTAGATGATTTCTATCTCTTGTGTTTTTCTGCCATCCAATGAGGGACAAAGTTGAGGCTGGCTTTGCAAATGCAGTTACAGAATTTCCTGACCTGATCCAAGTGATTCACTTTGCACTTAAACATTTGTATGAAACCTCTTTTTGGAGGTAGTGTGTGGGTTTTTTTGGTTTTGGGTTTTTTTTTTATTTGGTGTGCAAAGGTGGTGGTAATTCCCCTCCCAACCCCCCTAATATTACTTTTTACTTATTACCTTTGTTTAGGCACTTTCGTAAGACAGTAAAATACCTATGCACTTGATTTTGGATGTCAACACATAGTAGCCATGAAAATGGGCAATGAGTATTGTCAACAGTGAATGTCCCTTTCTTATCGATATGGTGCAAGAACTAAGGATGAATGATAATCAGGAAGTAGTTCTACTTCTTAGAGCGAAAATTGTGGTTTCTGGCACAAACAAGTGGTCCCCCCTGTCCATGGACCTATGACATGTGAAGCAGTCAGCAACTTGCAGCCTGGGAACTGTGAAAGAGTTGGAAGATGTGTAGTTACTTCCTTGCAAACTGCCTGAGTTATCTTCTAAGGATTGAGCTGTCGATTTAAAATATGCTATTGTAATTAATAACAAAATGTTGAAAGCTCAAGAAACTTGCAGCAGACTCTGAAATATGCCGACTTTTAGGAGCCCAAAGTGTCATTCAAAAAGAATTTTTCCAGAACACGGGAAGTCCGTATGTCTGTGACAGTGTTCCACTGCTGCTGTCTATATTAAATAGAGCTGCATAGACAGGTTGCTGTTGGCATTTAACACTATGTCTGTTACAATTTCCAATATTAGCATTGATGTGCTTTATATTTCAAAGTGTAGAGAGTATTTAAGGCTATCTAGTATGCTCTGTCTGTGAATTTGCTCTTGATCTCCCTCTCATGTCTGGCACATGCTTTCATGTTCTTTGCAAACTCATCCCATAATTAGCACAATCTCTATGAACACAGCTGCCTATTTAGAGGAGGTTGTATTCTGTGAAGCTCATGTAATAATCTTTTTTTATGGACTGAAATCACACATGGATGCTTTTTTCCCTTATTTGTGAATGCTATTTAGTAATATTTGAAATTAAGATTTGCTTCAGCTGCAGTATGTTGGCACTTGCACAAAACAAATCCTAGGCAGACATTTAAATAAAGCTGTAAGTGCTATGGTCTTGCTTAAACATGGCCACCGCCCCTGTGTGCGATGTGGACATGTCCCACAAAGAAGAGAACAGAGGGATGACCAGCTGTAAGATTCCATCACTGAAACAGTTTCTCACCTTGCATACTTGGCCAAGGTGGGGTTGCTTAGAATCAGTGCAGGAGACAGCTCCAGACACCACCTCATGTAAGGCATCTCCCTGAGATCCTGCAGTGGCTGTTGCAGCAGCTTCTTGGATTCCACTCTACCATTCACCTTATCCTCCTAAGTGAAGAGGAGGAACAGAGACAAACCTTGATGTCCTGCTTCTAGGACTTGCTGGTTTGGGGGATTGACCATGCTCCGAGGCTGGTGGTCCAACACTTAACATGAACTAAGTTTGTGCTTCATTAAAAGAAAACAATGGAGAGCTTCTTACAGGGCTGGCCAGCCTCCTGCAAGCCCTAGCAGATGTGCTGTGCTATCACCAGAGTTAATCTTGCTCGCATCTTCACACTGAGATCAGCAGCCCCTGCAAATGGGAAGGTATTTGAGAGAAGGCTTGGGAAAAGGGAGAGTGGGATTAAAGTGGAGAAACTTTTAGCCTTGATTCTTCCTCCTGGCACTCCATAAATATGCCTGTATCTGCAGATAAAGTGCCTAAAGAGCCCTGGAAAACAGGCACTTCTTTTCATCCCTTTATACTCATTTGCAACTCTCACATGAAAGATGGTAAACCCAAATGGACAGCAGGACAGCGTGCCATCTCTCTTAGCCTCTCAGTAGTGGTATTGGAGGTCTCCTTTTTCCTCTCTGGCACATGAGGGACAAGGGAAGAAAAGACAAAGTGCTCTGAGATGATGCAAAGTTACAGGTGGTGCTCAAGAGGGGAAAAAAGGGGAGGGTATTAAGAAAGAGGAAGGGCAGGGGAGGAGGACAAAACCAGCACAGGACCAACAATCTGCCGAGGCTGGGCTGTGTTCTGCTTGTCCAGACCAAGTGATGGTAGAGCCCCTGCTCACTCGTAGTTTGTGTACAGGTAGGAATATTTTTTGGGAACTTTGTCAGCATACATTCAGACATCTAACAGTGAGAAGCTTTCACAAGTCTTGCTGAAAGAGCAGCACTGTGTGAGTCTTGTTGGGGTGCTCTGTTCTTGCTGTGACTTGCTGTCTCCCTATCCCTTCTGCAGGTGGTTTGAGCAGTTTGTGATGCAGTGGCTGGATGAAAATGAAGATGTTTCCTTAGAATTCCTGCATGGTGCTCTGGAGAGAGATAAAAAAGATGGGGTATGTAGGTCGCTGAGTGAAGGACTTGGTGATGCATCTTTCCATGTCCAGAACCACACAACAACACTGTAAATTCAGCTGTCATACAAATGGAGGGTGCGGCCCTTTTGGCTTGCTAAACAACTGTGAAACTTCTGTATTTATGTCCTGCTGTTAATCTGTCAGCCAGTGGCTTCGTGCTCTCTGATCTCTCTGCGTTTCTGAGTGGTAATTGAAATATAAGGTACTTTTCATGCACTTAGTCATGCAGTGAGAATGTGACCTTAATGCAGTGATGGAGTAAACTTCTTCTAAATCTGCTGAGTATTCATGGTACAGAGCAGAAGCCTTCCCATTTGTTCAGTGACTCCTGGTGCTGTAGTCTGGTGCTAATGTAAGCATTCCAATTTTGTTCAATATATTCATTAATGACCTGGATGAGGGGACAGAGTGTATCCTCAGCAAGTTCGCTGATGATACCAAACTGGGAGGGATGGCTGACGCTCCAGAGGACTGTGCCGCCATCCAGCATGACCTGGACAGGCTGGAGAGCTGGGCAGAGAAGAACCT
>VXBH01005716.1:182833-203432 GCA_013400035.1 Rynchops niger
CCTGCTTTAGCAGGGGGGTTGGACTAGATGATCTCTAGAGGTCCCTTCCAACTCTAAAGATTCCGTGATTCCGTGATTCTCTTTAATATAGAAACTCTAAGAAAATCTTAAAATAAACTCTTCACTCTCCTCCTTTCCTTGTTAACCAACATGAAAGCAATGCATTCATTAAGGGTCTCAGTATCATGCTACATTTCCTTGGTCTTTGTCATGTCATAGTTGGTGAAGGACAGTAAGTTTAAAACCCAACATAATTGGCTATTTAGCTCCTCTGGGTCTTTTGGAGACCTTTTGACTAATTCTGAGGAAGATGTAGGTTTTGGTAAAATTGTCCTGCCTCCAGTATGTCAAGTGATGGAGACACACATTAAATGGGTGTATTTCAGATCTTTCCATTTGAGAATAACTCTTTGTACTTCTGTTGTAGTTCCAGCAAACATCCGAGCATGCCCTGTTCTCTTGCTCAGTGGTGGATGTCTTCACCCAGCTCAATCAGAGCTTTGAGATCATTAAGAAGCTGGAGTGCCCAGACCCTGTCATTGTTGCTCATTATAATAGGAGGTTTGCTAAGGTACTACCCTCAACATCCAGCTGTTTATCTTCCCTTAGTGGGATGCAAAACAGTGTGATTTATTTTTTTGTTCATTTTATTTCCTGAGTTCTCCTGCAGTGATAAAGGACAAGTAACAGTCACATTTTGTCTTCGCAGACTATTGGTAAAGTGCTGATGCAGTATGCTGACATCCTCTCCAAGAGCTTCCAGTCCTATTGTTCCAAGGAGAAACTGGTGAGTTGTGCTGAGCTTCTCTTTTGCTGAGGAATCACATATTTGTCCTGGTGAAGCCAAGTTTCTCACATTGCACCTGACTGTGTTAATGGTGTAAATATTTCCAGTATTGGTTTTATCATCATTTGTATGGTTTTGCAGATTGAATTCTGACTTGGCCATGTAATAAAACTAGGTCCTGAAGACCTGCAGGGCTTTGGAGGCTGCCAGATCCCCTTGAAATGAACTTCTACTCTGCCTGTCTGGGTTGTGTGTCACAGAAGTGATTAAAAAAAAAAACTTAAAAAAAAAAAGAAAGGGCATAGATTGCTCTGTAGATCTGGTACTTAGCAGCACTCTTGGTTTACTGTTGTCTCCATCTAATTATCTTCCTGGTTAATCCTAAATTCAGTAAAATTCTGTGCGTTAAATAAAACAAGGCCCTATATTTTTGAACGCTGAGTCTGTCTGATGTTGGTTTTGCTATCTCCCACATCTGTACTGGGGATGTAACCGCAGAGGGAAGAGTCTATTGCTCAGACTGCGCTTCACTGTTGCTCTTAGGGTTGGCCTGGCAGCACACAGATGTATCTCTGAATGTAGCTTTGGCTGGCAATTCCCCTTCTGATCTGGGAGGTCCACCATTTGCAATGGTACATTGCAGCAATAAGAGGCTGAAGGTGACACCGCTTGGATTCATACAGGGCATGGTAGGAACTGCAGAGAGTTGGACCTTGTCGCAACTGATTTCTTGTGAGCTCATTCTCTGTTTGTGATAAAACTAAAGAGGCAAATACAACAGCAAAGATCTCCTTCATCTGGGGTATCTGGAACTGGCCATCTCTTTTCAAGCTGGAGAAAAAAATTACTTGTCTTTTTTAGGTTCAGTGCTGAAATCTGTGTATGCCCTACCTCCTGTTGGACTCTTAGATCTGCTGGTACTTGGGGAAGGGTGTTGAGGCACAGCCTGTGCCACTGGTGAAAATAAGTTGGCATCCTGAGCAGTAACAGGCACCTGCTTTTGTCTCTTCAGCCCTGCATCCTGATGAATAACATCCAACAGCTGAGAGTGCAGCTAGAGAAGATGTTTGAAGCCATGGGTGGTAAAGAGGTAAGAGCACCAAGAGACTGAATATTACTCATTCCTACTGCAATGTTACTAGGTTATTTGCATCATATTGGTACTTGCAGACTGCAGTCATAAGGAAAGCCTTGTGACACCTGGCACTGTAAGAAGTGTGAGGGGACAGCCATCCCTGAAGACTTTTCAACAGAATTTATCATAAGATGCAGGAGCTCATCTTTCGAGGCACAGAATAGTGTGGAGGAGGAAAGAGAAGGAAATGTACTGTGCTCATGTGGGCTGGGTGTGGGTATGGCTGGTGGTTTCACAGCTCTGAAGACAGAAAGATAGGTCTGAGAACTGTTGACATCAAGTCATTTTTAAGTGGCATATTAATGTGGGACAGTAACTTTGGTATTAAATGTCCAATACCTAATATATTGCAGACATGCAAATAAGAGTTCTGTACTCATGCTTGGTTGGATACTCAGATGTGTCCATGAATATAAATATCTTAGGTTTTGTTCTTTGTCCTGAGATGGGTATTTCTACAGAAGTTTTTCCTCCCCCAGATCACTGTGTCTGTTCTGATATAATCTGTGTATCTGTGTTTTTTTTTTTTCCTCTCTTTTTTTTTTCCATTGCTTTTCAAGGTTTGGGAAAATGAAGAAAAGGCTGCTGATGCTGGTGTTAGGAAAAAAATTCTTTTTAAAGCCTAAGTGCATTCTCTTTGGTTGTGTTAGAACCTCTGTGTGGTTGTGGTAGAACCTGTGCTACGACCTGTATGCCAAGAGGAGAGTCAGCTTTGCTGATGGGCAGCTCAGTTTTTGTGTTTCAAATCTTTCTTGTGTTCAGTGGCAGAATTCTATGAAGTGGAAAAATCTCAACAAATAGATTTACCCCACAGGGCTAGGAAAACTGCTGTCGTTCTTTCACGTGTGATTTTAACAATCCTAATTTCTGAGCCCTACATCAAGAACTGGAATTATATGCTCCCACCTATAATAGCAGTGGTAGCTAAACGGTCATTTTTCAGGAAAAAATAAACTTGTGATGACATGTTTGTGAAGTGGTTTATAAAGTTTTAATCCATGTGCACCTAATTTCCTTTAAGGAATCAATTTGCTACTTTTTTCCGTAGTGGTGACCTTGAGTAGGATTTCTCTATCTTTCAAATAGAAAATATCACCTACAAATTGAAAATACCACCTGATAGTGTGTTAAATAGGGGGAGAAAAAATTGTTTAAGACTGTCAGATACTTTTCCTAGCCTAGACCTCTTCTGCATTCTGCCCTTTAAAACCTTCCTCAGGTAAGGTAGAACAGAGGTGATGAATCCACTGTTTCCCCTGCACTGTGGAATCGAAAAAAAAAGGAGAGGAACCCAGACTGTGAGCAATAAAACATACAAGAAGAAACCAGGCAAACATGCTTTTGGAAGTGATTTTTTTTCTTTTCTTTTCAATTGCTGCTTTTCCACTTCATTAGGCTGCCACTGGTCACCAGAAATAAATAGTATTGTGCTAGGTGGCTGCATTATTTGCTATCCCCAGGGGTTTCCCTCTTGGTGACTATGTAGTACTTTGCTTCTTGACTTGAAACCTGCCAGGTCCTCTGTTTTGCTAGAGTAAACAAGGTCTTGTCCTAGTTTGAGCAGTCCTTTCTCTGATGTAGATTGAACCTGGCTAGTGAGTAACAATTGGTGACACAACAGCCTTGAAAATAGAACATGTAGGCAAACATGCTCGTGCAAGTGCATCTCTGGGTTTTATTCTCTGATTCAGGAACGGCTGTTGTTATTTTCTGTGACAGATATGATTTATATTCCTCTACACATCACACAGTTGCTCAAATATAAGCATTGTCTTGGCTTCTCTACCCAAAACCTTGTGTCAATAAGAAAGTACCACAGTGGTATGTTCTAGTAATTTTAAACTGTTCACCTTTTTGTGTTCTCAAAGATGTTGTTGAGAACTAGGTATCAAACATTCCATGGTGCTTGTGGCAGGTTGGTTAGATGTAACGTGTGAAGCCAGAACTTGAAGACTGATTTCAGTTACTGTGTACTTGTGGCTTCATCTGCTTCTGTTTCACAGATCCATCTCCATCTGCAGCTGTAGCACTGCACAACTCTGGAAAGCTTTGAAATACTACTGCTGCTACCTAGCGCTCTTTGACAGTGCATCCAGAACACACTTCCATGGAAATCCATATCATTTATTCCCTTTTGCAGCAAGGGAAATTAAGTGACAGGGCTCACCCATAGTACCCTGCAGTGTAATGGCATAATGTGGAACAGAAATGCTTGCCCAGTACTATTTCTTGAGATTGGGCTTCTTGATATAGTATCTTTCTTTTACTTTTTCCACCCCCCTCCCCCAAATGAGGAATGGTACCTTTTCCCCCACTTCTCGTATTCTTTTTCCAACTGTAGTACTGTGAGGGTACAAAACAGGGCAAAAATTGCCCAGCATCTCTGGGTTTAATAAGTTGACATCATATTGTCTGTGAACATTAAAGCTCTGTTGCTGTCCTTATTGTTTCTGACTAGTAGAGAGCTCCACGTGAAGGGATTCTTTTAGGTCTGTGCTTGAGATCTCAAGACACGCACACATGCACACACAGAGAAAGAAGTATCTTAAATGACTTTTAGGATTTATAATCAATACTTTTTTTTCCCTTTTGAGCCGTGTTGATCTCATGGGATCAAAACAACTTCACTGTGGCTCAGTAGCATTCTCAGACATTCCTAAAGCATGTTTTGGAAAGGCAGCGTTTGTGGAATGGCAGGTAGCATTAAAAGCATAATGAACAGTGGAATCGGGGGGTGAGTCCTGGACATGAATACCTTTTGAAACCTATGATTTCTTTGACTGTCTCCAGTACACCCACAGAACGGAGACTGTAATTTAGGTCTGTGCTAAAGTGGGCTATATAGATTCATTGCTAGTGTTTGCCTGAACTTGGCCCCATTTATTTAATTATTCATACGTTATCTAATAAAACCAAATGTGACTTGCATTTTCTAGCCAACTCTGCAGATTTCCTCCAGACTTAAGCCCGCTCTGTGCGCTGTCCCTGAAACCAGAATAAGCCTTTCTCATTTTGCTTGAGAGATGGCTTTCTCCAGTTCATTATCTTGCTTAGCTTTTCATAAGTTAGGAACTCCTGGCACTGAAATTAAAAGGTGCTGTACTGCATTGTCCACTGCTGAAGCCCAGATGTGCTGTGGAAGCCTAGTTTAAAACATCTCTGCACTTTTTTTCCCCCAAAGTCAAGCATGCAGGGTGAGTATCAGAGACAAGTACTGCCTAGGGAACCCAAAGAATTAGCTGCTGAGTAGCAGCAGATTGTCATCATACAATTTTCATGCCTTCGGTTTCAAGCTAATCTGTACAATTAATGCTTCAGGTAACACTCCTCTTAATGTTCAGCCAGGGTTAGCCCACGTTTTAAATCCTAAGTTAGCTACCTGAATAACAAATTGCAGTACAACTTAGAAATGGCCAAGACTTGATATCAATGTTCTCAAAGGATTTGTGGTATGTACTGATTGCTTCTCTTTAGCAGTCCACATGCCATAGCTAAGGCCACCCTAGTATTTGAGAATCTGTTTGGATTCAGCAATCTTGAATCCTATAGAAAAGGGGGGAGATGCATGAAAATTCAGTGCAAGCAAGACTCTAAACGGAGGGTAGATCTGTTGAGCTCTCTGCTTCATGGTCACCTCTGCAGAGGGGAGCTCCCAGGTGCTGGTGGAGGGAGGCAGAACAAAAAGTAGCAGCTTCAAGCTGGAGCCAGACCATCTCTATAACTTGCATAAAGCTAAAATAGGAGAGCAGGACAAAATTCTCTAGCTGCTGCTATACCATATCAGACCTGATGATTTCATAGGTTCTCTGGCTTTACCACCTGAATTATTTAACATCTTCAACCTTCTAGAAGATAAGAGCTGTGTCCTTCCAGCTACAGAAGAGCTTCCAGTTCTGGTTGCTTGTGCTTCACCAGTGCATGTAGAAGCCAAAGAAGAACTAATTACATCTCTTGGAAAACATGGAAGCCCATCACAGATTCTTAGACTCATGGGTTCCATTTCACCCATGAGAGAAGCAGATCAATCTAAATTGCAGTTCATAACATTGTACTGTAAATGCCACCATCCAGATTAGTAGAGAACATGAGGTTTCAGCCCTGAATGGGCTTGGATGAGACTTCAAACCCTGTATTTTCTGATGTGCCAAATTCCAGATCTTTGCAGGAAATTATCAGGGCCATGCTTTCTTCCCTGAAGTAGGGTTACCTCTTCCCTCTTTGTCAGCACCTCAGTTTTCTGTATTGCACATTTGGTCTCAAACACAGAACTAGGGCCATGCCAAACAATATTTCCACTGGAGCTGGAGCATTTACTCAGAGATCAGAAGCTACCTCACTGTGGATACTGTCCCGTGTTTTGCACAGAGAACTTTTCATTAGCCTTCTTCCTCTGAATCATCTCCGATACACCCACAGAACGGAGATCATAAGCCTGCTGAGCTCCAGCTTCCGATAGAAATGGTCTGGACGTGACACATGGCAGTGACCCAGCTGCCTAATAGTGCTTTCTGCATTACTCTAGCAGCCAGATTTGTCATGCAGTCCAAGTAGCATTTCCTGCTATCAGTGATAGCTGATGTGCTTAGAATTCATTGGCTAAGCAGCAACAGGAAAACGTACACTGTTCCATTCAAGCGCTGTTATCAGTGCTTCACCATATCAGCAAAGAACAGTTTGCAGTTACTCCACGTGCTACAGGGACTCTGTAACTGATGTGTAATTTATATATGTGAAACAGTGCTACACACCTACTGGCAGCTTCCTAATGGACTTAAGTCACACTCAAGTAATTCCCTGAAATTTGCTTTCAAGCCAAAGTGCACCAATGCCTAATCATTAATGATTAGTATTTTATTACGTGGACTCCTCCTTACATAGTAGCAGTTGGCTCAGAAGACATCAGCCTTTCTAGGATGACAGAGGACTTGGTGGTTACTGAACCAGAATGCTTATGACCAGGGCTTTGCTTTCTGAGGGTGATGCTGCGCACCTCGAAGTTATATCTGGGCAGCTGTCTTGCCAGTTGCACCCAGACAGCTGTGAGCTGATGGAGGGGAGTTTGTTCCTCACCACAGATAATGGAGCTCTTCCCCTTGGCAAAGCATTGCTCCAGCTGTCCCTTCTTGCAGTACAGGGCTGGCAATCAGCCTTTCTTCTGCTCCTGAGGAGATCAGTTTGCAGTCAACAGATACAATAGCAAGGAGAAGCTCAGAGGTTGTTGGTGAGCTCTCCATGTCACCTCACAGTAAAACAAGTCATTAATTTCATGGTTCATGAACCAGGGCAATAAGTTGTTGATCCTTACCTCAAACATCCTCTAGACCACGTATCTGGTAGCTTATAAAGTAGAAGTAAATAGGGAAGAATAGGTATCTTGTGACAAATTCTTTTGGCTTTTTTTTTTTTTTTTCATCCGGAAAAGCAGTTACTTGAACTGTTTTGATGAATCATGAACTGGTCCTGCCTCACATCTTCCAGAAATGGCTAAAATCAGAGGACTGTTCAGTGCTATTAATTGTAGATGGCAAACCAGTCAGCTTGTGACTCGTTGCCCCTTTATGAGGTAGGAGAAGGGAAGGGTTAATATAGGGGCAAGGCAAACCCCCACCAACAGATGCTGGTTTTGTTACCTACAAGCTTGGCTACAATGACTGCTGATTGGTATATTAGCTTCCTTCTGCTTTCACAGACCAAGGGAATTATAAACGTAACAGAACACAAATTCACTTTAATAAAGGAAAAATAATCATTGCTAGCAAAGCCTAAAGTTATAAGACTTAAGTAATCATAATTTTCTTGGGTTTTTTAAATTATTTTTAAAATTCTGATCCAGCAGTTTCATTAGCACACGTTCAAATGCCTAATAGAACCAGTTTTCCATGCCAGCTTACAACAGGAAAATTAACAGATCAGATTCCAAATCCCCTAAGGCTTGGCTTTCTCTGACAGATGTTGAGGAATATGAAGAGGGCTTCAGCACTGTTTATAGAAGTGGGAACTCCTGTGGTGTTCAAATCTGGTATAGCTGCATGCGTGGATATACCATAAAAAAATCTGAACTGATTTTTAACCACTGTACTGGCATCTGGCTCATTACATTTGTAAATAGATACTCTGCCTTAGAGGTAAGGGCAGAAGTTCTGAATGCCAAATAAAAACATTTCTGGAAGGTTTTTATTTTACAAGCAACTTGCCTGCCTGCATACAAAGGCAAATCTGTTCTACAAGTTACTTTTTCATAGCAACTGATGCCAATGCATTCAACATGTGTTGCTAAGTGTACACACAGGTAGGTTTCTCAGAAGTGTCTCTTTCGAGGCTAGAGGGATGACTGCACGTGGGAATACAGGGCACTGCTGAATGTAAAAACAGGTGGCTTTGGGCTGATAATAATGGAGCAAGCACTTTCTTACAGAATGTGCCAAGGTGTCAGCAGCATCCATGTAGTGCTTGGGGCACTTTTTCTGTTTGGTTTGTGAAGTCTCCTCTGAACAGTTGTATACAAAAAGCTGTTTGGCTCCATGGGAGAGTAGAGCTACTTCTGTTCAATATGCACAGCTGAGATTATGCTTTCCAAAAGTGATCAGCACACAACAGTTCATGTCATGGTATTGTGGCCAGACTTTCAAAATAGCTGGGGTCCAGTCTTCTGAGAGCAGTGGCAGGGTCAGTCTTCAGTTCAAATATTGACAGCAGGGCGGAAGGTAAAATAGCATCTTTCAAGACCATGCAGGGAGAAATGCACAAGTAAATAACATCCAGTCTGAAAAGCCATGTCTCCTTCTAGACTTAAAGGGGTGAAATGACCCATGAGTCCAAGGTAATGAATGCACAGTGCTTGGTGATTTCTCAACCTGCTTACTCTGTTGGCCACAGGGAGTTCACATTCACTTTCTTTCTCAACTTTGCAAATATCAGGAAGGATATCAGAGGGTATTGGAGCCTGGGGAAACCACTGGCTGCTCTTTAGGCAAGTATCTGTTGATGATTTCACAGCTGCTGTAACAGCAGCAGGCAGTGGAGGAGAGCATCGTAGCTGGCAGAGTCCAGTGGTGATAGTTCACCTGCTTATTAAGAGTAACCTCCTACAGTGAGGAGGAGGAGCAGCACTATGAAGAACAGCAGACTGCCCGCTGGGTTCAAGCTAAGTGCTATTCTTTCGTCCACAGTTGGATGCAGAAGCAAGTGACCATCTCAAAGAGCTCCAGGTGAAGCTGAACAATGTTTTGGATGAGCTGAGTGCAGTGTTTGGTAACAGGTGAGTATAACGAGGTCCCTGTCCTTGAAGGATTCCTTTATTTTGTCTAATCTCATTCAGTCGGGTTAAGAAGAGAAACTCATGTCAACTGCATTATATTTTTCTTTTTGACATAAATTGATGGTCTTTCAAATACTGAGACCATCGAGCAGTGAGAAATTTTTTAAAAGTCTCTCTTTTCTATATTGCTCTGCTCAGAAGGGTAACATGGAGCTCTCTCAACAGTGAAATGTCTTTGAATTACATAGAGTGATTTTATTCTGTAAGTAGTGCCTGTCAGTAATAGAATTGCCTGCTCCTTTATTGCTCAGAAAGCAGTTTCCAGTTTAGTGTGTATGAAGCAACGTTCTTGTTTAAACCTTCTGCTCTAAACAGAATGAAACAGCTGAATGATTTCTGATTGTTAAATGCATATTGGAATAAGAAGGAAACAGGTTTAGAATTTGAGATTGACTCGTTCTAATGTTGCAGTGAATAGTGTTTTCTAATGTTTCAAGGGGAGGAGCTCTTTAAAGTATTGCCAGAGTAATTGATGGCAATTAAGTTTTATTGCAAATCACGTTACCATTTACCTGAGGATAAAAATGTGCTCGACTTCATAATAATTTTGTAGTGAACCATAAAAGATGTCAATTAAGCAAAATCTAGAAATGCAGGGTTTCCAGCTGGTCTTCAAAAACAACCACTTCTCATGGTTAATCCCATTCATTTCATGTTGTGCTTTATAACAGGACTAATGCCGGGGTGAACTGGAGTATAGATGAAACATGGTCACGGGGAATAAAACAAATGGTACCAACTTAGCCTCCTGCAGTCTACGGGTTTGCAGTATTTATGACCAAAAAAGCGTGTTGGGATTTGTCAGCGACTATTTGGATTTCAGCACGCAGAGCTAAGTGGGGAGATAAGTGAGGAATTCCCATTGCCAGTAATGGATGCCATAGCAAGAAATTGAATGATTCAAACTGTAACTGAATTGAATTGATAATGTTCATAATTAGATGGAGGATGAGTGAGAAATCATAATTAGGGGGTGAATTTTCTTGTATGAAACCTGTCTCCGTGGTGTCACTGCTACAAGACAATTAAGGTATGATCTTGACATTTGCAAATACAGTTTAAAGAGATTATTCAGTTTCAGCATACATACCAGGAAGTGCTTGAGAGAGATGTGCCAGCAAGAGATTTAGCCAGTCAGGCAGCTCAGATGCTTCGCTCATTCCTTAACAGTAACAGAGAATGAAAAGCAGAGCTGCAGTTTACTGTATAAGCAGGATCTTCTAAAAGGTGTAAATGTGGGAGGTAAAGCAGATATCCACAATATTCTGTGCAGAGTCTGTAAACTATTGCTCCTACACCACTATGCACACCTGACACTGCAGATCGTAACTTTTCTTCATCGCCATGAGATAATTGAGCCTGCTGGGAAAGCAGCACACATCTGTAGAGCCTCACCACCTTTGTGCTGAGAGAGGATTATGTCTGGACACAGAAGCGTTTTCTGCTTTAAAAGATATCATAGAGAAAAGAAGCCTGGAAAAGGCTAGCTTCTTGTTTGTTCTCAAAGGCTGTTGGATTGAAGGAGGGAATTACTGCGGGATTTGCTCCAGTGAGAGGCAGGTTAGAAGAGAGCAAGAGGGACTGTGAGGCTGGAGGTGGCAGTGCGGGAGAGGAAAGAGGTGACGAAGGGGTGGAGAAGGAAGGTGAGAGCGGCAGGGCAAAGGGGTTGTATGCTAGCACCCAACTCACAAATGTCCTAGGCGGCTCACATGGCAGTTCAGGCCACTTAAGCAGCTATAACACTGATTTTCAAACCTGTGTTCCTGCTCTTAAACCTTTACCCTGGCTCCTAGCACTGACTCCTCTTCCTGGTCTCAAACCATTAGTGGATAGCTAAATGACACTTGTAACGCCTGTTGTTAGTAACTGTTCTTTTAAATGTCAAAGCATTTTCATTTATTCACTGAATTGATATATTGACAGCTCTGCTGATCTGTTCATCATTTTTAACCATTGTATTATTTCATTTTGAACTTCTTCTTAACAGTAAGAGATGGAACAGTAACTGTGCTGTAATGGCTTGCATGTCACTTCATTACAGTGACACTGATTGTTTCACAGCTGAGCCCCACATCCCATTCTGACACCTTGATACAGCATGGGCTGTATGGCAGTGGACTGGTTTCAGCCTGCCTTCAGGCTGTCTCTAATGGGTTAAAAACTTACCCTATGTTGGGTCATAACCACATTACTGCCCATGGACTCCCGGGTGCTCAGAATTGTGCATGCATTGTGGCGTTGCTCCAAATGATATCCCAGTCTCTGCGGTGTAACGCCCTGTGTAGAGAGCAAAGATACAGCAGGGTGCTTTGAGCTAAGAATAATAGTGTTTCTTGAAATCAGGAAAGGATCGTTTCTTTTTGCAAGCTGAATGAACAAACTCCTGTTGTGTTCAGAGGTGGTAGGCTGTCTGCAGATGATGGGCATAAGGAAGTGGGTAGGATGGCCCTTGGTGACAAATACAGAAAGGAAATGCACAGCAAATCTCAGGAAGGAAGAGTGTGTAATTGAGGGCATAGCTAATAGCCTTGCAATATTTAACTTGCGTACTAAAGCTGAGATCTCTGCGACTGATAAGTCTTGGTTTTTGCCTCTCTCCTATCTGTTCAGCTTCCAGACTCGCATTGATGAGTGTGTCAAGCAGATGTCCGATATCCTCTGTCAGGTGAAAGGGACAGGAAATGTTGCTGCTAATGCCAGAAACACAGTTGCACAAGATGCTGATAATGTCCTGAGGCCATTGATGGATTTCCTGGATGGAAAGTAAGCGAGTGTTCAAGTGCATGTTACACATACAGTGCATCAGATTGGGAACAGGATTGGGAAAGAATTAATGGCTTTTCTTCCCATATCTGCCTCTCTTTCAAGCCATAGATCATCTCTTCAGCCTTCGTTCACTGCCAAAACACACCCTCCGTTCTCCTTTCTCCCTCTGGCAAATATAACAATCGGCAAAACATGCTGCTGATCAGGTAGTGGGAAAGGCTGAAATTCTAAATTTACTAGCTACCTTTTTTTTCCTTTACAAATTTTACTGTACCCAATTAGCAAACATATTGCAAACCATGGTTACATACTTGATACATATACTACTCACTATCCCAGTCATGTTAAACGTGTGCGTTCTAGTCACACGTGGTGCTGTTATGAATAGAAAATAAGCTTCTGAACTATGTGATGTACATAAGCTTCGTCTACTGCTTTAATTAACTGCTGCCATTAACACCATGCAGCATGATTCAGCTGTACAGGGACTTTTTGTGAGTAACTGCTAATAATTCTCATCAGCTAAGCCTTGATCTACAAAGAAAACCAGTTTTTAGTCATTGTAGAAGTTAAACTTCTTGCTGATGCACAGCAGTTCTTTGTTTTGTAAAAGGTGGAGAGCAATTTTAATAATAAACGCTGTGAGAGATGTGAAGCTTTACGAGTTTAAAATGTAATTTCTGTTGTTGCTCTTTGTATTGGTTGTCCCATCTTTCCTTTGGGTCACCGTGTACTAAGTGACTCTCTGCAGCAATCATTACATCTAGGAGCCCTCTCACTTGAGCACTTTCCATGCATGCCTTCACGATTCCTGAGAAGCCACCTTCCTTTGTATCACTGCGAACTTGGTATGCTATGGGCTTTTTGTCCAGCTGTGGAGAAAGTAATTTTGATTATGATAATCTGAGTCTGGATTATTTTCGTATCTCCTTTACAGAAGGACAGTCTTTTTTGATGCTTCCTGCACCCTACCCACATCATTCTTGTCCCTGTTCAGTTTTGTTCATTTACTGTCTAACCAGCTATGGCAAAAAGGAGAGACTGCGAGAAAACGTAACACAATGTAGAAGAGTCGCCTGTGCACTGCCACTGGCTGCACAGTTCCTGCTTTGTAGCTCTCCCAGTGTGATCAGTAAATGCCAAAGTCCAACGATCATTTTGAAGAAGAATCTTAACATTTCTTTGCCTTTTTTTGGTAGCCTG
The DNA here is from genome assembly GCA_013400035.1 of Rynchops niger. Classification (NCBI taxonomy): domain Eukaryota; kingdom Metazoa; phylum Chordata; class Aves; order Charadriiformes; family Laridae; genus Rynchops; species Rynchops niger. The sequence goes on from VXBH01005716.1 coordinate 196,043, forward strand.
TACAATAATAAAGGAGGAATGACTGGGGAAATAAAGCAGAACTTCTTTCTGTAAAAGGGAATAAACATATGGTAGGTGATTGGTGGTGAATGCAATTGCAACAAAATACAGAGGGGTCCAAGAAATGCTTCAAGGTGATTACAGAGATAGATTTAGGGACTTCAGCACCTATCAGAAGCTGTGCAGGAATTTCTGTGTAGCAGTCTGGGAAGTATTAATTTAGGTATTCAACAAAAGTCATTATAATAACACCTTGAAGTTTAAAACCTATTATTCTACATTTGTTTGTAATTTTTTCTTACCTACTCTGTAAACTCGATACATCAGGAAGTATCTTCATAAAGGAAAACAGATCAGTGGTACCTGCTCTTATTTGGACTATTCCAAACCACCATAATTTAGTGATATTTCTGCTAATCCCTAGGTCAATAAATATAAATGGTTGAGGTCAGAAATGTCAATAATCCATTTTGGCCAAGCGTATTTAGTGCTGAATGTCCAAGGGTGAAGACAGGCTGCACTTCATGAAAAGGGAAGATTTTTACCTTTAAAGCAATCATTATGACAGACTGCTTTGGATGGGGCACTGGTTTTCCCGTTACACATCTCCTTTTTCCCTTGCAAATTGCATCCTTTGAACTTACTCAGTTCTTGCTCTCTCCCTGCAGCCTGACACTGTTTGCGACTGTGTGTGAAAAGACGGTGTTGAAACGTGTGTTGAAAGAGCTCTGGAGGGTGGTAATGAATACCATGGAGAAGCTGATTGTGCTGCCTCCTCTTACAGACCATACGGTAAAGCATTTTCTTCTTCCTGACTCATAGCAGAAGGTGTTGCCATTGCCTGTGTAACTCATCTCTTTGACCTAGTGAGTCATCTGTCCAGGTAAATTTGTCTGCATGTAGCCTGCTCAAGGATGGAAAAATATGTCTGTAACCTAGTAAAGCAAGAGAGCAACTCTCTTTATAATAGGGTTGCAAGATACGGAGCACACTCTAGGAAAAAAAAACAATTCAAAGTCCATGATCCAAAAGGAGTTGCCATCAAGTATATCAAATCGCATTAATCAGGGGTTTGCAATCCTTTAGAGAGAGTTGCGTATGTGGGATTATTGGGCAGTCAGTGTTGTCCTCGTGGCCTGTAAACACCTGTAAATACTTTTGCCTAATTACTGTCATCTGTTAGTCATGTGTCTCTCTGTATAGATGTGCTTAATTTGGGCTTGCTTTTTAATGTCACCACCTCCTGTTTTACCCCCCAGAAGGCTTTAACATCAGTATGGGCTGGCATGATTTCTGTGTCTCTGATATTGAGGAGTTGGAAGCAAGTCCAGATAGTTTGCGTTCAAAGGCAGTCTTTTATGTAATTGTTCAGCTGTGTGGACATACTGGATGAATGTGTGTCGTGAATGTAGTGGTGTTTTTAACAATGGACAATTAACTTCTTCCCCAATTTTGAGAAACCACAGAAACTGATTAAATGTCAGTCACGCATGCCCAGATGCTCTGGGGGATGACGCTTAGTTGGAGGCAGAGTGAAGTTTGGGCTATAACCTTATTACTTGGAGACAATCCAGAACTTCTTTTCATCTCTGTGTTGGAGTGAACTTGTCGTCTGTGGCTAATTTATACTGATTTGTTTTCATCCCAGCAGTGGGTAGAACGATAGTGGTTTTCACTATTCAGCTGTTGCCTACGTATTTTGAGTGGACTTCTTGGGTTGCAGTGTCCAGTGAAGCGATACAAACCTGTATTTTGCAATAAGTGTTTCTTCCTATGAGAGGGTTGGCCTTTGTCTCTAGCCTTGATGATGACAACTTTAAACAAAACTGCTGAGACGCAGTGTGCAGTCATACCTACTAAGCATAAAATTAGCATGAGGTGTAATTTCCTTGCTCTGAGCTTGGATTTGGAGTAATCATTTCTGACTTCCTTTTTAATTTATAAAGGACAACAAGAATTACCAAAATTTAAGAGGATGAAATTTCTTTCAGTTGAATTGCTTTAAAAAGGAGTCTTTGGGGATAGGCGCTAAAATCATCATGTAGGAGCAGCATTAATGTGACCCTTCAGAATGGAAGCAGTGAGATCAAGAGCCTTGGAGACAACCAGGGAGGAGCTGCATGAGCTTTACACTTGCTAGTTTCAAATTTAAAGGTGAAGTAGGAGAGTGATTCAGTGCTTGTATCATGAAGAAAGCAATAAGTGTGATCAGCCAATTCTTCCAACCTGCAGGATGTTGCTATAAGCCACTTCTGAGTAGTTTCTTGTTGCCATCTCTTCAGCTTCAAATTGAGAAGCTCTCTTTGTGTAATGAAGTACATCCTCAGTTTTCTGAGACAATGCAAAATGCTCGTAGCTGTATTTTTAGCTGTCTAATCAATTGTATCATAGTGAGGAGGCTGACTAGTCCAAACTGTAAAAAGAGTTGAACAGGCGGTTGTGAACAACAAAATGATTAAAATGGCCTTGTCTGAAGTCCGTGAGCAGGGAACCTGTGGCAAAGCTAGTCGGGCTACAGGGGCAAAGAGCTGCTTCCACTGTCCCCTGGGACATAGTGATTTATTCTGTCATCACCAGATTTTCATAATCCCTCGTAGTGAAGACTGGCAGGGAAAGGTGAGGCAAAACTCAGGGTTGACAGTGTGGGCAGAAGCAGTACTTTCTCTTTGCTATTCTACATCTCTGCCATGAACCTCTTATCTAATTTTGCTGTCACTTTTTTTTTTTCTTTCGAAAGCACATCAGACTCAGAAATAGCCCCAGGCACTGTAACTCACTTTCCTCACAACCCTCAGCAATAGAAAGCTCTAGTGCTGCCTCTCCATGTTTGAAGGATCACTGGATGGGGATCACCGTCCTAAAACTCCTCTGCAGCCCTTAAGAAGCAGGGGATATTCATGGTACAAGAGAGTCCCTTTTATGGAATATTTTCTCTCCTTTCTGTAAAATTGCTAGAGGTGCAAAAGTGTTTTTGATGGTGGTCATGGAAAGCATACTGAGGTAGAAGGTTCCTGACACGCTGCAGTGTTGCACTTGTTGCTTGTGTGACCCTGTCACTGTACAGTGCTTTAATGCTTGTTGCTCTCCGGACCGATCTAGTCCATTTAAATTAGCTCAGCCTGTATTACACATGGAAGGAAAATCTGAGCTCTGCTTTTCCATTCTCTGCTGCTCAGGTGGGGCTCAGGTGAGAAAGCAGTCAGACGCTGCCCATGAAGGATGCAATGGGGACGGAGTTGTTTTACAGCTTCCCACTCTGATGGACCTGAGCTGCGGGTGCCTTAATGGCTTTCAGATGAGCGGCTTCTACCTCTCTGAGCATTGACTGCCCATGGGTTGTGAGATTAGTAGCAACATGATCCCCAGCAACTCACCAAGCAGTTCACACCTTATTAGTTTTAAGTAAAGAACAACATTTAATTAAACACTCTCCATCTTGGATGAGTGGATATGCAAACACAGCTCTCTGGAAGTCCTTATTTTGGGGTTCAGTGCACAACACTTGGGGATATTAAAGGATTAGTTATACATTTCTTTCTCCCTCGCTGCTTAGGACGGGAGTATAGCATGCCACCTCTGGACCCTCTCCCTTATTTATTTCACACGGTATGCTGCAGCCATTCATGTGAGGCTCCATTTGTTCTTGCTCCTGCTGTGCTTTTTTCTACTCATCAGACTTCTCTTCACTAAATGAGAATGCGGTCCAGGGTAAGAACAAAATTTTCTTTAGGCTGCAGACAGATTTTACACGTGACTTCCAAACTGGCTGTTCTTCAGGCCCATCTGCAAGCAGCACCACTCCAGAGCTATTCTGTGGTGGAGAAGATTGCATCTTTAAGAGGTTTTCTGAAACCTTTCACCTTTCTTAACTTGTGTTAGTTTAAATGAGTCCTCTCCCTTGTGCCAGCGAGGAGTGAAAAAGTCCAAGGCTTCCTCTGTGATGAGGAGAAAAAGCTTTCTTAGCCTTGGATGAAATGATGGTCTGTGAACTGCACATGTGCCCAGATCTCTGTACAGACAAGTAATTATTTTCCCTTTTCCTCACTTTTAAGACTATTTTCTCACTATTTAATACAACACAACAGCTAAAAAATAGTGCTAATTTTTAATGGGTGGTAGCAAACATTGGCTGATGATATAGTTTTTTAAATGAACATAACATAAATGCTGCTAATAAATGATCACATCTCATTGTTGTTGAATGAAGGAATTAAAAAAATGTGGGAAAGGAAAGTACAATACCAGATGAAACTTCTTTGCACTGGTATGTCTCAGAAAAAGAAGCCAGAATAGTAATATGTTTTCCAAAAAAGGACTGGAATTCAGAAGACTTGCAGTAGGCTTTTGTTTCCTAACTTCATCAACTGAGCAGTGGGACAGTTAAGCTGTGAGAGTTTGAGATGCTTGGAACATAAATCAGTGCAGTTGGGTTGGCTTCTAGCAATTAGACTTGAGTCAGCTGAGGATCTTTCTCTGAATGCTTTCACTGAGTGGGGAAAAAAAGTCGGACCATTAATGAGGAATTCAGAGTCTTTGTGGGGTGGACTACAGATGTCTTTCATATTTCCAAAAAGTTTAGGAAGGTAAAAATAATTTCATGGGAAGAACCAGGAAAACCAGCACTAAGATCTTTCCCTTTTCCAGCTATATGTGCCACAGAGCTAGTGAGAAACAATTCATAATAAGGACTTAATTTTTCCTCATCTTCCATCCTTGATGTTTTAATCAATTCCATTGTAGGCAGCTTTTCTCAAAACTACCTGATATTTAAGCTTAGTTTTTTTCATTCCCTAGAGGCACACCTGGAGTAAGTGCTGTCTATAGAGCTTTGTGCTGTGTTTTCCATTAATAAATAACTTTTTTGAGGAGGTATAGTGTCTTGTTTACAAGAATGCCATTTGGCAGAGGAAGGAACTGTCCTGATTTTCATGAGATATTGCCAGCATTGATGACAAACTCATTGTAACAGTAAAATAACTTCTCCTTGCAGACACATTGACAGAGATTGGCACCGATTGATGAGGATTTCCTTAGCGGGCAAGAATTGAGGAACTGAGGAGTAGTTATCTGAGCAGCTTTGTTCCTTGGAGTGTATCAAGTCACTGCGTATTGCTCAGTGTTACCAACCTGCCCTCCTTAGAAGCCTGCGGCAGGGAGACTACATGCCTAGTCTAGTTAATGTTGTTGTCCAAATTTATATTAAATAAAATAAGTGTCCAATGAAGGCTGAAAATACTGTATCAAGAAATGTTAACATCAGTGTGTTTTGAGACTGGTCGCTTAACTTTTTCAACATTTAGGTCATAAAAATGTTAATTTTTTTTCTGCTTGGTCAACAGGCATGAAAACCTTAAGTTTTAAGACCCATGACTCAAGCAAACTTCATGACTACTTTTACAGAACAGCAGGCACATCTGTTGGATACCAGAGCGCTGGCTGAAGCCATGTCTCCTGGTGGATTATTTGGTGTGGCCCACAATGAAATCTCTGTTGCTTCTGCTGTGCCGTCATGTTCAACCTTGCTCACTGGAAACACAGAGAATTTCGTACTCTTTCAGTTTAGAGAGTTGTGCTCTGACATTAACCATTGGATAATGGCAGCAAGGGAATCTCCCAGTCTCAGTTCAGAAGCTTTCCTTTATGGATGCATTGTCCTTATCTGCACTTTCCCCCCCCCCTCCAAGACTTGTGAATGTAATCAATTATTTCTTGTTCTTCTGTTTAGCTATGAAGTCAGTGGTGTTCATGCTGTGTTGACTTGTATTCAACAAACACAAAAGGCTGAGGAACAGTGAGGGTTAGGTGATAGTTATAGATAGAGCAAATCAAGAAGCTGTCTGTGATTTAAGTCACAGAGTCTTTCAGCTTGAAGAAATTTCTGAAGCTGGCAAAACTAAAGAAAAGGTATCTCATCTAAAAATACACTTTTCGAGTGCTGTTGTAATAGGCAGAGGGTGTCCGGTGTCTTGGTCTTTCAGCACTTTTTTGCTGAGGGGCACCCATCAGTGGGCCTGATATTAACTCTAATCCTAGGAAAAAAAGAATGATTTCAGCAATGATCTTTGCAGTAGAAACCAGTTCCCAGAGTCTCCTCTGCAAATGCATGTATGGAGTAGTTCCTGCTCCACACAGTACTGACTTAAAAGGCCACAAATAAACAAATACCAAAGAAGGCAGCAAAGAAAACAGACTGAGTGGCATGGGCAGGGGCAAAGGGCAATATAATCATTCTGGTTTTAGATCTTGCTTTGTTACAGTTTGAGGGTAGCATTTTGACAGGGATGGGGAGTGGTCATGGCAGGTGTGGTTAAGTGGGAGGGTGAAGGGCTGTTGAGATGAGGAAAAGTAGTAAAGGAGACAGAAGGAGGGCTGTAGAAAGGAGAATCATTCTATGATTCACTGGAGCCCTTTGGGGAAATGTGGTCCTCGTGGAAGCAGCAGTCTCCAAATAAGATGAGCTTTATCCTGTCCCAGGTCTTTTCCTGAGCAAAAAAGACCCTACTGGAAAGTGCCACCCACTAGTGTCTGTCCCTGGAAGCTTATTTCAGACATTCATCTGGGACATCCCCCTAGGAACTTCTCAACTGATACCTGTGGTGACATTTACACATACTTTTAACACTAGCCCCTAATAATCAGTTACAACAGAGGAGAGCCAAAGATCATCTTTGAGAGGGCAGATCTCCTGACATACCTAAGGCATTCCTGAGAGAGATAATAGAAGAGAAGTTTAATTAGAGAAGAGCTTGATTCTGAAGCCCAAATCTGACTGGCCTAAGAGGGCTGGAGTGGAGGGCAAAGTTTCATAATATGATAGATGCACAATTCATACACAGAATTAGAGTAAGCTGGGTTTTTTTTTCCCTGAGTGGAGTTAATTGGCAATTGTGACTCTTTTTAAAGAAAAAGACAAGATCAGATGAATGAAAAGGAGCAAAGTGGAAGAAAATAAATTCCAGCACACCCCATAAAGCATCTCTGGGAGAAGAGACTGGAGGATTGTCTTGGTTGCTTTTGGCTTTCTCATTAAATTTTCGACTTAACTCCCCAGGCAGAAAGGAATATTGTACAACAGAGAAATGCTGTGGTGAGGAAAAGGACAAAATGTCTTTGTTTTAACCACTGCAGAAGATGTAGAGTGTTAACACTAGAATGTTAAGTGACTTGAAGCAAGGTATCCCGTCATTGGGATTTATCTTCCCTTTTTTGTTTCTTCATTGGTCATATAGCCATCAGTATGTGTGGCTTACATCAGTAAGCCACAGTGGGGAAAGAATAGAATCATAGAATCATATAAGTTGGAAAAGACCCTTGGGATCATCGAGTCCAACCGTCAACACCACTCTATAAAGTTCTCCCCTACACCATATCCCCTAACACCACATCTAAA
>VXBH01005716.1:203723-220489 GCA_013400035.1 Rynchops niger
TTGGCCCATCGATCCGATCTATCCAAGCCTCTCTCTAGAGCCTCCCTGTCCTCATGCAGATCAACACTCCCACTTAACTTGGTGTCATCTGCAAACTTACTGATGATACACTCTATGTCCTTATCAAGGTCATCAATAAAGATGTTAAACAGAAATGGCCCCAACACTGAGCCCTGAGGAACACCACTTGTGACAGGCCACCAGCTGGATTTAACTCCATTGACCACCACTCTTTGGGACCGCCCATCCAGCCAGTGCTTGATCCAGCAGATCGTATGCTCGTCCAGGCCACGAGCAGACAGTTTTTCCATGAGAATTCTATGTGGAACAGTGTCAAATGCTTTTCGAAAGTCTAGGTAGACAATATCCACAGCATTTCCCTCGTCCAATAATCAGGTCATCTTGTCATAGAAGGAGATCAGGTTCGTCAGGCAGGACATGAAGAAGAGCCATTGGCCAAGCTTTTGATGGGTAAAGGCCATGATGTAGTATTCACTGGACTTTGTTTGCTGATCTTTCACCTGAGAACTGCTCAGATACAGTTTTGTTTCTGATCTGATGTATGCTTACCCCCACACCACTGACTGGGCTCTCTTTCTATGGAGAGATTGTCATCAGTTGTGTGATCTTTTGCTTTGGCTAGTCTTTCGCTGTCTTCATGTGTATTTAGACATTTGAAGGCATATCCTGTTTAAATGGGTAGCTGCTGTAAGCAAGAGTGAACCAGTTAACAAAATATTGTGCTCCGAAATAGCTCTTGATGTGGTATCCGCAGAAATGCCAGGTTTTATACTAGGTAATAAACTGCCAAGGAGTCAAGTTGTTGTGACTGGCCTTGAGGTGGTTGTGTGAAGTTCTAGCTGTGAACTGACTTAACTTGCTCAAAGGAAAAACATGCAAAGCTTGTTTATAATCCTTTTTTCCCCTTCCTTCCTTTTCTAACTTCTTGCAATCATAGGGCACCCAGTTGATTTTCAGTGCTGCTAAGGAACTGGGACACTTGTCAAAATTGAAGGTATTGTTCTGCATGGCTTGTGTTAATGTCCGTGTGTGTAAGCGTGGAAGTCTGTTAGCGCATAGCGTGTCTTGTGTTTCCAGTGGTTTGTTGCTAAATGCAATTGTAGAGAAATGCTTTTAAATGCATTCTGCTAACATTAGTATTATGTTTAAATTACCTGTTAAATTTTGTTGTGGGTTTAATCATCAACATAGTTTCTCTCTTCTGTAGATACAGTGGTCGGTTTGGTATATCAATTTAAAATGAAAGAAATAAAGATCTCAATATCTGGCCAGTTCCTCTGTATCCCTCTATACATCCTCTGTATGTATAAAAGGGAGTCCCTTATGTGATGCTGGTAATGAGGTATCAGTAGAAAAAGTGATTGTGCAAGCTATTGATGAATTATGTGAACTGTTACAAAAATAACTGTTGCTTGTGGAAGAGAGCCTGTGTCTGTAAATTCCTTCTGTGTGGGCTCTCTTTACAGGCAAGCTGGCATTTAGCATAAAGGCTATGTTGATGTGTTTTGACAGCGCATGACGTGACAGTGCGTGACATGAGCATTACTAAGTGCACGCCACCTCATCATAAGCCAATCAAGCATTAATTCACTGGTCACGACGGCAATGGTATGAAAATAGTGACGCCTTACAACATTCAAACTGCACTGTGCTGTGGTTTGACTTGTGCTACAAAACAGATATTGTGCAAGAGGAGGTCTAAATCTGAAGCGTCACAGTGCAGAAATTGTGCTGCAAGGAAGACGGAGCTGAATGTGAACTCTGTCTCAGAGTGTGATCAGGGAAATTTCCCACAGCAAAGAGCGTTCTCCTAAGTGATTAATGCAATTTTAAAACGCGTTCATCATTTCCCAAAATTTTTATTTTTTGACTTGAGCACTTATTACAACTGTCTTAATACAATTGTCTGTTTCCCATGACCAGAAGACACATTTTACATATACCTGTTTATAAGCCAAGCCACAATTAATTTAAGGTCATGCTTATTATCAGTCCTGGTATGTGATCTGGACATGCAGGTGTGTTGTTAGATGCACGCACTTTTCCCCAGCTGCATTTTGAGGCTGTTATGTAGCAGTTAACAGTGACTTAACATAGTTCCTTAAGTGTGGTTCCCCAGGGGAATAGCTGCCACCGGTGCTGAGGGATGGCCCCATGCACTCCCGCAGCCAGGCTGTCCTCCCTGGTGACATGGTGGCTCACAAGGATTGCACTACCTCCACTGTCTCCAGCACCTACAATGCTCCGTGTCGCTTCCATGGGAGAAATGGGGAGAGAGGAGCATTGTATCCAGCATGGGAGAGTGGGAGCTGGACCATAGCCTCCAAATATGACTCCCTTTTCCTCGGAGTATTCCCTTCCTGTTTCAAAAGCAACAGGATTTGGAGGAAGAGAAGCCATCCCATGCACGGCTGGTGTCCAAGGGCTCTGACTCTGAATTTGCTCTGTTTCTCCTCCCAGGCCACAAGGACAAGTTTGTGCACAGGCGACTGCGAGTTCCTGTGGCTTACTTGCATTCCCTGGCATAGTCAGTGACATTCACTGTTATCTTTTACTTCGTCCATATTTTCTTATTACTGGAATTTCTTAATATATGCAAGGTGCCTTTTGCCAGGAGAGAGTTTGAAGCTTTGTGCGTTTCCATTCGCACAGGTCAGATGAAGTCCATCCCTCCACAGCAGCCTGTCTTCAGTTCAGTTGCTGTAAAGCTTCACTTGGGTAACTCTGTGCTGCATTTTTAGAAAGGCATGTAATCATGTAAATCAGGTGTGTGATCAAGCCTTTATCTGCATAGCCATATATAGGACTACAGCAGCACAGGAACACAGGATTTTATATGTGGCAAGAGAGCTGTACACAAGCATGAAAGCACTCTGCCACCTGAATTCTGGAGACCTTTAGTTCAGACAGATGGTGTGAACCAACATGGCATCCAAAAATTTCCAGAAGAGTAAAGGTATTACAAGAGTGTAAATTGCTTGGGTCTGTGTAAGCGTTGTAGATATTATCTTTTTTTCTATGTGTTTGGTTTTGTGGACACATACAAGCTAACAGGGAAGGCATGAGTAAATGACTTTTCAGAGCCCCTCTCCTGTGCATTTTGCAGTTCCACTAAAAGCCTGGGAAAATTATGGGATGGATTTTAAACTTTATTTGTCTTAAATAGAACAGGGGGAACAGAGCTCTAGTGAATCGGATAACTCAGCTGAAAACTGACAGACCTGACAAGCATGGTCTCTCGTCCTGATGACAAATCAATTTCACAGTGTATTCTAAAATGCTCAGAAAACCGTGTATGAAACTGGCACCCTGGTGCCACATATCTGCCTCCCATTTATTATCAAACTCTTCCTGCTCTGTTTGCTTAATTGCCAGCATCTGGGGCAGGGAGCAGCAGCCTCCCCTCCTGTGCGCTGCCCCCAGGGTAACCAGCCGAGCTCTGACCGCAGAGGTTCTTCTGAGAGAACCTGTGGAGAATAGAAGGATGAATATGAGAGACCACAAAAAGATTTTTTTTTTTCTTTTCACTTCTCAAAGTTGCATAATGATTTGACGTAAATATTTGTGGCTAGCAATCTGGGAAGTGCAAGGTAGCACTCTGTGCGGTCCTTTATAGGAACAGTGTGGGATTTCCAGAGGGCAGGTGTGCCGGGGAATGATGGTTGTGGGCTCTTTGGTGTGTAGGTGCAAGCACTACCCATCCAGTCACGGGTTTATTTTTACATAATGTATTAAAGTAAACAGCACTAGGAAACTCTCTTAGAAGGCAGTGATGTGTTGCTGTGCAATGACAGCATGGGCACCAGTGGGGTGACCACTCAGACAAGGGTAAATGAGCTCTTTAGGTGTTGAAGAGAAAAATGCTGACCACCTGGTTTCTGTCGCAGTGTGGGGAATCTAGCAGGGAAACCTAGAAAGTCATTTTAACAGACATGAAAGTCACCCTGCCTTGGGGACACAGCTACCCTGGCTAAATTGGCCTCTCCCTCAAACCTGGCCTTGGGCTGTGGCTGATTGTGCACTCAATCTGACTGTCAGACAGAGAAAGAATGTTTTACCCTCTCTGTGTACTGAAGCGTGAAGCTACATTATCTTCAATTGAACTGCTCATGAAGAAGAGGGAGGAGAACTATTGCTCCCCTAGGATGGCTTGTGGAAACAGAAGACACTTTGCAGCTTACAGAGGGCTGTGCCACTACACATGGCTTTGCAGACCAGCAGCAGCCTGCATGGGTTAAGGAGGCAGGTTGAGGCACATCTCTACTCCTCAATAAAGTGCAGTGCAAACTTGTCTGTCATACTGCTGACTTGAGGCATCTTCCGTGTAGTTGAATGCAGCACTGTGCAAAGGTGCTAGCTAGATGCCTGTGAGAAGCAAGGCGAATGCTTAGCACTGCTCCTAGACTGTAGCGAGACACATCTGTCAGGCAGGAGGTGGATGGTGGTGGGTAATGAATGGGAAGAGCACCAGGCAATGAGAAGAATCAACAGTCTGTGAGATAGCCAGCAGGCTTATCAGTGTGAAATGCACACAGGATGCCACACAGTAGGCATGCTTTACTCAAAGACAATTTAGTGGACAAGTCTCCTGGAAAGTGTCTCTTATCAGAGGCTATGTTGTGTTCAAAGGAGAGATAAGCAGCCTTTGCCCAATTTGCCTGCATTTTTTTGATGAACGTTTCAGCACCCAGGCTGCAGCCCTCAGGCCTGACCCTTCTGCAGCTCAAACAGTTAGAATTTGGGTTTTGTTTTCCCTGAGACCTAAACTAAGCATCAGAGAGAAGCAGCTTAGTGAAATATCAAAGGATGACACATCCTGTAGTCAGGCAGGAGTTTAATGGGGATATGCTCCCACTGCAGGAAAGGGAAACCCTTCCCAAGGCTCTTTGCTATTAGAGATGGTGGGTCTTAATGGGAGCAACTTTTTCTTTTAGAAAAGGTATTTTCTAGAGCACATTGCTTGTTTTTTTTCGTTCCTCTACACCAACAATTCAATGTATTAGTGACATTTATAGATGGAAGAACTAAATCCACAAACAACACCAAAAAACTTTGCCCTATAATTGGTTCTCAGAATTCCTTGATTTAACTGGTGTTTTGAGACTCTTCTTGTGGTTGATCTAAAATGACAGGGGTAGCAAGCAGACTCCTGTTGGCGTTTTCTGAGAGGCAGACTGGTTTTTAAATTGACACTTATCTCTGTCCAGTTCCTTTCCTTATTTCTCTCTTCTGTGCCAGCAAGAAGCAGAGAAAGTGGGTTCGTTTTCAAGCTAAGTTGTAATAAATGACTCTGAGAGGCTCCATTACATATTTCTTAAGCAGCTGAATTAATGCTGTGGCCATGTAGCCACAGCATGAATCCAGAGAAAGAGGTGACACCAGTGACTCCTTTTCCTTTAGTCTCTGACAGCATACTCATGTCAAATATAATGGTTGTTTGCAGGATCATATGGTGAGAGAAGAAACTAGGAGTCTCACTCCAAAGCAGTGTGCTGTTTTGGATCTGGCACTGGATACGATCAAAGTAAGTGATTCCATTTTTGTCTCTGTCATTCCCTTGCTCCATCCCCAAATACGATTTGGGAGGACAGTGCCTGGGAGCCTAGTTCAGGAGATTCCAGGAGTCTGTCACCACTGTTACAGCGATAAGGGCACTGAGTGAGTGATACTACCATGTTTGTGTAAACCTGAATAGTCTCAGGTGACTGGCATGTGCTAGGAGCCAGCATGTTTATATTTAAGTGCTTTGGAAGAGGAGAGCCATGAGCAGTTGGTATCAGTTGGTCTAAGAGCTGGATTTCCAGTACAGAAGCTATTTTGTGAATTTTTCCTTCTCTTTCCCATTCACACACACAATAACATGTAAATGTTGATTGCTGGATGCAATTCTTACTCGATATTTTTCCTGTTTCTTTTTACTCTTAGCAATATTTCCATGCTGGTGGGAATGGTCTGAAGAAAACTTTCTTGGAGAAGAGTCCAGACCTGCAGTCACTCCGATATGCTCTCTCCCTCTACACTCAGACCACGGACACTCTCATCAAAACCTTTGTCCAGACTCAAACAGCTCAGGGTAAGACTCTTTTGTGTTGTTAGCAAAGTTGAATAGAGCTATCTGCACTGTTCGTAATTGCTCTGTCTTGTATTGCCAGTTTGTAGAGTGCTTTTGGCAGTAACGTTTCTGGAAACGTGACAGTTCAGAGCTTTTGAAACTTGGGAAGGAGGAAAAGGGCTTTTTTTTTTTTTCCCACTCAACAACTACATTTTGAGAGAACAGAAATATGTGAAACATAAGGCCTGGGGTGTTCGTGGTCTTTTTTTCTGCAATCCTCACTTAACAGTCATGTTTCATGAATTAATGTGGGTGGGTGACTTAAAAGAAGTGAAATTTGAAGTTATTGTACTGAGATTTACGTGGTGGTGTGAGGGACCATTTCAGCAAGACACCACCACACAAATTTGAAGTTATTGTACTGAGACTTACACAGTGGTGTGAGAGAACGTTCCAGCAAGACACCACCACAGAAACTAGTTGGTACCTGTGTCACAGGCCAGCTGCCACCAGCCCATGTAGTCCTGACTAAGGCTGATGGACAGCAATATGATGAGTCACAGAGCTACACGCTGCCTGTAAAGGGAAAAGTCTCTTAGGAGAGTAACTTAGGAGAGTGTTTTGTCTGCAGCCAGTACAGGGTATGTGCGAGCTAGATGATTACAAATCACCACAACATATTAGTAAGCTACTGGGATGCATGACAGGAGTTCTTTGGTAGCTCTCTGGGAAGGCACAATAGTGGTGCTATTTCATTCATTTGGTGCTATTTCATTGCTTTCATGTTGTACAGAATAATTTGGTCCCTCGTCAGGGACCTTCACTGGCTGACTATGGACCTCACTAATGTCAGGAAGAGGGGACAGATAATGTTAGCGATTAGGTCAAAACCAAAACTGATGTTTTAAGTTTTCAGGCTGTTTAAATACAAGCCCTGGTATTGGGCTACTACATTTCATCAGCAAAAGTCATGCAGTTCCATGGGGGTGTCTTTCTGACATATTTTTGCTTGGGGTCCTTTTTCCTTTAATCCTTCCAAGCCTATGGGAGATGGTGACCTCACAGACTGTACTAACTCTGTCAACATATTGTCACACAGAGCCTTGAAATCAAGGGGAAAGCAGTCTCTAGCCAACACACTTTTCCTTCATGTGCAAGTGAGACTGCTCAATACTGGCATTCCCCAACCAGTGGAGTTGGTTGGGGAGTACCTCGTACTCCCCTAGTACCTAGGGGTACTAGTACCTAGAATTCCTGAGCAAAACAAGGTTTGTTTTCAAAGTGAGAAGTTGAATGTCATTTTGGGGACTGAATTATACTAGCCTTTAGCAGCTTGATCTATTCTTGCTTAGGTTGAAACTGCATTAAAGCACTGAAGTTAACTAAAGTTCAGTACCTGCATTTGAGAGAATGTCCTGTAGCTGTGTCCCAGCAGAGCAACGATGACATCCAGTGGCCAGACAGGTCAAAGACTGCTACATCCATAAGGGATGCCAGGAACTTGGCTGTTGCCATTAGAGTTACACAAAACACTTTTTAACCGCAAACTTGCATGCACAGTGTATTTTCAGTCTTTGCTGTTCTATGGCAAATACTTCCATTATATATCCAGACCATGAATTGAAGCTAGCTTTTTTAACATGGATCCCATTATCTTGTTGTGATGAGACAGGATATAAGGTTGTGTGCAGCACTGCTCTCTACACTCCCTGCTACAGTCAGGAGTGTTTAAAACTAGAGGAAGAAGATGCTCTTCTAAAGTTGCAAAGAGGCAAATTCAAAGCTGATAGAAGGAAGCAACTTCATGCAATGCAGGATTTGACTATAAAAACTCCAGTGAGGGTGAGTGTTTAGCAGATACACAAAGAGAATTTAAAATAATCTGAAAGGAGCAGAAGTATACAGAGGTGCCACAGAAGTGTGTCTGTTGGGTATTTTCATTTTTCTTTAAGAAGCTTGGAAGGAATTAAGCTCTAGTTTTAGGACATAAGAAGTGCTCGTTATGAGGTCCTCAATTATATCTCGTAGCTGACTGATGACATTTCTCTGTGGCTTGTCTGAGCCTCTTTAGGAGACAGGTACTGAGTGTGGTGGACCACTGAGCTGGTCCAAATCAGCATCTTCTACATTAGTAGGCTTCAGAGTTTTGGACCCTGTTTGGGGAACAAAAGACTGGAGTTATGCCACCTAATATCTGTAGGATTGATGATGGAATATCTCTGAGAAAGGCATGACTGAGTTTGGGGCTAGAATATTGCTTGCATACACTTCTCAGTAACCCCAGGTAGCAGGTTGGTTTGGAGATCTGCACGTGTGTTGAGGGGACAGAAGGGACAGGACTAGTATTTACAGCTGGCGTCCACTTACCAGAGCTCTCTGACTGATGTTTCCCTTTGCATAAGTCAGACTTCTCACAAGCCTATGGGAGGAAATGGCTATATGCAGACCTATTTAAATGCTGACTGTTTGCCTTCTCTTACTTCACTGCTCAATGGTTGCTTCTTCCAGTTTGTGAGGTGTCTGTTGCCCTCGTTTTCTCACTGAGCAGGCTTCTACAGCAGTATGCTGTTAAATGTTTGCTCTGCAAAATTGGATCATGGCTTGCAGTTTAGTTATGCTAGCACAGATTCTGTTCTTGTTTTAACCCAGACCAATCCCTTGCTCTCAGACAGCCTTGCTCTCCAAAGCCTATGTTGGTGCAGGAGATCTAAGAGGATATTTTGTCTATTAAGAGCTACAATATTTGTCTTGTATTTGTTTAAGTGACACCACTAATTGGATTGTAATTCACACTCTTCTCTCTTTATCCTGCTTGCTTCTTGCCTTTTGAATTCATGTCTCAGTGCATGATGGGAAAGGTATTAGGTTTACCGCTAATGAGGACGTTCTTCCTGATAAGGGTATGTTCAAGACTAATGTTGTTACCATAACAACATTAGCCAACTGCCTTGCTTTTGAAGTCATCTTTCCCATGCTCGGAAACCTTTTCCAGAGACCTGTTCCCTTTAGCTCCCTGTAGAAGTGAACTTTCACCAAATGCTTGCATCCCACAGATGGAGCCACAGGTTGCACGGTGTAGAAGTCTATACCCTGCCTGAGAGCCTGTCCCCAAGCTTGAGATTCATTCATGGGATGTGAAAGCTGTCTCGAAAATGGACCGGTTTTTTGAGAGATGCTACAGACTTGTTCCCCCTACCTTTTACCGTGGGCTGTGTATTGCTGTTTCAAGTCCTAGACTTGCATGCGTATGGTTTGCTGAGACAGGCTACTGTAATAAATACATGGTTATGTTTGATATGCACTCAAAGTTATGGCCAAGCTTGAAACATCTGGCTAGAAGGGGGGTTAGCTAAATGTCTGGGTGCTCAGGAGAGCCTTAAAAAATTAAATTTTGCATTTCATCTCTCAATTTATTTTCTGCTGTCCGAAGTCTTTTTGTTTTCTTAGGTGAAATATGTCCATAACCCATTGCACGAGCTCAGTTCTGCAGTTTCACCTTCCAATATCACAACACCGATGAGATTTTCTTGTCAATATTTAAATCTGCTTGTCACTAAGTGTGCAAGTACATGTATATACACAGTTGTACATGATCAGAATAGTTTTCACTGGCCATCTACAAAGTGATTTTTTCATCTATGAACAGGTCAGTTAATAGAACAAGATATTTGTATGAAAAGACAAGAACAAAGGTAAAAAAGAAAAGATCTAAAGTTTGTCTCCCTCAAAGGTAATGAGATGGTTCTGCTGTCATTCCTCTGAAGCATCAGTTTCTCATTTAGAACCTATTAATTACACTGAAGATCAGTAAAATGAAGACCTCAGTGTTTGGAGACTGATGTTTCTGTAGATGTGGCCTGGCAAAGTTGCTACATACTGTTGGTAATCTTGTCTTTTCCCACGGAAAATGCCAACTGTGTTAAGTGACAGATCTCACCATCAGATGGGTCAGGTCAATAACTAAGCCTATCAATTTTAAAGCTCTTGTGCTTCTGTACAGAAAAGAAGGAACACTGCCCATCTAAGCTGGGAGAAAACAGTACAATCAAGATCCTGTACAAATGTTACAGCCTAGAGGCTGTTTATTGTACTCAGGTCAATAATGAGAATGTATCCTGACATAATAATTTGAAGTTCTGTCATGTTTGCTCAGATACTGTTACTTGTATATTAATGTGACTTTCACTGTCTACAGTTCTGTGCCATGTAATTCTCTTCAGAGAATTGCACAGATTAGCTCTCAACCTCTTGTTTTTTAAATGAGTGGTTTTGCTGCCTGTAGACTGTTCTTGTGAAAGTTGATGTGCTAGATCTATCTAATCAAAATGTTTGTTTAATGATATGCTTCAAGCTCCTTATCTTGAATTTCAAATACAGCAATTCTTTCACTTACTAATGTATCTTAGCCTCAAAATTGACAAAATAACACTGCTGTTCGTAGGTACCCAATTACCCTGTAGGTATCCCAATTACAGCAGCATTGCTAATTGTCAACCTGAGATCAGACAGTTATCAAAGAGAAAGTAAAATCAATCTCACTATCTTATCAAAGACTTAATTTTTATTTTGCAAAGCAGTCGTTTTCTGTAATTTACATGACATCTTGACTTTCCTACCCAGAAAAATGTAATTTCCACGCATTGCGTGATAATTACAGTTAAAAGTTATAAAGTTGAAAATATCATAATACACGAATTGGAAGGTTCATAAGATCTTCTCCCTCTGTTACAACATGTTATCTTTTCCTCTGTGAAGTTACATCTTGTTTTCTCCCTGGCTAATTGCTGAAGGGGAAATAAGTATGCGAGTTGTGAGTGCTTCTCTCATCATTTTTTGGGCACAACAGTGAAGGGATTCTCATTATCCTCCAAAGGGAAGCAGATAGGCCGTCAGGATGACAACTTTTATCTGATGTACAACATGGAAAAAACTCCTTAGAGGGTGAGACTGCACTATGGCTCAGTGCAAATCACTAACATCTTTGTCTNATGCCGATGCCCACCACTGGAATGCCTGCATGTGCACACAATAGCTTGGCAGGAATCTCTGAAAAATCTGTGCTCTCTCTGAGGGTCCATTGTTGAGTTTTAGGTCTCTTAAATCCTTTTAGAATTCTTACTAGTATTCTCAACAGGATGCGATCTTTATGGTGGAGTGCAAAAAATGCTAGTGTTTATGCATCTTGGGCATGCAAGCCTGACGTCATTTTGCATTAATGCTACATTATGGATGTTGACTGAAGAGCTGGCCGTGGAAGGTTATTGTGAAAATGTCATATTGTCTTGCTGAGGCCATAAACCAAAGATGGGTGCCAACAAACAATAATCTGTGTGTGCATGGGGGATGTCAATTATCTTCCAACAGGCTGTGGTGTGGATGATCCTGTGGGTGAAGTGTCCATACAGATCGACCTGTATACCCACCCAGGAACTGGTGAACACAAGGTCACAGTGAAAGGTATGGCAAAGCATGTGTTACTGCTCAGGCTCCGTGACTGTGTCCAGGCAAATCTCCAGTTGGCAGTCATTATACTTCTGTGTTAGCTCATGTGATGTGAATCCAGAATTGTTTTCTCTCTTTCACATCAGGAACATGTAGAGAAACAGCAAATGAGCTTGTCCAGCCAGAGACATGGCAATGTACAGTCCTGTTGTTTATTGGCAACAATATATGAAGTAAACAAAAATCAGATGATGGCTCTCACCAGGCGCCGCAGTTTAGGCTGTGCTGAAGAGAACAGGGGAGGATGACAGGGTGATGTTGCGAAATTGCTTAGTGTAAACCGAGAGATCGCAGAGCCAGTAAGAGTTCAGAGGCTCCTCTCCCCCATCCTGAAGGCCACTCTGGTCCTGAAAGAGCTGCTCTGAAAATAACCAAAGCAGTGATTCATCTCAGGCTTCCTCTTCCTCCTTCGTCTCCTTTGCTCGAATACAGCATATTTAACTACTTTAATTTCCTCTAAAGATCTATATAAACAGCTCTTTAGGCCTCTCTTCCTCCTGGCTAAATCTACACTGCTATGCAAAAACTGATTTTCAGAGCTGCTTCCTGTGCTTCAGTCTGTTCCCTGCAGTGACCTGAGAGAGAAGGAAAATTAAGGTGCTAATAATTTTGGGCTCTGGAACCACCCACAGCTCATGGGGTTTGTTTGTCTTACCTGTACACTCATTTTCCGTAATATTGTCTCCCAAAATATCCTGTTTTTTTCTCGTCCCATAGATAACGTAGAGTTTAAGCACTGAACTGGCAGGGCAGCCTCCCCAGAGCTGCACGAGATCCTGGTTTTTTAGATTAGTTTCTTGACTATGCATATGGCAAAAGCTAAATGCTGTCCCAAGCGTTAAATTCCCTTTACAGAATTACTCTTGAGCAAAGAAGCATATTTTTGTATTACAAGAAAGTCGTGCCCATGTGTGCTGGGACTCTTGCACATTTTGAGTTGAACTTTGTCCTCTGAATCAAGAAATTGAAAGCAGATCAGAGTGGAAAGGTGTCCAGAGCAATGGGAACAAGTGAGTATTTACTATAAAACAGGTTGTGACTCTCTTTTCCAGTTGTGGCAGCCAATGACCTGAAATGGCAAACGTCCGGCATGTTCCGTCCATTCGTTGAAATCACCATGATAGGGCCCCATCAGAGTGACAAGAAGAGGAAGTTCACAACCAAGTCAAAGAGCAACAACTGGGCTCCCAAATACAATGAAACCTTTCACTTGTAAGTGTGAAAAATAGCCTGGGGACCTGACGTGGCAAGTGCAGATGCAGAGGACAGATAGGGTTTTCCAGTGTCCATGAACAGCCTGCTCAGGGCTCAAAGGAGTACTTGAATGAGTAGCTTGGCCCAGAGTTTGCTGTCTTGGCAGGAAAAGCTAGATTACGGGAGTTTTTGCTGTGGGTGGGATGCTGAGGTCTGTTCTATACCAGCAGTGTCCTTTGGCTACCTTCTGAAACATGTTGTGTGTCCTATCAGCATATTTTAATGTGCTCCCATCATTTTAATAGACTTTGTATCTTTTACTGGTAGAGCTGAGGCTAAAAGTTCACGATGTATTTTTAGTTCTTTTAATTTTAATGCATGATTTACCCCAACTTGACCTGTGGGACATGCTTTCTGAACTTGTTTCCAAAGATACAGTCCTCAGAATTGGGAGTAAGCTGAGCTGCTAAAATTGCTGTCTTTTTAATACCAAGTATTGATCTCTTCTTATTTGGCTTTTGTTATTATAAAGGCATCTTCCTTCTTGGGAGGCTCAACAAAGGGAGCTACAGGCTAGTGCTCACCCAGCTGTACAGTAAGAATGAGAGGAGAAGAGATGACCAGCAAAAGACTGTAAACATCCTGGGGGAGAGGGACTGTCCGTATAATTTTTCTGTGATGTGGTGAAAGGCAGTCTTCCTCTAAATGAAGAGATTTTGTCCCTTGTTTTTTTCATTCTTTCAATTTTAGAAACATCAGAATGACTGGGGATGTCTTTTTTTTTAGCTTTTGCTTTAATGGAAGGTTCTGAATCTATAACAAAGACTTTATCTAATTAAAATATTAATTATTGAAATGAAGCAACCCTGAGCAGAAGCAGAAATGTTTAAAGCCATCTGAGTTGAAAATACATTAGCATGGCTTTAATGTTCTCCATTCCTCTCATTTCACAGTTTAACACACACACAGAGGTAAAGGCAACTTGATAAGGGCAGTTTGTTTTGTGTCTTTAAGTAGCCGGGTTGTCTTTGTCAGTTGTGAAACAGCAAAAATGCCCACATGCCATTGGTTTTCCTTCTCCCTTTCTGACCAGGGTTTTCTTTAGATACGAGTTTTCCGTGGCTCATCTAAGCGCTCTAGCCAGCTGCTGACACCTTTATTTTGCTGAGGAATTTATACATTCTGAGAAACTGTAACTAAACCTCTGTGTGTTTTTCAGCATACTGGGCAATGAAGACGGCCCTGATGCCTACGAGCTCCAAGTCTGCGTGAAGGATTACTGCTTTGCTCGGGAGGACCGAGTACTGGGGATAGCAGTGATGCAGCTCAGAGACATAGCAGACAAAGGAAGCTGTGCTTGCTGGTGCCCCCTTGGGCGCAGGATTCACATGGATGAGACTGGACTTACAGTCCTGAGGATTCTCTCTCAAAGAACCAATGATGAAGTTGCCAGAGAATTCGTAAAGTTGAAATCTGAGTCCCGTTCCACAGAGGAAGGCACCTGAGCTGTGCTGTAGTGTTCCCCTTTTCTCTTCTGCCTTGTGCCAATATGTGCAAGTGTTCGACAATTCTCTTTTACTAATTATGAAAGGTTTTTTTCATGTTGTCTTTGTCAGCTCCGGTAGCGCACGTGTGCTGTACAGGAAACAAATCCATCAATCTGATGTGAATTATTTATTTTTTAGTAGCTGGGTAAGACACCATACAGAATGAGACAATCTCTTCTTATTTAAGCTGCAAATTCTGCTTTGTGTATATAAATTATTTTATATTGGAGGCTGGGTATGCTGGGTTTTGTTGATATGCAGCACTGTGATTTTTATCCTCTGAAGCTGTCAGACATTAAAAAGGTTCTACATAATCACACCATGATACAAACACACAATGGTGTGGAAATTGTGAGAAGAAGAATGATTTGGGGTTGTGGCAAAGCACAGTTCTCTCTCCTTGAATTCATGTACTGTGGAGCTACCAAGAGATGTTCTGGCACAGATTATACCAGTGTCCCAACATGATATGCAGGCACTTTAACATCTGCCTAAAAAAGAAGTTGCAAATTGCTCTGAAAATGCACACCGAATGAATGTATGACCATGGATGTGCTGCTGTGAGCATGGGTGAGACCAGTGGGACACGTGCAGAGGGGCCTAAGATCTCGTAGCCAAAAGCTGCAAAGGCAATACACCAGGAGCAGACTGCAGCTGCCCTGCCATTGTAATTACATGGTGTGTCTCGGAGAATATAAATCCCCGCGTGCTGCTGGGAATCCCGCATCACCACGGGGTGCTGTAAGCTGCTGAACTTCGCAAGTCACACTTTGGCTACCGTGACCGACACGGTAACGAAGGGAACAACATTAGAGCCATGGCAAATAACATGGCTGCTATATACTTTCTCCTCTTCAATATTCTTTTGTTAGTTTTTTTGACATCAGATTGGATAATTTAATACTTGCAGGCTTTCTGTAGCATTTTGTTAGTCTGGAGTAGCTGAGACCATTCCTCACTATGAACTTAGAAGTGATGGCTGGCTTGGGAGAGAGCAACACCTCTCTCCTCTGCAAGCACTCAAGTCTGGAGTGCTGGTCAAGGGGCAGCAGGTCCATTCAGTTCTGATCTTGAAGTCGCTGTTGGCCGTGCTGCAGTTGATCCACGCTGATTGTCATTAATCTGTGATTTAATGATACCATTGAAAATATTTTTGCACTGTCTTAAAGAAGCATGCTGGTTTTGTTTTCTTGCAAAACGAAACACTGTCCTGAGCAAAACGATTGCAGGGAGGTCAGAATTTCTGACTGTAAATTCATAAGCAGGAAGGTCTGGAGTATTGATTGCACCTGAAGTAGGTTTGTTGGAGGATTTTTACTCTAATGGGGATTTTTTGGCTATTTCTAGCTGCCCTTGTACTCTGGAAAGTGCAGCTGGAACAAGCCCATAAAGTACTGTAATACTGTCAATAAATTCAAGGACTGCATATTGAATGACTTTTTTTTTTCCTATTTTCTCTGAACCTTGTACAACTGTATGATGACTCCTGTATTTCATGGGCCTGCTCATAGTGTTCTGAGATGGCACATCTGCTTTGTTCTTGTCCATGGTGTATTATAATAATGCTCTTCAAAACTCCATGCTATTTGTCATGATTTTGAATCATTGTACGTGCCATTGTTATGAGAACTGTTAGTACAGTCTTTAATAAACTCTTTTAGCAGCATTTGGAGTTGTCTGTTGAAGTGCAACTGTAATTGGATTTGCTAAATCACGTAGGACAGAATCACTACTGCATCTTTGCAAATTACTCTCATTTTAGTGTGTAGATATTTCTTTGGAGCTTTAGATGCCCAGCAAGGGGTATGAGTCAGACCATTCCCGCCTCCTCCATGGTGCCTCTGTCTTTGACTTCTTTCCCTGAAGTTCTTGGCTTCTGGTAACACACTGAGACATCACAGAAAAGCACAGAGGAAAACTTACTTCCTTTTCTTCTCCTATCTGGCCATTAAGTCAAGTCTCCTTTGTACTCTGTTAGCCTCCTGAAGGTGCTGGACAGAAAGACTCAGGCAGACAGTAGGAATCCAGCTGGCAGTTGCTCACAAGTGGTGTTTCCCAGGGCTCAGTATTTGGGCCAGTTCTCTTTAATACCTTTATCAATTATATGGACAAGGAGATTGAGTGCACCCTCAGTAAGTTTACAGATGACACCAAGTTAGGCAGGAGTCTTGATCAGCTTGAAGATAGGATGGCTCTGGACAGGCTGGATCAATGGGCCGAGGCCAATGGTATGATGTTCAACAAGGCCAAGTGCCGGGTCCTGCACCTGGGTCACAGCAGCCCCATACAACACTACAGGCCTGGGGAAGAGTGGCTGGAGAGCTGCCTGGTGGAAAAGGACCTGGGGTTGTTGGGCGTCAGCCAGCTGAATATGATCCAGCAGTGTGCCCAGGGGGCCAAGAAGGCCAACAGCATCCTGGCCGGTCTCAGGAACAGTGTGGCCAGCAGGA
>VXBH01005716.1:228033-243156 GCA_013400035.1 Rynchops niger
TGTTCATCCTGGAGAAGAGAAGGCTCAGGGTAGACCTTATTGCAGCCTTTCAATATTTAAGAGGGTCTTATAAGAAAGATGGGATCAGACTTTTTAGCAGGGACTGTTGCAACGGGACAAGGGGTAATGGCTTTAAACTAAAAGAGGGCAGATTCAGATTAGTTATAAGGAAGACATTTTTTACCATGAGGCTGGTGAAACACTGGCACAGGTTGCCCAGAGAAATGGTAGATGCTCCATCCCCGAAAACATTCCAGGTCAGGTTGGATGAGGCTCTGAGCAACCCGATCCAGTTGAAGATGTCCCTGCTCACTGCAGGGGGGTTGGACTAGATGGCCTTTAAAGGTCCCTTCCAACCCAAACCATTCTATGATTCTAGAGGCAGAAGAGCTGGCAGGTGAATCATGCCTCTCTAACCCCAGACGCCGGTGACATCTGTCACTTTGAGCTGGGGACCTCCATAGCCACAATGCTGCCTAACACCAAGCAAAAGGAAGATTGCAAGATGGTTGAGCTGATTTCTTAGCACCTTTTGTGCATTGCAAAATACACCAAAAATTAGAGCAGTTACACATTGGAAAAGAAGAGCAATAGTTTCTGGCAGCCTACAGATGACACGCAGAAGTCTGGAAGCATAACATTAGTTATTTCAGTACTAATACTATATACTGTGTGATAAATAATGTAAACATATTGAAAGTCCAAGGACTATCAGATAAGATTCAGAGTACTTGGAGACCAAAGCTTTTATTGGGAGATACTCATCTCACCCTCCAGCACTCAGGATGACGGCAGGCCATCACAAACTGTGTCAAAGACTTCTTCCAGCCCAGTAATGATTTCGCTTTGAGACCAAAGTGCTAGGTTCAAATTCTGCCATGACAAAGTACCTAGTGCTCTGTGCTCTCAATCTATGTGCCTCGAAGATCCTTTATATTTCCTCTGTCCCCTTGGCAAGATTAGCTCAGATGAACTTTAATCAGTTCTTATTTATCATTGCTTGATTTTCTACACACCTGGAGTTTTTCGTTGTTGTTTCAGAAATTAACCCCCCCCCTTACTTATCCTTGCATTTAAACCGCAAATAACTATTCACTGGACAACAGTGATTTTTGAGTTGCTCTTTTTAGTATTTTTCCTGCTTATTTGAACCAAGCCCAGAATAACACCTCCTTTTATCATCTTTGTGACAATGTGCTGACAAAACCTGTCAATGGTCATGTCTGGTATTGCCATTATTAATAGAAGCTACTCACCAATTGCTGAGATGCTAGTTGCTTGTAACGACAACTGTCAGCCAAAAGGATTTCCATCTATTGGCTGTAATTCAGGTAACGTGAGAATATGAACCCTCTGAACCAACCGGTGGGGGGGTACATTTGAGTTATATGAATTTCGTAAACAAAGCAGCGCTCCCAGTGCCTGCTGGGCATCTTTTTTCTCCTCCACCTCCCCTCCTGAGATACTCTTTCCCAAAACTCCGCCTTGTTACCCACTGCTGTTTGGCAAACCGAGGAACATAAGCCTTGGCTGTCAGCATCTTCAGAAGCAGAAAATATAATTTACTGTGCTTTGCCTCCTTCCTAATCAAAGCTAGAGGTGCAGGGAGGTGTATCACTTTGGCAGCTGCGAGAGGTGATGAAGTCAAAAAGCCTCCTTTAATTTAAGTTGCTGCTAAACATGGTCATTTTATCCTTCTCTCGAGCACAGCAGCTTGTCGGGCTGCAGATCCTTATTTGGAATTATTTTGTGCGCCTGGAGTCAAGCTTAGGTCAGGTCATCTGTTTCATCAAAGGAGGAAGTTTCTGAGGATGACCATCACGGATGCAATAAACCCACACAATAGCAACCAAGGTTTTCTCTCAAAGCTTGGCAGCAGCAGTAGCTTATTCCCTTGGGGAAGTGGGGGTGGGGGGCAGACTCTAAAGACACAAATACCCTCTGTGTTTCAGGGAAGTTTCTTGTTAAGTTTTGAAACATTTTTCCAACAAAACCACCCACCCTCTCGCAGATACCCTCAAGCCCCACATGCTGCACATATGAAGACTTTGGGGCATTTTCCTCCTTGCCACTCTTCTCCCCATTGGAAGCAGCAAACCAGCCATCAGCAGAAGTTGGAGACCGTGGTCAGTGCTGGATGTGAAGCTCTTGTTTTACAGCTGATCTCTCCAAACTACCCTTTCCTCAACAGGGTAACACTGCACGGGCAGTCCCTGCACGTTTTTCTGCAGGGGGAGCTTGTAGCCCAGTCTAGGCACTGGAACCAGAAATAACGCAACTGGAGAACATCTGGTTCTTTCAGCTGCGGTCCGGATTAGCTAAATTCCTGCCATTACTCCTCGAATGAAGGAGGTTGCTAGGGCTTCAGTCACCTGGTGAGTGCTGCATGCTATCAAATCCATTCTCTGAAAGCAACAAGTTTTGAAGGAAATGAAAGAAAAACCTCTGCCAGAGGAAGTATTGCTTCAGATTTTTAGGCCAGTTACTTTTTTTCTTTTTTTTCCCCCCCCCCCCTTTGGGAGCGCTCTTGAAAAAGGAGAAACATGAGGGTGACAACCCCAGGTGACAAGCCAAATCTCTTCCACTGGGCGACTCACAAGCTCCCACGTTTAACCCAGTTCCTGTGTTTCTGTGCCAGCACAAGCGAGGACTTCCACGGTCGCAAGCCAGCGGGTACACACCGTGCTTCCAGGCAGTCGCATGCTAATTGGCACGATGGCACTCGGTGATCACCTTTTCTCCCTCAGTCTGTTCTGGGCCCTTTCATGATAACAAGATGCCTCTGTAAGCCATATACAACCGTCACAGATGTAGTGATGCCAGCAAATGCTTTTCCCCACTAAAAACAACAGCAAACAAAACGGAGGCTGATGCATTATCCATGGGAAATCTTTTTCTTCTCTGTCCTTGACAAGTCATTTACTGGCTTTCTCCTGCATTTCATAACTTAACATTTTTTGTCCAGACAGTCAAGGTGACTTGTGCCTCTATGTTCAATCTTTTGTTTCTGACGTTGAGAAAATCTGCAGCATTCACCTGTGCCACCTGCAGTAACCATAGCAATCAAGCGCGTTTGCTGAAATTCGAAAATCGTTAGCTAATGTGCGTGAGGTTTGAACCAAAGGGAGAGAGAGGAGGGGGACAAGAAGGGAACGTGGCTTGAGGATATCCCACCTGTAATTTTCACTGCACGCTGTGGGATGATGAGGTGGGAGATAAAGAAACACGTTTTACTCCTCGACATTGGTACTGTTCAGTCTCCAGTGTCTGTCTGGTGCCATCCCCAAACCAGTAATAGCTCACCCTTGGTAATAGCTCACGTCTGTTCTGCAGAGCACTGTTATTGCGATATACTGAGCATCAGTAAGGCAAGTGCTAACGCTGTAGCCAGCCTTGTCCATGCTGTGGGTTTCACCCGGGTTGTGCAATGTGGTTTTAAAAGATCGACAGAAAAGCGTGACTTGACAGAAAGTGTTGCTAGCGTGCGTTTTAAAAGCAATCCTCTCAAACAATTAAAAATGATCAACTCCTGTGACAGAAGAGCCCGCCAGCTAGCTCACAGTTCACCACTGCACCATCTGCCCAATTCACTACAGACCATTACGGCCTTCTCCTGTGCTCCACCACAGCAACGATGACTGCAGTATGTGTAACATCCATAGAATTAGAGCCAGGGAAGGACCAGAAGATAATTTCACCTAATCTACTGCATTGCCCAGGCCATGCTGCATCAGTCAGTTAACTCTGCATTAAGATCAGCAGCTATGGACGTGTCTGTTACCTCTCCCATGAAGATACTCTTTGTCTTGCTACTAAACCACTGAAAAGTGGAGATCAGCTATTGGCAATTTGCTGTCTTGGTTAATGGTTTGGAAGTGTTTAGCTTCCTAATGCTCATTGGTTTGGTTTGAGGCTGTCAGCCACAGGTTCTTACTTCATTACACACTTGTGACAGGAGGTCAGGTGTTCAGAGCAAGAGAAGATGAAAGGTTTGACCAGGGTTGTCTAGCTGCAGGTTACCAGAAAAGCATTAGTTGCTGAAATGAACCTACATGGACCAAACCAGCTTGGAATTAGGTCCGTAACAAAGAAGGAAGAAATGCCAGATAACAAACCATTGCCAGGTTGTATGCTTCAGTATTTCAGAAGTCTCCTGGAAGGACCAGGCAGCATTACCCTCCTCTCCATCCCACTGAATAGCTGGTTAGAAATAAGCTAAAACTAAATACATGTTTCTCCCACCTTTCCCATGTAGCACCAGAGATTCATCTAGTCCCCCCTCCATGGGTCATGGGTAGCATGAAGCTTCGCTTTTCTTACATGTCTGGTTGGTACATCTTGCTCAAATGCTCCAGGTCATACTGGTTAATGGATTTGGGATCAAGCAGAATTATTCTTTCAGGTCTTGTTAACTTGTGCTGCAGAGGGTTTCCACACACCTCTTCTTCACAGCTTCAAATAACTTTCCAAGCTCCTTTGGCACCTCTGTCCTAAGGAAAGCTTTTTCAATGAAGAGGCCTTGCCTGATGGAGGCCTCGCAATTAATCCCGTTACCTGCTGAGGTAAACAGCGGGTCAGCCCTCCAAGGACTGAGATGTTTTCAATTAGTGGTTTGGGTTCTTACCACCATCTCTTCTACACATAACCAGTTCCTCAGAGCATCTTGTCTGACCACATAGTTCTGTAGAATAGGAGTCCTAGGCAGAAATAGTTTTTTTTCCCACTATTGAAAACAAGCCCACTGAATCTTCAGGGATTTCTTTCCACTTGACTAACATTGCAAATAATGAAGAAAATGCAATATCTAGTTCTAGCACAATCTAGAAAAGAACACTGTTAGTTTATCTTTGTAGTAGAAACAAGGCTGGAGGACTTGTGTTGCGTTTGGTTAGATTTCGTTGACAGATGACGCAGGTCTCTGGAGGCCCTTATGGCTCAGTAGCACCCTCATGTTTTGTCATTTGCATAGAGCAGGTGTTTTTCAGCTACATAATGGACCATTTTTCAGAACTATAAACACTGTAAAATACTGATATGGGGTATTTGGTGAGGATAAAATAATTTCCTCCTCAAATGGCCTGAAAGCAAACCTCCTTTTCTCTACAGCACAGAAGCACAAGCAGATTTCCCTCATACCCACCACACCAGCATGGCTGAGCCCTGATCTGCACGTGGGGCTGCAGCCAGGAGTAACACATCCTTCACCACACGCTTAAGGTCCTACCTCCGTTAGGATCCTACCGTGGGTAGGGCGATACGGCACAACCTGGTGCTGTGTGGAAATACAGGGATGAGGTCCTGCAAGTGTTGTGGTTTTGCTGGCCCAGCGCCACTCCAGCCAGCCACGCGGTTCTCCCTGCCAGGTTTAATCGTATTGTTTTTCTTTGGAGCAAGGTCTGGCAAGGAAATCGCTCCAATACAGCACAATGAGTCCATTAATAGAGAACTTGGAACGGAGGCTCATGAGACATGACAAAAATAATGAGAAATCATGATTGTCTGGGAAAAATATTTTAAAGGGGATAGTAGAGCATTACTACATATAAGAGATCACTGTTAAAATAGCATTAAGGCTGAAGAATGACTCAGATTTTGGTTAATTTTCATGCTATTGGGCATCGGACTTTTCTGCCTCTTCATGAGTGCATACAATGGTGGCATGGGCTGTGCAATCACAGCTTGTATTCCTGTGTGGGCTGCTTGGTATTAAATCAACAACCCAAACCGAAGGTGTAACTGGAAGGGCGGCTCTGTCAGCACGGCAGAGTCCCAGCTGTTCCTTGGGTGGGCATGGTTGCACGTGTGGAAGACCTCATCTTCCTCCCAGTGCCCAGATCAATGACTTGGCCCAAGTGTGCCGCGCAGACATCTGGAGTGTTCCCGGGGAGAAACACTGTTTACTCAAGTTTCCTCGCAGTAGAAAGCAGGGCATGACACCCGGTGGTGAGAAATCACACATAAGGGCAAGATCCAGCAGCGTAGGAGCCGGTACACAGCCACGGTTTATGCTTGGAGACTTGAAAACACTTGCAGGTGACCAGTTTAGGCATAATCTTTGTGAACTGGCCACTGCAGTTAAATTAGGGAAGGGGGATCCAAGCCCTCCAAATACTGTCCATGCTTTGCCAAGGTGTAAGTAAGCTATCCACAGGGGTTCAGGAGAGCACTGGCTTAGTCATGGTTCTGGTTCAGGTCGAGGTTTTGAAGCGAAGTGCGTGTATGTGTGTGCCTGTGCCTGAAGCAAAGGCCAATATATCTGATGGGCTGTATTTCACACCCTGACTCCTACGAGGAAAACCAAAGCCTCTCATGAGCACATTCCTCCGTGGATATTGTTTGTAGAAGTTCAGCATAGAGCCAGTCCTGAGAAAGATCACATCTTCTAGGGCTGACAGCGTCCAGGGGCAGTGGAGAGGGAAACTGGGGCGGTAAATAGAAAATAACTTTCCTCTCTCCTTTGAAGTCTGGCAGATGTGGTGCTGAAGCCAGCCCACTTGGAAAGCACAGCGGCTCCCTGGGTTGTAAATTCACATACGCCGGGGCCCCTTCAGAGATCATTTAGAACTTCTGTAAGCAGAGAGTTGCGAGAGATCAAAGCCTTAGGTAAGTAGGGCACCTATTATACCGAGCCTTTATCTTTTCTTGAGAGGAGATGGGAGAGAGCAGGAAGTCTGATGATTTTTGCAAAGCTAAACCAAAAGTTTATTTCGGTAGCTGGGGGATATCGCAGGCATCTTCACAGCAGTTTTGAATTTGCATCGCTCAACATCCGATGTCCCCAGCGTGCAAGGAACACGCTCAGGCACTCCAAAAACATGTAGGGAAAAGGGGAAAGGATGCTAACAAGATAACATCCTTGTTTAACTTAATCTCCTGTGAATTTAAACTGTACTTGGGCATCTCATTGTTGAAATTATAGCTCTTGTTCTCATTTGTCAGATACCTCTTTTCAAAAGCCTAAATACTATTGCTGGGAAAAACAGAAGTTTTTAGGTGTGTCTGTGATGTTGCCTTAACTCATACTGTCCCTGGAGTAGAGGGGAAACTATTCATGTGCTCAGAAGAACATAAAAATGTGTGAAAAGTCCTAGAAAAATATAATCCCTGCCTAAATTTTCCTTCCCAAACCTATTCCAGAGTCTCAGTGGCCTCAGGCACCTCTTGGGACACATCAAATAATGAAGAGCCAAAATCTGGGTAAGATTAGCAGTAACGCAAGTTTGGGTAACATCCCACCATTCCTGGGGCAAAAAGGTGGATTTGAGCATGCAAGGAAAGCCAGGCGTGACCTGCATGCCCACGCTGCTGTTTTCCTTGCTGAGGCACGACACAATTAATTAATGTCTCCTTTGTAAATTGACTCCCAGTGAAAGTTGCACTGTAAGAAGACCGCCACCATGAGGGGTCCTTCAGGGGAGCAGCTTCTGTGGATGGAAACTGAACCATCCAAAGCCACTGAGGTGAACACCAGACATGAATTTGAGCAGTGGGATGTATTCTCATCTGCTGGGTGCTGCAGGTCAGTTCCACTAAGGGCCCTTAGCGAAATGAGTGCCTACTCCTGCAGGTTGGAGACGTCCACCTGGCCTGGAAAGCTAAAAATCCACGGCCAATTCTTGGCTAGCACATAGTTTTATAGCTTAATTTCTGACTTATGTTGGCCAGAAAATGGCCCTTAATATCTTCTTCCACAGGGGGAAACTGGTCTCATGTAGTCTGCTTTGCCTGTTGTGTTTTAATGTTAATCCTTTATTATAACTATGTCAGCCGTTATAGAATCGTAGAATCACTGAGGTTGGAAGGGACCTTTAAGATCATCAAGTCCAACCATTAACCTACCCTGACAAAAAACACTTCTGAACCATGTCCCTAAGCACCCCATCTACCCTTTTTTTAAACACCTCCAGGGATGGTGAATCCACCACCTCCCTGGGCAGCCTATTCCAATGTTTAATAACCCTTTCAGTGAAAAAATGTTTCCTAATATCCAATCTAAACCTCCCCTGACATAACTTGAACCCATTTCCTCTCGTCCTATCACCTGTCACCAAGGAGAAGAGGTCAGCCCCCATCTCTCTACAACCTCCTTTCAGGTAGTTGTAGAGGGTGATAAGGTCTCCCCTCAGCCTCCTCTTCTCCAGGCTGAACAACCCCAGCTCCCTCAGTCGTTCCTCATAAGGTTTGTCCTCCAGACCCCTCACCAGCTTTGTAGCCCTCCTCTGGACACGCTCCAACACCTCAATGTCCTTCTTGTAGTGAGGGGCCCAAAACTGAACACAGTACTCGAGGTGGGGCCTCACCAGTGCCGAGTACAGGGGGATGATCAATTCCCTACTCCAGCTCACCACGCTGTTCCTGATACAGGCTAGGATGCTGTTGGCCTTCTTGGCCACCTGGGCACACTGCTGGCGCATATTCAGCCGGCTGTCCACCAACACCCCCAGGTCCTTTTCTGCCGGGCAGCTTTCGAGCCACTCCGCCCCAATCCTGTAGCGCTGCATGGGGTTGTTGTGACCCAAGTGCAGAACCCAGCACTTGGCCTTGTTGAACCTCATACCATTGGTCTCAGCCCATCGGTCCAGCCTGTCCAGATCCCTCTGCAGAGCCAACCTACCCTCAAGCAGATCAACACGCCCGCCTAGTTTAGTGTCATCTGCAAACTTACTGAGGGTGCATTCGATCCCCTCACCCAGATCATTGATAAAGATATTAAAGAGAATCAGCCCCAGCACCGAGCCCTGGGGGACACCACTTGTGACCGGGCACCAACTGGATTTAACTCCATTTACCACCACTCTCTGTTATGTTTCTGGAATTCCTTCTCAGAATGTCTACTCTTCTAGAATGGGTATTGGTGTGTCTGAGTCTGGATTTGTGGGGGATTTGAACTCCTTAATGCACTACATTGCTCTTAATGAACCCTATTGTAATTGTGTATGTTTTATGTTCAATAAAAGCATTTTGTAGCATTTTACAGCTCTCTGACTAACTCAGGATGGATGATGCTAGACAGAGGTACGTCGGGTGATCACTTGCAATACTGTTTCAAATGTTTTCAGTTGTGGGCGTTTGTGTCCATTGAACAACTACAAGTTTAATACGCGTTTTGTAATCTTTTGCTTGTTTGCAGAGTTAGGCGCGTGGGGTCAAATTCGAATCTATCATCCTGTTCTGAGTTCAAAGTCCTGCAACACTGGTGATGTTAACTGTGGATCACTTAATGGTGTTAACTTCAATCACAGAAAAAGTGAGCTGAACCTGAGCAGAAAGCTTGCACAAGCCTTGACCTACCTCTAAAAATATGACCTCTGAACACACCACTCATGCCTGTCTGAGGATGACATTCACTTTCATTGGGATCAGAATTTATTCTATTACCGTCCTTTAGCTGGTATTTTACAAAGATGTCTCTCTCCTGCCTTTTAATGTTCTTTCCTTGTAATGTTCTCCACATTTAACTGCTAATAAGATAGTTCAGAGAGCTTAAATGTTCCTCTTTGGGTACTCAGCCATGCTTGAAAACTCCTCCTTTTCTCCACAAACCTCAGAAATAGTCACTTTGAAGATTATGTCACTGGTATTCTAACAAACTGCTGGGAAACTGAGACTTTTCACAGCAGCCAAAGGGAAGTAGGCGCATGAATCTTCCTGAAATTCTCTGGAAGGTGACAACTACACTATTGCAAAAGTTAAAACACAAACTTTGCTCAGGAGTTCTCATGACGGCAGTGGGCTGTAACGATTACATGACCACGCACCACTTTTAGACTCAGACTGTGACACCCTTTCATACTCACACCTCTTTTTTTTTTTTTTTTTTTTTGTCAGAACGGCGCAAGCATCAGGGAGTCTGTTTTGCAACAAACACCTAACGTGCCTTAGAACAAACCAAGACAGAACTAACAATGCCGGGGAGGGCTGTCTGAATCCTAATGAGGAGCAACAACCCCATTTCTAGCGAGTTGTCCCTCCCCAGGGTCTTGTGCTATTCCTTCATATGTTTTGGAGTGAAAGGCTGTTTATAGCCTCATTATAGGGTGTTTAGCATTAAATGTCAGGAAGCATCTGCTGGCACATTTCTCAGTAGGAGACATCTAAATTCTGCAAGTGAGTTTGGGTAGCTGTCGTGAATATACATGGGAGTTCCCTCCAGAGATTTGAATCATGTCTTTGAAGACAAGTTAATGCTGCCTTTTTGAAAAAACACTTCATAAACCAGGGTTCTCAGTTAGTGGTCAAGCTGAATATTTGACAGTAGGTGTTCTCATCTTCCCTCATTTCGGCAACATCCACTCTCTGGCCCATATCATAGGCACCAGTGGAGACCTCTTTTGCTGGTATTATTGCCATGTGTGAAGGCATGCTTCCATGAGACACTGGTTTAAGCCACAACACTGAATTAAGAAGTTAACCTCTGCCTTACCCTAGCATCACAGTTGTCTTTGTGAGACCCTGTTTTGAGCTCAGTTGCTGGAAAAAAAGAGAAAAGAAAAAAGAAAAAGAAAAAGAAAAAGAAAAAGGAAAAAAAGAAAAAGAAAAAGGGAAAGAAAAAGAAAAAGGGAAAGAAAAAGAAGAAAAAGAGGAAAAGGAAAATAAAAAAAAAGCGTGAGGGTCTGATTTGTGTGGCAATGACTCCAAGTGAACATAATCCGACCCCCACCAGCTTGTCGTTACTGTATTGTGCAGACATTGCTTTTACACCAGTGAGTCAGATAAGGTAATGGAGCCAATAAAAATGCAAACAAATACACGGTTTTTTTTTGCCAAATTAGCCCCCAGTCTGGGATGGGCATAACCAGGAGCTTCTGAAGGTGTTTTTTGTGTTGCAGCCAATGTCCCATGAAAGGGCCCTGATGGTTTATGGTATAACCACTCTCTTTGCAGCAAGATTTGTATCAAACTTGTCTGAGCTGCGGTGTCCTTAGCTCAAAGTGCCCATTCCTCTTCACACCCAACCAGTACATGTTCTTAGACATTCAGTTATGTATGGCTGATAACCTGTGTGGTCTTTGTGGCCTGCATGGTAGGTCCTAGAGGATGAAGCAGGGCTGGTCCTTGTCCAAAATGTTGAGTGAAAATATGTGGACGATGGACTCATCTGTGTTTTAGGACCAG
Organism: Rynchops niger; assembly: GCA_013400035.1. Classification (NCBI taxonomy): domain Eukaryota; kingdom Metazoa; phylum Chordata; class Aves; order Charadriiformes; family Laridae; genus Rynchops; species Rynchops niger. Next base: position 239,149 of record VXBH01005716.1, read on the forward strand.
GCTTCAGTTAGAAGACAGTCTTTCTGTCTGGATATGCAGGAGGGCCAAAGCCCAATATCTTCTGCTTCATCCCTCAGTGTGATGCTAAACTTCCTTATTCCACGACAGTTGGTGTGCTTATTGCTGGCAGGATGAGTGTCCACAAGAAATCATGAGAGATCTGTCCATTGCCATGCCTCTTTCCCAGCACATTACAGCTGCTGGAGGAAGCCACAACATAGCAGGATATTTCTAAAGCATGAGGATGAAGAAATACGCTCAGTAGCTCTGTACAAACAGACTCTGATTTCACAGAGGATGAGAAAAATAGGTTATTTGTCCCATCCATAGTCTAGAAGATGGGAGAGAGGGGAAATGATCCACAATACATTGTATTTTGTAAAGGGGACAGCAACTTTTGAAAGAACTCCTCTGGCAGAAGTGTTTTGGAAAGAGCCAAGAGTTATTAAGGGAAGAGCAGGTCCTGTAAGCAGTTCTTGCAAAATGGCTTTCCATTAGGCAGCCACATGTCTTTCTTCTCCCCTCAAAAATTGCATCATTGTTAAACAGTAGCTTTCTAGCTCCAAACAAAGGCATTTCTCATGCTACAAAAGCTTTAATCTCAAGATGTACTTTTAGTTCCAAATTGTTAATCATTGTTAATTTAAAGTTATTTTTACTTTAGTGACCAACATAGCAAAGACAGGAAAGAACTGTAATTTTGTGTATCCTCCAACACCTATTCCGAAATCTGTGCAAAAGCCTTCCTACCAGCTTGCTGACTCATAGCTGTAGTGTTTGGAGGCAAATTGCTACCAGGAGAGGCTGTCATATTACTATTGATATTAAACCTGAAATCTGCACTATATGGCACCTTTTTCGTAAGAAAATGTTCTTCTCTTTCAATAGTAGTATCAGGAACTAACACAAGAACTGGAATGTGTACACAAAAAAAGCTTATTCACTTGTACCCCCCCGAAAGGTGAGTGTTCCAATTTGAAAAAAACCACTGCTGTTTTTATCAGGACTTTGGGGTAGCCTGTGCCTTTGTTACATGAGAGAGACTTAGCAATTCTCACGTACTGAGATGCCACTCGTGTGTTTCTAATCACGTTGTAGTCCCTGATCCCTCCTGCTTGGTCTCTTGAGGAAGTGAGGAATTATTATTCCCTTTCATGAATAAGAAAATAAAAGTACGGCAGCATCAACTGACTCGACCAGAAACTGTCACAGCCGTGCGAAGGGATTTGAGTCTCATTTCAGTGTTGCTCAGTCTGCTATCCTTCCTTCTTTAGGCGTCCACGTGACCCTGTTAGTCATAACCATGGCCCTTTATTTACTGTCAGAACTTTAAATAAAATGGTAAGCTTCCACTGCTGTCTTTGCAGTGAAATCTGCAATCTGCAGCACTGAAAACCAAAGAATAGGTTTGATTTGGGAAAGGCTGCAGAGAGCAGTGGCACTGAGTCTCTTTTCATTAGCCAAGAAAAAGACCCCAGAAAAGATAGCTAAGGAATTGGGAATTACCTGTGGTAAAGCCTGCCACTTCAATAATTTAGCATATTGGAAGGAAAAAAAAAAAAAAGTTTCTTAGAAAAAAAATCCTTATTTATTTAAACCTGACACTAATACTGATTTTTTATTTCAGGCAGATGTCATCAAACCTAAAAGTAGGTGGCAAAATGCCTACAGAAGCAAATCAAAGCTTGTGAATTAGCACTGGAAGTTTGGATTTTCAAATTGTAGGAATATCTGCAGTGCTGCTGTGGCTTGATAAATGCCATTATTTAGATAATTTTTTTTTTATCTTAAGTTTTCATATTACACCCTACCACAGTTGTACTTAGATGATTTTTTTATATTAGCTCTGCCTCTTCTCTATCTCAAAATTACCTTTGTAAAGTTGTTTTTTAGGCTGAAGAGGACATTGAAAGAAATAGCTTTGTGTCAAAAGCTGAACCTACACGTTTTTTTCGCATAACCGTGTCATTCAGAAGCCTGAATCGGGATCCTGTCGTATTTGGCGCCACAAACCTCCCAAATAATCAGTTATCTCACACAAGTTACATATATTTTACATGTCCTTATGGGAGGTAATGAAATGTCTGACCTTTGAGAAAGAATATATTTTGCAACGGAAGTTCTCTGAGTGCTGTCCAAGAAAATAAATCTGTCGGGTGCCGAAAGTTGAGCACAATGTCTTGTTTCTATCTCTCGCTGCTGCTTTAGCTGCAGCAGTGTGCAGCAGTGGGTTTTTAGGGCTGCATTTCTCTCAGAGGAAACACAGAGTCCTACCTATGGTATATAAACCTTTGTAATACCTGGTGTCATACTCGAGTCCAACGATCAATTGCTTTTTTATTTACTCGGTGCTACACGGTGCCACGTTCCACCCACAGCTTCGGGAACTTTGCCTTTTCTCTTGCAGTTCTGATCGAGTACACGAAGCACACCAAGGCTTCTGGACCGCGTTCAGCGTGTCCCTGCTGACAGGTTTACCTCCAGATCCCGGAAAGTCTGGTGCTCTGTAGGGAGCTTCATGGCCGAGCTGAGGACACAAACAGCCAGGTAGGACAATTCCTTCATTTCTTCTAGAAGAAAAGTGTAAAAACTTCCTCAGGAGCCCAGGTGAGAGCTATTTTTTCCTGTGTATTATTTTGCCTTTTGCATGCTGGATTATTCTGCATCTGTAAATGTTGATTCTCAATAATGGGTCCTGTGTCTAAGTTTTCTTTATGTAGTGCCAGCTTCAGTGTGTCAGTCACACCCAAAGGTAGCGTGATTTGGGACCACTGCAGTGAGGCTTCAGCAAAGCTCTCCAAAGTCGGTGGGAAAGCACAACTCCATTTTACCGGCGTTGGATCCAGGCCCCTCTTCTCTCTCTGTTTAAAACTTCTGAAGGGGAAGTCAGGCTTTTCCTTCTCTGTGTGCTTGAACTTAAAAGGTGTTCCAAGCTCTCCCTATCCTCGTTATTGGCAATTGCACTTTAATTTAACAGTAAAGGCATGAGACGCGGGAATGTCTTGCCTCCATCATAAACGGATTTGCCCTGCAGACAGGGCTGATAACATCTGTAGATAAACAAGGCGTCTTTTCCCTTTCCCTGACTCACGCCATGGGCCTGTGCAGCTCCCTCCATAGGTTACCCAGTGTTATTCTTTCATCCATTGCTTCCTTCCTGCTCCATTGTTCATGTGATCCTGAGTTTACTGGGACCTGCAGCTACTGCGGGTTGCAATTTCAGTGGCCACCTGGGTGACCAACTAGTTTAACATTAAGACCTTCACTTTTTTTTCCCCTGCCCTTTGATGAAAGCTGCTGTGTGCAGTTTATACAGTTGCTGTCGTCGGGACCGTTGCCAACGCTTTCCCCACCTGCCATTTCACTTCTTGGACAAACAAGATTTCGTTTACTTTTCCATCTTAAATCTACTGCTTTGGCTTTATAACAGCACAAAAGATGTTGATACAGGTGTGAGCGGAGTGCGAACAATGGTTTTGCTTAATTTATGCTTGGTCGGAACAGAGTGCTGTGCTGTCTTGCATCCCAGTTAGGAGTGCTCTCCCTGATACTCTCTTCTAGAGCCCTCCACCCTTGGTGGTGTCTTTGTAGACTCTGTGGAAACAGTCTACCTCAGAGAGTTTTTTTCAAGGGGTATGTCTCTGCACCGGGCTGGAATGGCTGGAGTGGTAACTACCTCGAACATCTCTTGAAGGATTCTCCTGCTTAACAAAGCCATCCAAACTGATGTGTTTCTGCTCCTGAGCTGCTGTAGTTTGGAAGAACTGTCATGTGAGCATAAACTGAAATTGATAGTGATTTATGTTTATTTGAGGGCCTGTAAACCATGACTACTCTAACTAACATCCTCTTCAGCTGTATCTGCTGCGAGACCAACCAATGCCTCAGCTGGCTGTGTTGGGCTTCCCAGGCACTGTGCACGAACCTCAGGCTCCGCTCAAAGCAAACACAGGCATGTTGTGGTTTAGGCTGGGCTGGCCGCTAAAACAAATGACAGATGCTCTCTTT
>VXBH01005716.1:243342-253842 GCA_013400035.1 Rynchops niger
AAGTTAGCTGACCTTGGCTGTTACAGCAATAAGTATAAGCAGGAGCCTGTCTGCGTCCTACTACTTGGTATTAACTATAAACATCAGGTTTATCACTCTGGAAGCAGACACCATATGAAAAAATATGCCATGTCATTTATTTCAGTTAGTTAGAAGAGACTTAACTGAGAAGTAAAATCCCTGAACAGAAAATTGGTTCTGTTTTACACCAAATCAGGGCATAGCTGTGAACACATTAAACTCACTGGTTTCCAGTGCTTTTCATTACCATTATATCCATCAAACAGTGAGTTTGTCTGACTCTAGGGCTGTTTCACTGCATCCTAGTGCACTCCTAAATTTTTTTTTTCACATGTGAATCCGTTTGCTTCTGCAGTCTGGCCTTCACATAAGTGCCTGCCTTCTTCCTCTGAGTCTTCTCCTTTGAGTGCCATGACAGCCTCTGGAGAGACCCCTTCTTGTTTCCTAACAAACAGAAGACTAGAAACAGGAACCGAAAATAGGCAAACCTGAACAAAACTGTAGGACATTTGCAAGATGAGCCACAGACTGAAACCAACTTCCATGAAATCATTTGTTCCGTAACTTTCCACCACACCAGGTATTGATTAATGAAGCAATACACACTTTGGTCTATTTAGATTTCATGCCTCACTGGCATGGTTGCCTCATGTCACGAATATTTTTTGGAGTCTCAAGGTAGAGACATGCTACCCACAGCTTTACCACGTGCCAGAGAGGCTTCCTAGCTACAGCTGGTCACCAGACACTACTTTTGACTCTGTCTGCTTGACAGAGATCATCATTCTCTGGATTGTCACCAGTTTCCCTTGTGGTCATCCCTTGCTGCAAAGCCACGCTGCAAGTGGGCTGCCCAGGCTAACATATGCTTTGCTTTATTTGGTTTACAAACAAAATTTCTTCTCAGTATTTTTCCTAGAGTAGTGTAAATATTCTCTTCCCAAATGGGCTCCACAAACTCACTTGGGATACTGCCTTTCTCTAATCCCTTCATGTTTTAGGCTACTTTTTTTCCTATGGCCAAAACAGCAATCTGACTGTAGGAAAAATTTCATGTCCGCGCCTTTCTGGGCAGACACAACCTGCCCAGCAGATGACACCCAAAGAAACATTCAGACCTGTGTCTGAGCTGGTTATATCTCCGCACCATCCTCACTCCAAGGCTAATCCAATCATGCTTTTTCTAAGAGAAATTTTGACTTTCATTTACTGACCCAAGGTGTTTATTCTGTTCTGATTTCACCATCATTGCGAAGGCCTTTAGGGATTATATGTATTCTAATACTTTGCTTCATTCCAGGGAACTTGGCCAGATAGTAACAGTCCTTAGAAGACATTTCTTCTTCACTGAAGCCCTGAAAATATTAGCTGTCAAACTGGCCTAAGCAGTTACGTGGGCACTTGGGGTACCCGTGCCCTAACGTGGAGCTGGGCGATGGGCAGAGCACTGCAGAGCTCTGCTTTTGAGACGTGCCACATCTCGGATGAGGAACACTTTGTTGCTTGCCAGGATTTAAGGCTACGAGAAAGTTAAAAACGCAGATTTGGAAATAATTGAACACGGCACAAAAAAGACACTACAGATATGAAACACACCCTGAAGATTATGCTTACGAGTACAGTTTCTCATTGGCTGCACTAAGCCTCATGTAGTTTCCACCTCTCTTTATATCATTTTGAGTTGCGATATCCTCTCATTATCTGAAGATTACCTATATCCTTGGGGGGAGGAGGCACTGAAAAAAGGTTGAGCTTTCCCTTCTATGCCACACCAAGCCAGAGCACCATTGGATTTGTGGGTTTTTTTACTTCCTTGTTAAGAAAACTCCTGTCTTTATTTCTCCTGACTTGGTGTTTGGTACTGCTGAAACCTCACTTAATTCCCTTTAGTCTCACAAAGTCTTTGATTAAGTTTTCTGTTGTGTGCCTTCATTAGCACATTCCTAGCTTCAGGCTGTGTCATTGCCTTCTGGAGATATAGGGTAAAACCTTGATCCCTCTGTCACAAACAGCAAACACTGCCTCTTCTTATGGGACCCACAACTAATTTTACCCTGCAAGCAGCAGATAAAAACCGAAGATGGTATGACAAATTGCAACGCTGGGAACAGGGGGTTTAATTTTAAATACCTGCCTCTACCTGCCTCCCTGTCCATGTATCGATTTCAAAGGGTTCTTCTGTGATACTGCATCACACCCCAACAGGAGAAATGGCAACGATTAACCTCAAATAAGAGATATACCCCCAGCATCCTTGTGGCTGTGTGCACTCCGGTGTGCAGTTCTCACTGATTTAGCTGCTGCTGCCTTCTCCCCCTCCAGCTTCTCCTAAATTGCTGGAAGGAGAACATGCCCTCCTTAACTCTGCCATCACATCCTGAAGGCCCTGTGCACCCATCAGGTCATTCCTCTCCTTCATATGGCTGCAGAGGGATTTATGTGCATGGCTTCCATTTGAATTAACGGGAATTCACCGCTTCAACGCCAACTTACTGTGTGCGTGGAGATGAGGATAAAACAGGTCTTTATTCTCAGCCATGTTAGTGCAGAGGAACGTGCGTTTCTGTTATATACCTGGAGAACAGATAGAGGAACAATCTAACATCACATAAACTTGCACTGGATGAAAACAAAGGCTGACAGTGCCAGGACCTGGCATGCCTGTGCTGTGGTCGTGCTGGTGCAGACGTGGTTATATACGGTTTATTTACTGGCAAGGTGATGCTGCAAATGAAGTGCAAACTGTTGATAAAAATGTCATGCACTTTCCTTGGGGAAATCTCCAGGTAAATCAATGGTTTTGTGCCTATTTATGCCAGGTTGCATAAGCACAGAGATTTTAGATCTTTGGTTAATTAGCTAAAATTTGGTGTTTCAAAGGGGAGCCAGATTCTCTCTTCTCGATATGTTGGGCTCCCTGGGCCTTGTTTTATAAGATGGCTATTTTTTTTCCTGACTCTATCCTAACCACGTTACTTTGCCATCAGGCAGAGGCTTCCTTATTCTTCTCATAGCTCACAGAACCTGAGTTATGACAAGGTCAATTCACACAGTCCCAGTGATCACCGCTAGAATAATATACTCCTACATGCTCCTGTCCCCTTTTGGGACCACGACCCTACGGAATGCGGGTGCTGCTGCACACCCCTAAAGCACACATCAGTTGGTCACACCTGAGCTCATGAGATGGGCCATCTCATCACCATCTAGCTAGCAAAAGCTATAATAATAAGGACTTAATGCAGAAAATACTACTATAAAATATACAAAAGATCGTTGATACTAGTGAGAATTTCATGGAAGGGAGGAGGTTGCCTCCACATTTTTCCTGGAGGTGTAGATGTAACCGGGAAAAGAGATAGTAGAGATATACAAGCACATGTTGTATTTAATTTGGAATTATGGCTAAAGTGTTCATGAGTATAATGGATGTGACATGATATTTAAAGGAATCCTCTCAGAATGCCACTGGGTTTTTCATGTGAAGGATAATTGACTGTCAGGGCAATATATACGGCAAACCATGAGCGGCTTAAAAAAATAAATCACAGATCTCTTGGGTGATGTTCTAGGGAATGCAGAAACGAACGGCTTCCTGAAGATCCAGGGGTCTCCCATCCTCTCCACACACGCTTAGTGCAGAAAACTCTGGAAGCGGCAATATGGGACTGGGCTGAATTGCTACAGTATGAAACTGCCTCTCCAGAGTGGTGGACACTGGTCCTCAGTGATTTACCTGGAAAACTGAAGGCAGATCCACTGCAGCCCCATCCTCCTTTGCCTGCTGAGCTCTGTTAGGCACCAGTGCTTGCTCTCCCATGGCAGTGGAGTTTACAGAGAGAGTACACAGCCTAAGCACCGCCAGGACTAGAGCATCTCTGGGAGGCTTCAGGAGATTAAAGATTGTCTATCCATTATACAGCCCTTCGGGTGATGTTATACCGAGCCAAAAGTGCTGTTTCTCCCACGAGTGCAGCCCATTTTTCCCATACACAGAGCTCGTGGGAAGACTCTGTAAAACGCTGAGGCTTTTTGTCAGCTTGACATGGGTTGGATTTCCCCTGTGTGTTCAATCACGGGGTCCCACTGGGGGGTATCCTAATTTCTCAGTGGTATGAGCTGTGTTTTTTTGATGTGTATCTGAGGAGTGTGCATATGACAGTGTTTGAAGTGTCACCAGATACAGCATATGTGTTTGTGGCAGCTACTGCCTTGCAAATAACAGCAGGAGGTTTTGTGTAATACCCGTGTTACAAAGGGCACTTTAGTCGGAGGCTCTAACGAGCTCGGCTGTTGCTTTGCCCTCAGCTATTGATTTTTCTATTCACGTAGGCATGATTAGCTTTTAACGAGCCCTCGCAAGCATCCCCCTGAGATTCCACTTTGTTCACTGACGATGATTAGGAAATCTGTGCTAAAAGCAGTGTGGACACATCTGGGGTTTGCTGTAGCGGCTGATTAATCCCTGTGCTTTCCCCCTGCAGCCGGGCACGTGCGGTGTCATAGGCAAATGAAGAGACACAGATTTATAGCCCAAGAATGTAACTCTGAGACAGGTGGATCTCCATCAGCTCCCGCTGAATTCTGTGTCCATCAAATCACCTAATTTCTCATGAGACCACAGCAAAAATTTCAGGTACCCAGGAGACTTTCCCCTCTTGCAACAGTCCCTTCCCTAGCAAAGCAATGAAATTTTTGGCCAGAAGGGAGTTGCAAACACAAGATCCCAATTCTGGTGGGAACAACCTCAGAGAAGAGAGATGCTCTTGGGCCTTGTTCCCTGCAGAATTGAGCTCAGCTTTATCTCCTCTGCAGTGTAATCTGGGCAACTGAATCCAGATGAAAGCTCTTTGACCAAAAGGTTTTCGACTCTGCTCCATCTCCTATGGGCCGCAATGGGAACAATTTAGAGAGACTATTTTAATTTCTGTTTTAAAACGTCAGGAGTTACCACATTTGCAGGTGTTGGTGCCAGGAAGATGAGATCAGTAGTCACCAGCGCAAGTTGCTTCTTTCTTTTCAAAGGCAAGAGGCTGTGCCTTTGTGGATTTTTTACAATTTTACCCAGCTGTTCATTGTTTGTTAAGGGCCTGGAGTACTGTGCAAGGGGCTCTGATGGAGAAAGGGAATTTCTAGCCACGCACCCCTCCTTCCCGGCTGCAGGTAAGTGGCACTCCACTGGATCCTGATCAGTATGAGTCACGTTGTTCTGCACACACCCACTGAAACTATTTTCTGACCATTTCCATTTGGCGTGTACCTTACAGCACCATGTTGGCTTCCAGCTGCTGGAGTAAGGGGTGAGGTATGGGAGTATTTCTGTATGGACCTGCAGTGCAGAAGCTGCACACTTGTTCAGATCACACCCTGGGAAAAGGATGCACAGGGTAGGAATCCAGAACATCACCTCAAATTGAGTTACTTTGGATTTCTACCAGCTTATCAGTTCCTTAGAAGAGCAGTTAAATGAATTTGGCTGAATAGCTCCCATCAGGCAAGGACAGCCCTAGAGCAACTGGTGACTTCGTGACATTGCCTTCCTGCCTACATTTCATTTTCCTCCCACAGTCTGGTCATGATAACAGGGACATGTAGGGTTTCTTTTTCCCTTCCTCTGCAGTGCCGTGGTGAGCTTTCTGCTGCCAGTTGGACAGTTTCAGCTGCCCCATCCTCCACAGGGATCAAGGATGCTGCCAGCACACTTCAACCTTCCTCATCTGTGATACAGTATATTTTGGGACCTCTGGTCTTTTGTTATTGATTTTACGATTGTGCTGGTTTTCTGGACGACGGCAATTTGCAAATTGGATGTTCCTCTTACGCTGTATTTTTTAAACAGCTGTCTGATATTCGAGGGGTCGGCATTAAAGTCCCAGTTTGTTCCTTTCGGTCCTGTATTTCTTACGCATCCTACACTGACTTTTGACAGCAAGAGGGTGCAGAAAGTCTCTCATAGCAAAGGCAGTTGGGACAAGTTGCCCATCTGAGCTCTTGTAGCCATTGCAGGTGCTCATAACAACAGATGTGTCAGTGGTCCCCAAAGTGAAGTATGGTCCTTATCCTTCCTCTACACAAGGAGCTCCTTGCTGGCCAGGACTAGTCAGCAAAGGGGAGAAAAGCTGGGATGAGGAAAGCATAGGCTGTGGGAGGAGATTCGGTCATCTAAGGCTGACCCTTGGGAGGTTGTGATGAAAACCTTCAGCTCCATGTAGAAAGACATTTCTGGAGTTGTGGTTCCCATAGTTAGTATAAGCAGTGCGCTTGTGTTGGTTTGGGAGCTGGAGCTTTGATTGTCTGTGTGAAAATGATCCCTGGACATTGCACAGGTTCTGGGTGCAGGCAGCCCAGCTTGGCTCTATCGGCCACAGACAATTCTCTGCAGTGAGAGGTACCAGCCATGGCAGAACTTCAAACGTTGCAGTTCAGCAGCTGTAGACTGCAGTCACAAGACAGTAAGGGAAAGCAAATATCATCAGTCCTCCTTTCGAACTATATAGGATAGTTGGGAAAGCATCTTGGTTGACAGTAATTTTAAAAATAGCATTGACATAGGGAGGGCTTCTTGCAGGTACTGGCATTTAGTTTAAGTCTACACTGTGGGATGCTCCAGGGTGTGTTTCTCTTCTGTTTCTCTCCTATCCTCTAGTTATTATTCCAGTTACTTGGGGGCATATTAAGCCATTTAAAGCCACACTAGGTCACCAGGCACATTTGGGTCCTGTGTGTTCCAGAGATGGTCTTCTGCTCTCTCAGCTTTGCTGTTTGGAGGGAAAGCTGATCTAGTCCGGGGGGTAGGCTGAGGGCATCCCTTAAACATCAGTGTCAGTAAGTCTTCGGTTTTGCATCTTGATCATAGTTGCAATGCAGCACAGGGTGAATGACTGGAAGTCATTCTCCCAGATACAGACCTAGCATAAGGTCTTAATGGCATGAATTTAAATCCATCCTGCTCTAAGCTAGCCCTCTGTAACTAGTGGGCACTTGGGAAAGCGGAGGATTGAAAGGTGTAGTACCATGCTTTGGACGCAGCTGCCCAGCCAAGGAAACAGCTCATTTACTGGAAAGGCAACAGATGGAACTTCTTCTTCCCACAACTATCGGTCACCGCAAACCCACTGCTGCCTTGCTGCAGCCGGTCAGCTGAATCTCTGCCCAAACCATGGTGCTGCAGTGGGAGCTCAGACACCCAGCACACATGTACACCCCTTGTGCAGGCGCTGAAATTTAGACAACTGACACTGCAGGCTGCAGCCCTCCCTGATGGGTTCAGAAATTTGCAAAGGAGGATGTGAATGGTGTGATTATTGGGAAGATGCTACCCAGGGACCAAAGTGTAAGGCAAGGACAAGAGAGCTGAGTTCACAACACTGAGTCACTCCCACTCTTCCGAATGCTTACACATGTGCTGAGCTTCCCTACATGTGCAGGTTCACTGAAATCCATGGGGAAAGCATAGCTGAGGGAAAAGGTCATTGCTAATGTACGTGAGGTGGATTTCAGTGCCAAGAAAAATCATTAGCAAACTCATATTTGAGTTTACTCAATTTTTAGCTATTCTAAAGTCTAAATAAGCCCCAAGGCTGGCTGATCTTACGGTTGGGTCCACTCTCATGTCAAAGAAGATGAACCTATCTCCAGGAAGGAAAAAATGACTGTGGCTGAGGTAATGAGCCGGGTAACAGGTAGTAACAAGGAAGTATAAAGACAGCAGCAAAGAAAGTAGGAGTAGTGTGGAATGAATCATCATTAGCTAACATGTTAAAAAGGGGGGAAAAAAAGCATAAGAAAGTTCTAGGAAAGAGGAAAACTCCAGAATGAAGCAAGACCAAGGAGTTCTCCAAATACATAGAAGTATCAAAATTAATCCAAATCCTTGTACTTTTGGTTATGGGAAAAAAATATGATACTTGTGGCTGTTGTTGTTGAGATGGGATGTGCGTGGTGAGAACTTAAGAAATGGCTAAAGCAGGGGAAATTCTCTCAAGTTAGATGTTTTTCAGTTCAAAATAATCTGAAAATTACCTGGGTCTTCAGGAGATTAGTCCTCCATGCCATGTCCCGTGTTGGCTGTTTGTATGGATGGATACTTTGTGTTGGAATTAGGAAGCCAATTCCATGAATGTTGTCTCAAATAGGTATAGCTTGGAAGAATAACCCTGGAGTCATCACAAAGGGGCATAGGCTCTTGTTCTTCCTTCAGAATTTCCTTATGGTGCTATAGGATACTCTTCACTGCCACTTTGCACTTTAACCTTCATGACCACTGGAGTACTGCCATTGCAGCATCCAGAGTCCTCTGTAGCTTTTTTTCTTGACAGGTATTAAAGGAGAAGATGCTGCCTAAGCATTCGCACGCCCTCCAAGCAGTCGCACACACACCACCCAGGTCTGTCACTGCTCAGACCAGAGTCACTTCACAGCGGGCAACCCCCATGATTTTTGTTCCGGGGGCTTGGGAGAAACACTACCGAAACATCAGTGTGTTATTGCCATTTTCCTCATACTAAAAGCCTAAACACAGCACTGTACCAGCTGCTACAAAAATTCCTAATAAAATTAACTGTATCACAGCCTAACGGCTTCGGCAAATCTGTCTACTCATGCTAAGTAAAGCTAGGCAAACAGCATAAATCACACCATATTATAATTCTAAGTCATTTGTTCTCAAATAACTTATTTAACTTAAATAACTTATTCTTAAAACTTACTCAGTTAAGCTAAACGACTAGTATCTCTCAACAATAGGACTTCAGAAAATTTCACCTTCTAGAAAATACTCTTTGGCAAAGCCTTCACTCCCATGTGACTATAATTAATCAGCTGATCAACATGTTCAAGTGTTTGTGGGTAGGTTTGAAATTAATTCTAACAGTGTTCACGTAAATCCAGTGTGAAAACACAGAATATGAAGGAAAAAGCAGAGATAAATACATACAGAAATCCTTTATGTAAAACTTTCTCTTGCTGTCTGCAATAAATTGGCACGTTCCTGGTAGGCATTACTGTCAATGCAGCTTAGGGAAAGAAAATGGTGATTTTAGAATAATTACAATTCACAGGTATAGAGAAGCAGGATGTGGATTAAAGTTGTAGTTGACCCGGTTTGAACCTTGTAGTGTACCTGGTAGGTGAAATGCCAGGGGACTGGCATATAGGAGGGTACTGTATTGTGAAGGGTCCCACAATTTTGACTGTTTGGTTCATTGATGGTGGGAGAAGGAGTGGGAAGGTGGTGAGGCTCATGAGAGTGCTGAGTGGTTTTGGTAAGGAGGAGCCCCTCGAGGGAGGCAAGGCCAGGCAGTTGTCATGGAATTATAGAATGTGTTGGGTTGGAAGGGACCTTAAAGATCACCTAGCTCCAACCCCCTGCCCTGGGCAGGGACACCTCCCACTAGACCAGGCTGCTCAAAGCCCCATCCAGCCTGGCCTTGAACACCTCCAGGGATGGGGCACCCACAACTTCCCTGGGAACCCTGTTCCAGTGCCTCACCACCCCCACAGTGAAAAAAATTTCTCCTGATACCTAATCCATGTCCCTGAGGCCAAGGGGAGGTCATGCTCTCAGGGATGAGCAAGCTCTGACGTTTCGGCACTGAAGCGATCTCTGGCAGGCTGGAGGAAGCTCTGTGGTTGGGTTGTGCAATTGTGCTCGATGAGGTTTTTCTCTGCAGAGTTTTTTGCTACTTGCAACTATTGGAAAGTGGGTGAGGTGGAGCCTTGGGATCAGCTTGTAGGACAGTGTCTCTGGGTTTAAAGAGTACTGACCGGTTTCAGTATTGCTGACACAGAGTGAGGGGCTGCTGCTGGGAAATAGATCCCTTACCAAGTTCATCCTTTTTTAAAGGAATTTGATATGCTGGAGTCTTTTACTCGCTTGGTTTCCTTTTGAAAGCTTCCGCATCGGCAGGAGGTAGGTAAGGCGAGCAGCAGTTGCCTCTGGAATTAATTGGGGTGCCTCAAGCCTAGGTGCTCTGCTTTTCTGCTTTACTCTTTCGCAGCTTGTTGTGCTGAAACTTTTTATTTTTAAGGGAGCTACTACACTCTCCCTATCTACAGGAAACAGAATAAAAAAAAAAAAAAAAGGAAGAATTTGGCAATGAGCCAAGCCCAGTGACTGAAGTAAGAAGTAGGGAACTTGGAGTAAGTTTAGTTACAAGGACATTGCGTGGCGGAGCGGGTCCACAGTGGATTTTAAGGGTCTTGGAGACAAGCACGCGATGCCCGTTCCATAGCGCAAAGAAGCTTTGCTTTCTTAGACGAATGTCCACGCGCTGCGGCTACGAGTGAAGCTGTTGGTCTTGGGAGGGGATAAAGCTGCGTGTAAATGAGAAGACAGGAGCGTACCGGAGTGCTATGGAGGGCAGCAACTTCGTTGCTGTGACTTTTACAAGCCTTCAAGGGTAAGATTTACTGCTTTCCTTCCGCTTGTTTTGTTTTCTCTCTCAGCCTTTGGGGGCAGAAAAACTTGTGTTTTGGTTT
>VXBH01005716.1:253863-327380 GCA_013400035.1 Rynchops niger
GTGCCCCCCCCCCCCCCCCGACCCGAGAGTTTTGCGAAGCTTAATCAAAGCTTTTTGGGGTCGAATGTTTTTTTTTTTTCCCTTTGGGCAAGCGAGCTGACAGACTTCTGGGTGGAGTGTGAGCCGAGCTGTGGATGATTTCCAGCGGCGGCGGGGGCCACGGCCGCCCGGGGAAGCTGCTATTGTTCCCAGTGCTCGGGAGGGAGCAGACGCGGAGCCCGCGTCTCCCTGCGGGAACTCGCCTGTTGATCCGTAACTTGAGCGTTGCCACTCGCTCACCCAAAGGAGCCGGATGCAAATTTCTGACTGCCGTCCTGGTGTCAGTTTAAAGGGTGCCTTAATGAAGACAGATGGGGGACGTTGGATCACTGCTTTAAAACGTGGCAGATAACAGGCTGAGTCTGTTTCCCAGCAATTATAGCTAATTGCACTGGCACGTTTGAGCGTTAGGGGTGGGAGCACATGGTTTCATGGGTCTGTGTATGTAGAGCTTGGAACAGCACCAAAAAATAGCTGGAGGGCTAGCTCACCTCATCCAGGTGTTTAAAAAGCTGGGAAGGTTTCAGGGATACTTTCAAACTCCTTGCATTTGAGCTAGTAGATTTAAATCAGAGTCACTGCTTCTTTTGTAAACCCTGATGCCAAGAGTGACCATTTATAGCTTCTTAAACTTATTCCAAGTTGAATTAAGGTAAATCCAATTTCAGCCCCAAAAGAGTGTTTTTCTGGGATTAAAAACACATTTCCCCTGTTCATCCTGCAGCTTGCTTTCAGTTTCCCACTTGCAAAGCAGGGAGCAGTACAGCCCATGCTGCTCCTTGTTTTGCTTTTGAGGTGTTCAAACAGAAGAGGTTGTAAGGAGGGGTGGAGAAAAACAAATGCTAATGTAGTACAGTGTTAAAAGATGATTAGTGCTAATTATTTCTAATGGCTGCAATTTTTGTGTTTGCTTTCAATAGGGGAAAGCCTATGAATCGTACTCTTTGCAACCCAAAAGTGAACAATTTGACTGAAATAGTTAATATACCAGAAGTTTAAAGGGGGTCCTTTGCAAATATGCCTTGACGTTACAAGGTCAGGCCATGCCAGGTGTGCCAGGCCTTTACATTGCTCTTTGTGGAGTATTAGCAAACATTGCACCAACTGTGATGTCCTTCTCTGCTATACCTGTGAGTGATCGTGGCTCTCCTGCGTTAGTGCCTGAGCATGTTGTCGTGGTTTAACCCCAGCTGGCAGCTAGAACCACACAGTTGCTCACTCACCCCCTGCAAAGTTGGGGTGGCGGAGAGAATTGGAAGAGTAAAAGTGAGAAAAAACTTGTAGGTTGAGTTAAAGATGGTTTAATAGGTAAAGCAAAAGCGGCACACACAAGCAAAGCGAAACAAGGAATTAATTCCCTGCATCCCATCAGCAGGCAGGTGTCCAGCCATCTCCAGGAAAGCAGGGCTCCATNAAAAACTAACTCTGTCCCCACAATACATGTGCACCCCGTCAGGCGTGCAACTAAGGCATGGAGAAAATGGGGAGTCTGAGGACCTAATGTATTTTAAACCCTTGACGTTTTCCCAGTCGTGCCTCCAAAACCAGTTTAAAGTGATACGCGTTCAAAATTTAGGGACTTTGATTTGGTTCATCTCATGGTATTTAACGGCATTACTCCACCGAGAGCACTAGGCAGCACAGGCAGTCTTGAACCTTGTCTGTCACGATGCCCAGCGCTTGGGATCTGCTTTCTCATATACCGAGCTACCAGTTGGATGTTTAGTACTGTAGCCTGAAAAAGAAGAAAAAAAAGAAAAAAAAAAAAAAAAAGGTTTCTAAGACCCGCGGGTATTTGTGGTTGTTACATCAGCTGAACATAGATTAAAAAATAAAAATTAACTTATAAATCTTGCTCATATGCAAAAACTGACCTGTCATGGAAAGCTGGTGAGTGGAGGCATAGTATGCTTTCGGAATTTTTATCTGGATAGGGCTATTTATGTTTTTCGAGTGTATACATACCACACTATGTTTGGTGGCAGAACTGACTGAAGAAATCATGTTCTCCTGCCTAATTCTCCTGGACTCTGGATACATGCTTCTAGTACTACGGCACAACTTGCTGCCCCCTCAGATCTGCTACAACCACTGCCTGGGCAGGAATTTCTCTCTGTACTGAACTACACCCCATGATCTGGTTTAAAATAACCCTTCCAAAAATGATTGTATTTAACATGGATCACTTCACAGAGTCTGGGAACAATGTGATGGGAGCAGAAGCATCAAGTATTTTCTAACCCATATTCATCATTGGATCTGATGTATCGTCTAGCTACATCCAGAGAAACCGGGCCAAGAAACTAGCCATGTTTTCCATCTGCCGCATCTCTTCTCTGTTCATCCGAGTTGTGCCATGTCTTTTCTCATTTTGCTGCTCATCACTGGGCTGGTGGGAAGTGCCTCCCTCCACCTCCTGTTTTGCAGCACAGGCCTTAGCGAGCCACGGTTTTGGATTAGGTTGTAGCCCTTTGCAAATTCCACGAGCCATAGCTCATTGCAACCTGCCTCTCATGCAGGAGGAGATTTGCAGTTGTGTTCTCAAGCCAAATCTGGCTCTTGTCTCTCTTAAATAAGGTTGAGCGTGGTTGGCGAGAAAGCATCCCTTCCCTATTAAAGACTCATCAAAGTAGTTTCTCGCTGCGGATATTAAAGTGCTCAGAGCCCATGATTAAACTGTCAGTAGCTATAAAGCAGGTCGATTGTCTTTGCAGAAGTGTAAGCCGTAGTGAGACAGTTTGCAGAGCATCGTAGGTAAAAAGCCTTTCTATAGCGAGAAGGGATAATTTATTCATAGCTTATAAACCCAAATCCCCATAAATGAGGAACCGGGAATTTGAGCTTTAAATAATTTTTGCTATAGGCTTTGGAAACATGGGGAAGTAACATGTGTCCTGTTAAGCAGAGGAGTTGGACCTGCATGGTTACTCAAATATGTGGGCCCCCGTTGATTAATGCACAGCCCAGGGTACCTGGAGTAAACAGAAATGAAAAAACCCACAAAATAATCAAGTGGAAAATGGAATAACATAAAAAAAGTCCAGAAGGGCTGACATATACTGTGGAAGGCAACTTGAGAAGATTGAAGCAGTGCTTCACTTTGCCTCTGAAAATAGCTTGTGCCAGGGAAAATGAAGGCAAACAGGAAATTGCCTTTTTTTTTTTCTGAGTATAGAAGGTTTTTTTGTGTTTTATGGGTTTTCAATTAATACAGGAATAAGAGGCTGTGAAAGTTTCTTACCAAAATCTGAAAAGCACTTCATGCCATGTGAAAATGAAACATGAGAGAGGTCATTTTTTTCCAGAAAGCGCAAATAGAAATTAAAACCGCAGCAGTGTCTGTGAGTGACGGGAGGCTGACGACTCATCATTGTGATTTTGGAAGAGAAACTGAATCTCACATTTAAAAGAAAGAAGAGAGATTAAGTAAAGAAGAAAAAAAAAACCAACACAGAGTCAAGAAAACTGAACAGGGATGTACATTTTTGATCACCAGTGGAATCTGGGCGGGGAAAAATACCCCGAGGGAAATTGTTGATAGATACAGGTGCAAAGATGTTGGACCCTGCAGGTAGGAATGAGAGTCCAAAATACCCTGAGAAAAAGACCTAGTACTGAAAGGCAGGCAGAGCTCAGGTCAGCCGAGAGACTGCATCTGTCTGTAGAAGCATTGATAACCAACACAAATGGGAGCAGGACCTGGAGCACCACCAAAAGGGACAACTCCACCGTCATTCGCTTAGGTTTGTTTTCACACTTGCAGCCGATGGTCAGTGAACTATCAGGCTGAAAAGAGACTCCTGGAAATATGAAGGTACTGGCACAGGTCAGGGTGTGAGCAGACCAGGCAGACAGAAGCTGCAGCCAGCGTGAGAGTGGCTTGCTAGGCAAAGGAGCGTGAGGATTAGATGTGTGAGTCAATAACAAAGCAGCAAAGGGATATATTTGCAATATTATGAAAATAAAGGGTACACCTCAGTGCAATAGGGGTGTGTCAAGCCCTTAATGCCATTATGTGTGTGCCCATTGAATACTGACACATTCTCAAATGACACTGTGGTTTGGGCAAGCAAGGAACTGAATTTTGCATAAAGGGTCAGGTCAGCTTGGGAGGGATTTATGACTCCTGGGCTTTAACCAAGTAAGAGGCTATGCTAAATCTGTGTGATCAAAATGACGTACCAGAGACATAATTGGTACAAATGGATATGGCAAAGTTATCACCCGTGCCTGCCCTAAAAGACAAGGTTTTATGGGAATGGTGAGCCTGGAAGGCTGTTGATCGTAACTTACGTTTGCTGCTGAGTGAAGACGTTCAATGAATGCAATCCTAATCAAATGCACTGAGAAGCTGAGGGAATTAAAGATGCCCTCCATGCCAAAATAGTGTATTGTTGCAGTCTTGTTCTCACACTGCAGTCACACCAGAAACCAGTGATTAAAGAATCACAGTAATTAACAAAAGCCACGGGTCAGAGCTGAAGGAAGTTTCAGGTTTTTGTTTGTGTGACGCGGATCTTAACTCTATTGTTCGTTTCTTGTTATTGCTGCTGAAAGAAGGCTTATAACCACCCTCTCTTCTCTGCTCCCCCACAAATATAAACATCTTTTTTTCCCCCTCTGCTGAAATTACGCACCTTGCCAATTGAGAACACAGCTGGGAGAGGTTTGGTAGCTGCGCATAATTTTTTCTAAAACATTTGGCAAACACAGCAAAATCCAGAGTACAGCAGTACAGCCCTATGATGATTACAACCAGCCAGCCTTTTGGCATCCTTGCGCTGGCGGGGGACAGTGATGATCAGATCTGTACCTCTTGGTGCTCCAGGAAATCTGAGGTCTTTCCCTCTGGGTGTTTGGGCAGCGTGTCTTGCTCCTCCCACCGTCTTGTGGGAGCTCTCAGTCCTAGTCAGGAGGGTTTTGTAAGACATAATAGCGATTCTAAACCAGGGAAGATGTTGAAAATGACAGGCTGAGGTCAGTTAGGGATGGAAAGTAAGGCTGGTCACCAGGGTTGAGAAAGCTTTAGGTTGTGACACTGAATATTGTAACTTTGAGCGGTTTAGCTCCACGAACAGAGGAAACTTTGAGATGTGTTGCCAAAGCATTTGTTCTGGTGGGCAGAAACTACTAGCTGTAGATGACTGAATAGAAGGGGAATGTCCGTCAAGCAGAGTGGGCACAGAGGGGCTCCCGGACACGGCGGTGAGCAGCAGGGAGAGCAGGTCCAGGGCTGCGATGTGCTCAGGGTGTGCAGCACTTGGTTGGCCGGCCGCAGCTTCCCTGCTGCTGTTTGCCTTATCTCAGGCTCATTGAATTGCAGCTGCTGAATATAGCTTTCGCTTTAGCATCTGGAATAGAGATCTGCGCAGAAACGTTTGACCTGTGCAATGATTGTAGACTTTTCCTTAAGGTCTAACCTTCATTTTCTGAAAAGACTTGAAGCCCTGGCTTGCACTGGGCATGGTTCAGTGATGTTGTGTCAGGCTTGCATTTGGGCAGTGGCATAGGCTATGTTCACGTCTGCATGTTTCCAAAATACGATGTATTTGCTATACATGTCTCCTTAGACACCCTTGCTCTGCACAGATAGCGTAGAATAAAGTGCAAAAACTTCATTCTGCCACCCAGGAAACTTGTTCTAGGTAAATTACAATTCCCTCAAATGTCTCAGCTTGACTCCACTAGCCAGTTAAGTGACTGGTACAGCAATCCTGTCGATTCAGGCTCCCCGTCAGCCAGGCTGTGCCAGCGTTTCCCATTCTCACAGATCTTCGCAGGCCGTCAGCGTCAACGGTATTAAGTACTTTAAATAAACTGATGCTTGGAACACTGGAAGTTTCATTACAGGCAGGTTTCTTTTGAAGCTGAATTCCTCTGCATATCAGGATATATACAGTGCCTTAAATGTATTTCTGGTGGCTGGCTTTAGGCTTCTGGGCCAGGAAGTTTGCAGCTTGTTCGGGAAAAAACTTATTCATAGCCGTACAGGCTAGTCCACCCCAAACACGGAGGGTGACCAGCAGATGCACAACAGCGTGAGCCAGCACATGTTGAGCACAGGCAGATGTACAGGAAACCAGTGCTTCCCGCTGCTTCCCCCTCTTCAGGGAGGCTGGTCTTGCTCTGGGTAGTCACACAGTTCCTCTGTACCTCAAGTACAAGCCCTGTGTGTGTGTATTTTTCCTTTTCATATAGGGCCAAGGTAGTAGGAATGTCCTTTTCTGTCTCTCTTCCACCAGCCCGTTCTTTCTGCCATGTCAGGAGATGCGCAGATCAGAATGTCCAAGGTAAGGTAGCCCCACACTGATGCAGTGCAACTTGCAAACCTGAGATGGTTTTGCATTTTAAAGCACACTACGTGATAAACTGTACCTGTTGGCCACTGTGCTTAGGAGTTTGGTTCTCCCATTTTATGGAGACAGAATTACATGTATGAGCTGCATCGCGTCATGCTGCAGGGATAGAAACCCTCATTGTGAATTACTTCCTCTTTTCTCTTGCAGAAGTTCCATGGAGTTGGACTAAAATAAAGTTTGGGGATGTCTCTATTCGGATTGAAATTTGGAAAGAAGAAATTGAAAGGTGAGTGCGGTTTGGTAGTGCCATTGTCACGGGTGACAACCTAAGGAATGTAAATACAGCACACGTGCGAGCCCTTGAGAGACTGCTTGGGAGCATGTCTTACACCTGCAGGGCAGCCGGAGGAAGGCACACTTTCTTTACTTTTCCTGTGTTTTGTACTACTTTGGGAGAGTGCTGCGGCCTGCGTGCCAGTGAACTGGGGGACGTCCGAAAAAGAACTGCAAAGTTTGTGCTCTGTCATGGCACATGACTGGCTTGGGGAAGTTGGGTTTTGGCATCTTTTCTAAAAGGATCTCTTCGTGGAGTGGGCGGAGGCGCAATGCAGAGTGCCCGCTCTCAAGCAGTTTATAAAATATACCCAAGAAGCAAGACATCATGAAGGTCTGATGCAGACTTCTGGTGATGAAATGTGTTAATGGCGATGTCCAGATATTCCCTTCAATGGGAGGCAGGAAGGAGAGTGGGCTGTATCAAAAGCAGCGTGGCCAGCAGGTCAATAAAGGTGATTGTCCCCCTCTGCTCCGCTCTGGTGAGACCCCACCTGCAGTACTGTGTCCAGCTCTGGAGGCCTCAGCACAAGATGCACATGGACCTGTTGGAGCGGGTCCAGAGGAGGGCCACAAGGATGCTCAGAGGGCTGGAGCACCTCTGCTACGAGGACAGGCTGAGGGAGTTGGGGGTGTTCAGCCTGGAGAAGAGAAGGCTCCAGGGAGACGTTACAGCCCCTTCCAGTACCTGAAGGGGTCCTACAGGAGAGATGGGGAGGGGCTGTTGGCAAGGGCATGTAGCGATAGGACGAGGGGCAATGGTTTAAACTAGAGCAGGGCAGGGTTAGATTAGACATTAGGAAGAAGTTCTTTACCAATGAGGGTGGTGAGACACTGGCCCAGGTTGCCCAGAGAGGTGGTGGAGGCCCCATCCCTGGAGACATTCAAGGCCAGGCTGGATGAGGCCCTGAGCAACCTGATCTAGTTGAAGATGTCCCTGCTCACTGCAGGGGGTTTGGACTATGTGACCTTTAAAGGTCCCTTCCAACCCAACACATTCTATGATTCTATGATTCCGTGATTCCAAGAGCAAAGTACAGAGATGCCCCCTGAGAGCACCCCAGCAGCTGCTGAGGGGAACATTCATGCTGGAGGGGAAACCAGGGCCTACAAAATTCCCTCCCTGTGAGCTCCACATGGCACCCAAATAAATGGGTGTGGAGGTATGGAGCAGCTGTCTTCTGCAGCATGGTCCTCAACAGACTTTGCAGCAGAAATCCCTGCAGAGATGAATACTTGGAAGAAGTCCAGCTGGAGGGCTACTCGCATACCCTTAAAGTGGGCCAGCTTCCTGCAGCCTCTTAAGGTGCATCTTCATCTGTACCAGGGCTTTGGAGCAGGAGCCACTCAACTAAGTCTCCTGTTTTATCCCTTCACCTCCAGGCCCAGGGTGTGATCTCTGGTCAGGGATCCATGTCTGGAGGTGCTGTGAAGGGAGAAAGCCTCCAGCCTTTCCTTTCCCAGGTGCTCCTGCTTGTGTTTGAGGAATGCAGAGATTAGTGCCCTACTTATATCTTGACATGAAATTATTTTTTTCCAAACCTCCCTGCGTTTAGAAGATAGAATAGCTTTTTTTTCCCTAGGGTTGGGTTTTTTTGCAATTGTGCTGCTGTTTCCCCTTCCTGGTGCTAAGACAGGGGCATCCATTTGCTGCTCCGATAGTCCCAGGAGGGGAGGTTGTGATTGCTGCCAGGGAGGGGTCTCTGCCAGCCCCAGGTCTCTTTCTCCATCTTGGCTTTGGAGATGAGGGAACACAGGCTTGTCTGTGAGCCACCATACACCCAGGGCATTCCCACTTGTACAGCAGTAGCTGTTCTGATTGTCAAAAAGATTATGCTGCTATATTAGGAAAAAATTGTGTTTTGCCTGGCCTTGTATCTGGGTTTTAGCAGAGAAGCGTTCATCTCCCCCTTCAACCAAGTGTCTAAGAAACTCAGGTCCTCCTAGATATAAAACCCATTCTTCATAGGGAAAGATAATTTTTTTTTTTTACATTTTATGCACTTCTAATAACTAGTTCAAAACCAATTAATTCAAACTGGAGGAAGTTTAGAGAAGGATAAGGGAAGCTGGGGTGATCAGGGAATGAGAAGCTTTCATAACAGGAAGCTAAAAGAGTATTTTTTCCCTCCGCTTTTATTTTTAATTCTTTTGCATTGCAGCCCAAAAGCTGAAAGGGCTATGATTGCTTCTTGCAAACATTTCACTGGAGTAAATGCCAGGGCTGAAGTGCTATTTTGATCCGACAGTTTATAAGCCTTTGTATTTGTAGAAGTCCTCAGGACTGTGCTGCCTGAGAGCAGACACAGCTCTTTGGCAGGGAACATCCCATGCACTTATCTCAGAGGGCCAGTACTGCCCATGGAAATACCAAATTTCCATTCCAGAAACAAAGCTGGATGACAGTTAACCTCACTGAAGGGCCATGCTTGTGATATAACTTTCATGGGAGGGAACGGATTACCTCAGGCGCCAGCTGCTGAAACTGGGATCAGGATCACTCCCATGAGAACCAGTAGTATTTTGCAGCTTCTCCCCAGCAAGACATGGCTTTTTCGCATGAGCTGAGACAGAGGCAAAATTAGGAGAGTTTTTTCATATATACCTTCATATAAAGGTATACTTTAACTAGTCATGTCACACAGTCTAAATTTCTTGGAGGTAAGAATCAATTTTTTGGTAGTTTTATGTTCAAGTTTATGTACAAGGAATCAGGAATGAAACCAAAACTCAGCTCCACGAAGCAGTAATATGTGGTGTCACGTTAGGCATACAAAAACTGTTGCAGGAAACCAGTTCCTAGACAACTGAACCTTAGTGAAGCTCTTCAAGCCGAAGTGGGGAAGTACATCTCATACAAGCACCAGGAGTGTTTCTGTGGAAAAGAGGCCTGAGATCTTTTACACGGAGGTTTAACCTACAATGGACATCGATAAAACAAAGAGGAATGAGGAGACTTTTTGTTCATGGACTATGTGGGGAGAAAAAAGGATCATGCCTTGGCAATGGCTGGAACATCTCTGGTCACTGGAGTGACTCCATGGCAGCTTTACTCAAGTCTGGATCCTCATATCTTGAGGATGGGGATGGTCAAGTACTATGAAACCAACAGAACTAGGGAGCAGAGAGGACTCATCTACACAAATAATCCTGTCTCAGGGTGTGTGCTTCCAGTCAATGGCAAGAACAGTCATTGCTGCATCTTCATCTCCATAAGCCCAGCCTAGGGGCACTGTGAGAGGAAGAGGAAGGACATAAATTGAGCCAGGGCTTTTGGAAAGCTCCATCGGGTTTTGCTTCTTGCTGCTAGGGACAGTCTCTCTCCAGGGCATCTGTTTTTTGAGCAGTCAGGCGCCGGCCAGAGCTTGACAAGGGTAGCAGCTCCCTATGGATAAGGCAGCCCAAGACTGACCTTACAGACTTAAAGCTTGGCTTGCCTTCTGGGACTCCCATTCAGATCTGATAGGAAATGCCTTACCACAACAGACATTGAGTATGAAAAATGTATTTATTTTTACATGATTTCCCGTGAGGGAAATAACTGTGAATTGAAAAACTTCTTAAAGTTCGTTTCAGAGCTGTATTTATTTTTATGGTTTTTTACATCACTTCCTATCACTGTGTATCGCTGTTATTAAAAACTTATGCAATTGTGTCAAGTGTAGCATTACCAGTGTGTCTAGGAGACACTGTTTTCTAGTAAAGGAAATTATATATGCCAGCCAGCCACTATCAGACTAGTTTTTAAAATAAATTACTATTTCAGCTGCTTTATTTGACATTCTGATATTGGTCTAAATACTGTGCAGTACTGTTATAAAAAACAGCATACGAAGTGATATAAAATTCTAAATCAAATTTGAAAAAATACAATTTTCAAAATTAAAGTTATCTAAAATGAAGAAGAGACAGAGGTTCCACTACTAATATATTTGGGAAATGCCTGCTTTCATTCTAAAGTGGACTGAAAACAAACGTGGAAAGAGGTAGCTGCTTCTTGAGAAATCACCTGTTGCAAGGCATTTCTGAGACGTGGTGAGTCCCCACCCCTTGCCCAGAGCAGGTGAGTGAGACATCACCGGGAGGAGGAAGCGAAGGAAAACCAGAACTGGTATGATTGCAGGAGACAGGGAAAAGGAGAGATGAGGCAGCATCTGTCTCGTCCCAGAATAACATAGAAGGGAATATTTTCCATCTAAGGCACTTCTTCCAGGCCTGTATCCCAAGCTCCCTGTTTGACCACAGGTGTAGTATATGCTGGGAAAAGCTGAGGCATCCTTCTAGAGACTGTTTTTCTTATTTTCTCTGTCCTTATGATGATAATATCAAATACCGCTTTTCGAAAATGGCAGGATTGAACTTTAACCTCATACTAAAAATGTAGTGGACCTGAGGCAGAAATAGTTCCAGTTGACCCTCCAGAATTTTGATTTCAGACCTTACTTTTGATTTATGAAAATGGAGATAACGTCAATATATCTCCCAAGTGGGCACTCTGTGAGCGATGCCAGAAAAAAGTTAATTTTATATTAATACCTGGTCCAGGGATGTATGAAATGTTTCACCTGTGTTGGCAAATTCCAGTTGCCATGTAGTGTTTGTTTAGTGCTAGCAGCGGGCCGAGCTCAGCACCAGGCACAACAGGCATAATCCACGAGCACAAAAGTCTATTTCTCCTTAAAGGAGAAGCTGCTGCCTGAGCGTTCCCACGCCACCCAAGGAGTCTCACACGCACCACCTGAGTCTGTCACTGCTCAGACCAGGGTTCCTTTGCAGCAGGCAGCCCCCGCGATTTTTGGTCTGGGGTCTTCCAACACCTTATTGGAGTCTTCTTCTGTGCCCAGGCAGGCCGGCCGTTGACTGCTCTTACCTTGTTGATGTGCAGTCTCTGCTGACGGGTGTCGCCTCCTTTATCTCCTGGTTTGTGCTTCTTGCATACCTGCGGTCACTGGCAGAACATGGGGAACGGAAAAGTTCCCAGACTTGGGAAAAACACTACCGAAACATCAGTGCCTTATCCACATTTTCCTCATACTAAAAGACTAAACACAACACTAGGAAAATTATTAAGAAAATTAACTCTATTACACCCTAAAGGCTTCAGCAAATCGAGCAACTCATGGTAGGGAAAGCTAGGTAAACAGCATAAATCTCATCGTATTATAACCCTAAGTAATTTATTCTAATTAAAACTTATTTATTTAAGATAAGCAAATAATATCTCTCAACACTTCTTGCATTTCATTTCTTCAGGAGGAAGGAGGATTCTTGGTCTTTTGAGGCAAAAAGACACGATAAAGAAAAATTTTATTTAATAATGGAGGAACAAGCAAGAGGGAATAGGGCTAAGCTTATTTATGGTGGTGGATCTAAATGGTCTTGCCACAGTTTGTTTGTTTGTTTTTTTAAATTAAATCCCTCTCACTCAGTACAATCAAGTCCATTTCAGAGATGAAAATGCATTGTGATTGCCAGCATAAATCCTCTCCAGCCACAGCAGCCAGAGAGGCTCTGTAGTGGAAGAGGCATATATATGTTGAAAACGTGCAGTTTGGTAACATGGAGCACTGGGGAGCCCCTCGTTTGAGTCAATAATAAAAAACATGTTTGTTTGCCAGGCAGCTGGGCATGTTCCTGCTCCAAGCAGGGCTTGGCAGTGACCTTCCCCTTCCCTGTTTCCATCCCACCAGGTTCTCACCGCTCCTCTTGCCCCAGTCATGCTCGCTGTACCCTGCCAGGCTCTGGCTGGGGTTCAGGGCAGGGATGGGCTCCGCTTTTGTGCCGTGGAGCAGCTGGCACCCCGGCACTGGGCAGTTACAGCACTAGGCTGGCACTCAGGTGACGAGGATTTGGCTTTTGTCTGTGTCCCAGACTGGCTGTGAAATGTAGATATGTAACCAGTGTGAGACTCAGACCTCTTGTATGGCTCTTCCCTTCACCCACCTGTCCTCTGATCCACACTAAATGTTGAGCTTTTGTGTAAAGATCCCTGGGTTTGGTTTTGGGTAGAATTGGCTCGGTGCAGCCCCGAACACAGCAAGGCACTGCTGTATTATGGGTGTGAAATGCTATGAGATCGCGGCTATAAAATATGGATAGTCCTGTTCTCTTTCACCCAACAGTAGTGACTCTGCCCCCATACAGTGCCTGCAAATCGAGAAACTGGTTGCATGCTTCATCTCTCATGATTGCAAAAGGGGAAATCATTGCTTTAAGGTAAAAGGAGGTTTTGGATAATAGCTTGTAAAATAACCCCCCTAGAAGCGGTGATTTTAGTTGCCTAATACAGTATGTAATGACGTGTCCTCTCCCATGGAGTTGCCTTTCAGTGGACACTGTAATTCTCTTTTTTGGGGGGAGGACAGAGGTACCAACGCACCGTGGCAGACGTCAGTTACTTGTGCAGAGTAACAGCCCAGCAAAGACCAGAAATAAAGGCTAGGACTCCTCTGGCTGTGAAGAGATGGGTGGTTGCCCAGGTGCTGGATGATGGGTGGCACTTGTGCTCTCGCTGAGAGGCGGTACCAAACGTGGGTAACACAGTGATGATGATATGCCCAAAAGTAGAGTCAGCAAAGGTAAGAGGGAGGTGGGACACAGCGGAAGGAGGCACATCATGAGATTTGAAACAAAAATTGTGCTGCAGCTGGTGGAGGTCTTCTGAGACTGCTTGCAGCCTTTTGCAGGGCAGACCTGAAATACAGTCTCAGGAAGGTCAAATATGTGCCCTTGGGAGCAGAATAACCATGTAAAAGCTTTCACAACTTGGCATTGGTAAGGTTAATAGCTTTGCTGAGAGCCACGCTGCAAGGGAAGCTGGGGAGAGGAGTTCAGCTCCTGGAGGCCACTCTTTGTAGCTGGTCCAGGGCAGCATTCATGCTCTTGAGGTCGCTTGTTTAAAGGGTGGAGTAGACATCATTATTTTTACAGAGTTTATGTTGTCTCTGTTCTGTTGTCAGGCTTAGTTACGCCAACACTCCCCTAATTGGGCTGTGTTCATTTCATGCATGAGGTATCAGGCCTTAGTTTGTGTATGACTTGGCAAAACCAGGCAGACCTTAACCTCCTGTTACTTGGAGCCACAAGACCTAATATCTACAAAACTTTTCCAACAGCCTATTGAAAGCATTGCTTTTGGCACATGCTCCTTAGCATAAACCAGAAACAAATTTCCAGGCTGTCTGACCAGATCTTGAATCTAACCTTTTGCAGGACTTTTCCATGCAGCAGTCCTAAATGGAGAAGGCTGGTAGGCTGGCCAATTACATTTATAGATGATTTTTGGCATAGGTTTAATTTTATTACATACAGATGTTATTCTGTGGTTTAGCTCCTAAATCTGTCTGCCTGAGAAAACAGCCACTTTCCCAGTGACTTGGTCTCAGTGGTTAGACCAACAACTGGGCACTAAGCCATATTTATGTATGCTGAATTTCCACTGATGAATAATTTAAAATAGTTTTCAGTGGCAGTGAAATGATAACTTGGAGCAAAAATCCCATTCCTTCTTTCCAGTGATTTTTGACTGCAGTTTGCAGAAACAGAAAGTTTGAGTTTCTTAGAGATATAAAAAAGTTTCAAGAAATTAAAAACTTCTCATCTGATAGCCATTCAGGTTTCCCCTCCCTTTTTCCTCAATGCTTTTAGAATCAAGAAGGCATGATAAGACATGCATGCTTGGATATACAGCCAAAATACCCTAAGCTGTGGTTTCCAGGCACAGCTGGGGTAAGACTTGACTTGCCCTAACTTATTGTGGTCATTCAAGAGGCTTTCATTTGTCCAAAGAGTTCCAGAAACAAGTAAGAGTTGTCTGGCCTGTCATAGTTGAGAACCGCTGGTTTAGGAAACACATCAGTAGGAACTCACTCTCCTCTGCTGGTAAAAGTAAAACCGCTGAGGCACCATTGCCCTGTGCATGTGGTCGGTGGTGGTTCTCCTTTGGTGTAGACAGAGCAGAGGAAGTTCTGCTTGCTGTTGTTGTTGGATTAGGTGCCCTTTGCAATTAGTTGTGGCTGTTCTTGCTTTAGCCAAAGGTATTGGCTGTTATCCAGTAAGGAAAATGAAAATATTGCCTCTAGAAATTAGCCTTGTATTTTGACCTTTGGGGACACCAGCTCTGACAGGAATGGATGGCTACAGCAGGCTGGAGACTTTCCATTCAGTTTTGAACCAGGTTCTTAGCTGGCCTTCAGAAAGCCTGCCCTTAGGTACCATATCATCAGGGACAGGAGAGGGATGCCTTGAATGAGTTTCATTTGCTGTTTTATGCCCCGCTGCTTCATGTTCCTGTGCCATCCCTAAGCTGTTTGCAGGTATTTCTGTGTCTCACATAAAAGCCATTCCTCTTGGAGACTGCATCTCTCACCATGGTGAGAAGCCAGGCTCCTTCCCTCACTGGAGCAGGTGCACACGTGGTTTCTTTTCAAGGGCATTTGAGATCCTTGAATTCAAATGCATGTGTAAAGTGCCTCTTCCCTGGCTGCACAGACCCTGGGGTCAGGCTGAGGAAGGGAGACGCTCCTCACTCCCCCAGCCAGCCCTGGGAAAAGGAAAGGACCTCGCAGCACCTCCAGTCAGCGACACTCGGCTTTCTGTTTCTGTCCCCTCAAGGGCTGCCCTGCCTATGAAAAACAGAAAGCCATGGAGGACTTCAGAGCCTCTCAGAATCTGCCGTGTGATCCCAAGGCTCTGCCACGTGCCCTGTGTCTCATGTCCTGGCAAGAGAGTAGATACCCAGTGGGCTCCAGCTCAGATTAGCAGTTCTGGATGTCTACATGCCTCTCCATCCACCATGCTCTTCCATTGCTCCTTCTGGCGAGGCAGATGGGCAGACCTGCTGTCTGTGAGCAGCACGGGCAATGTTGTCCCCTGCTGTGAGCAGCACGGACGAGGTTGTCCCCTGACAGTGCTCAGCCGTTCGTTTCAGGGTCGCCGCACGTCTTTGGCTTGCTTGCGCTGCTCCACGCAAGCCCGTGGTGCGTGCAGACAGCTCTGCCCCTGCCTGCTGGTTTCCCTTCCCAGGACTAGCATGGGCTCTGCGAGTACGCCTCTGTGGCCCTGTAGGTTTTCAGGCTTTGTCATCTATTCCTATTTACGTGAAAGCCGTTTATCTTTTCTGTGGCATTTATCCCAGGACCAGACTCGGAGCCCCTGGGGAGGGGACCAGAGTAGCATTTACTGTATGGGAGGAAACGTGCGAGTGTTGGGAAGTTCTGTTTTTAACAAACAGCCTTATCTTATGTCTGCTTTGATAATACTGATTGCTCTCAGGAAAATTCCTGAATGGGCACATAACACAATAGTTGAAGCTCTGCAAGCCTGGACCTCTTGGGCTCTGCTTCTGTTTTCCTAGGGGACACCAGACAAGTTACTCTTGTCTCTCTGTACATTGTTCTCCTCATTGTGA
This sequence comes from Rynchops niger, assembly GCA_013400035.1. Taxonomy (NCBI): domain Eukaryota; kingdom Metazoa; phylum Chordata; class Aves; order Charadriiformes; family Laridae; genus Rynchops; species Rynchops niger. The sequence goes on from VXBH01005716.1 coordinate 269,944, forward strand.
AAGGGGAAAAATGTGTCTGAAGAAAGCAGTGAAGGATTAAGACTTTGAGGGCCTTGAATGAAGCCTCTGTGGTTGGTCTGAATCACCCCGTCAGGGTAGCTGGGAGCCAATTTGCAAATGTCTGACACAGCTAGATGTGCTTGAAGGCAGGGAAAAGGACATTTACCTGCCAACACAGTCATATTAGTAATCAGAGTTCTTGATGAAAACAATCTACAGAGAGGAAAAAAAGCGGTGATCTGAAAAGGGCCTTAAAAATTAGGGATGCTGTGTTGTTTACAGGGTTATTGGAAGGAAGGGAGGAAGCCTAACAGTTCAATGCACTGAATAGCTTAGATGCTTGCTAATGCAAGAGTGGATAAACAGGAAGAGCTAGATGTCTTAACACATTATTTAATAGGTATAATAGACACGTGCTGGGATAACTCATGAGGCTGGAATATTAATAGAAAAGAATAAAGCTTAGTTTGGAAGGGTAACAGGGGTGGCGAGGGAAGAGATGTTTTCCTTGTATGTTCATGTGCTTGGAGATCCAGTGTGAAGAAAGAGATGAACAAATTGCAGATCTCTGAGTAATGCTACAAGGGTAAGGAACACGGGCTTAGCAAACCAAGAAGGGCAGCATTTTGTGAAAAAATAAAACAAAATAAAAAATAAATATAGTTTTCTGAGAGACCGGGCATGGTGGTAAAAGAGGAATTCTAACTACACAGGGGCAGAGTTGAAGTGGTCTGTAGGGGAACACAACCTGTTCATCTGGCACAGCGTTTTGGTGAAGAGTGGGTAATTTTTTTTGGAGCTAGAGAGTAGGCTGTTCCAGAACTAATTCCCTCCAACAGGGAGGAGCTGGCTGGTCCTGTGAAAGCAGGAGGGAGTGTAGGCAGGAACGATTATGAAATGATGGTATGATACTTAGGAAAAAGTGACAATAGCAGAGTCTTTAAAATGAACTTCAAGAAGGAAATCTTCAGTAAATATGAAGAACTGAGATCTCATGGGAAAGAAATCTGGGGTGGAGGGAGAATTAAAGAGAGCTGTCACTTCCTTAAATAATCGATATTAAGGGCACGGGAATGAGTTATCATTTTTCAGGGAAAGGCTCATAAGACTGAGTGAAATGGTGAAATCACAAACTCCTCGTTCACTTCAGGCAGAGGAAGGATGCCTCTAGAGGTGCAAAGCAGCTTGTTTTATCCAGCATAAACTGTGTGTCAAAGGCTCAAAGCAAGGAAAAGCTATGGAGGACTTAAAGGGCAATAAAAGTTGTTCTGTAAGAGTTGGGATCTCTGGGCTTCTGTAATTCTTCTAGTAAGAGGGATATCAAAGAAGGTTTTCACTTCTACTCAGTGAAAAAAAAGCCTAGCAAATAATGCTAAGAAATCTGTGTTTGGATTTGTTGGGTCTTTTGTTTGTTTGGTTTTTGGTTTTGTTTTTGTTTTTTCTTTAAACATCTAACATAGTAGTAGCCAGAAACAGATGAGGAGGGGGGAGGTTTGGGGCTGGAATAAAGAAGGAATGGGGTGGCTATGTAAGGTAGAACATGGCCCAGAGCAATGCTGCCTTTGAGAGTTTCTGGTGGACAGACAGGCAAAGTTCAGAAGACTGGGAAAAGAGCAAGCACGAGCCTCTATCTTGAAACAGGGGGAAAGAAAAGCTGAGAGATTATAGATATATTGGCTTCACTACTTGGGTAAAGGTGAAACAACCCAACAAACCACTTCAAAGTAACTAGAAGTGTCTGTGTGGGGAAGAGACGATTAACAGCCAGCAGACCTGAAAAACTGCATCAAACCAAAATTAATTCTGTGTTAGTGGTAGCCAGAGGGCTAGTGAAAAAGCCTTAGATAGCTTCATTTATCTTGACTGACACTGGTGGCGTTTTTACAAGTAAACTGGAGACACATGCTCGAGATAAAATCACCATAGAGTGAGTGCCAGAAAAATATTTAATTAAAAGAAATACACTGACAATAGTTATCAAGGACTGATAATGAAACTTGAGAGATTCATCAGGGATGTATCCTGAATCTGTTATTCAATATTTTCTTCTACATCTTGGCTGGCAGAATAAAGAACGCACTTAGTAAGTCTGCGAATGGCACCACACTGGCAGGAGCTACAAGTGCACTGAAAGATAGGATTAGAATCGATTAGTTGGAGATGTAGGCTGAAAAAATTTGGATGCTGTTCAGCAAGGACAAATGAGAGATTTGCATTGCCTGATGAGGCATCAGATCTGCCAGAAAGGATCTGCCAAAATGGATCATATTCTGGAACGCCATCAGCTGCGTGCTGGTGATGCATAAGGATATTATTTTAAATCACTTGTAGGTGAATTCCCATGTCAAATACGCATTGCCTACAAGATAGGTCGAGTGTCCCTTGTGCTTCTTTCAGCTTTTGTAAGGTCTCAGCTGCAAGCTACGGCCCATTTTGGCCCTGCGTGTCCAGAATGAGGTGAACTATCTGGGAAGCCCACTGGAGAGTCACAAGAACGACGCTACTCCTCACAGACTTACCCCTAAGAAGTGACTGAAGAAACTGGAGTCACTTACCTTTGGGAAGAGAAGACATAATAGCCTTCAATACATAATGAACTTGTCTGTGCTCTGCATCCTTGGCAAGTAGAACAAGGAGCTGAGGAGGAGCAGAAGAGCACAGTTAACCATCCCAGGAGAAGACATAATTTGTTTAAATTGAAGTCATGAGTTTCATGCACAATATGGGGAAAAAACTCTTCCAGGGGAAGGACACTGCAGTCCTGGAATAAGCAGTCTGAAGAACAGCCATCACTGGAGCTTTCTAGGACATTTACTGGGAGCATGGCCCAGAGACTTCAAGGGGAAGAGATGGAGCAGGGCAGCAGTAGTGAGCACCACTAGTTGTGTGATAATTCTTATTCAGGAGAAGGTGAACAACCTGTAAAACTAGTGCTGGCATTGCAGTGGGATGTGTGCAGAGGAGACTCAGAATATGGGTTTAGAGTGCTATGGTACCAGTCCACAGCACTGCTCTATTAGTGTCACCAGCCTCTTCAGTTCCCTGACATGGGGCAGTTACACAGAGCACAGATTCCTGACGACATTGCCTTTTGGCAGCTCTGCTTGCTTTTTCTGGCACTTCATTCATGACTGTATTGACTGTGTTTACCTTCAAGCGTGTCTGATGTGTTTCTTCTTACTTTACAGAGGAAGAGAGACAACTTCAAGCAAACAACCGTGATTTTAATCTGCAGTTTGAATATGCTGTAAGTAACCAGCATGTGCTGTTTCGTGCAGATGTAGTCACAGATGTAGCTGTATCTGCTTCGTGTCTTGAGTGTTGTTTCAAGGGAGTGACATGACTACACATCAGCTATGACTCTGCAAACAAGGCGAGCACGTGCCAGATGAACCATCTGAGAACGTTCATTGCTGAGTCAGCCATAGGGAGCTCTGCCTTCAGAGTCAGCCCTGCAAATGGGCAGTCGAAGGAGATCGAATGCTGGAAGAGCATAATGCAGTGACTTTACACACTTCCAGAAAATTATTTGTGAGTCAAAGTGTTTGCAGGATCAGACTCCAAGGCCTTTCAATAGTGGAACCTGGGGGGACTTTTCCGTTGGAAATGTGTCTCCATTCGAAGTAAAACATGAAAGGAAATGTGTCAGTTCCTCAGCTCTTGCAATGAAATCCTCACTGGCAGGAAGGTTTTCAATCTGGCCTTTGTGGCTTCCTGCCAGCTTTATTTCCAGCTCCTTAACAGCCTACTTAGGATCACATCATGCCATGAAATCTGTGACTCCAAGGAGCACCCTGACATGGGCTGGCTGTGACCCAAGTCTGCCAGGCTATGATGCCAGGCAGCCCCTTGGGCAACTTCATTTCTGAAGCTTGTGGGCCGTTTGCTGATGCTATGCGTGGAGGAGGGCTAGCTCAGTTGCTGGACCTGTACTGCCTGGCTGCAAGGTCATCTCCTCCTTGAGTCAGTCCTGAAGCTACATTCTTTCAAAGCATTTGCAGCAGCCAGCTGATATTGAAATGAATTTTGTCAGGTTTTGTCCTCTGCGTATCTGAATTCCAATGGTGAAATTTTCATCCTTTAGTTTTACTCAGGAGCTCCTTTGAATCATGTTTTGGTTTAGGAACATCACAAGTATTTACTTGGTAAGAACTGGAAAAACTCAACATTTCAGAACATTTTAATTTCTCATGAGATAACAAGTCTGACTTGCCAACAGCTTTGACTAAAGATCTTAATGTAGCTGAACCATTGGCAGCATGAACTGGATGGTTTTCAGCGGTCACCTTTCATCCATGAACTAACCAACACAGGTGAGAGACTTTCTAGGTACAGAGCTGCTGCATATGTCCTGAATATGAAATGCATTGTTGTTAATGTATGTAATGGACTATGCAGCATGAATGCCTTATCAAGCCTGGTGATTTGAGACTGGGAAAGTGCATTTCACTTGCGCAGAACATGCCAGTAGAGTACTGGGGAGGGTATTGTCGCTGCGTACAGAATTGTGGTCTTTCATTGAATGATTGCAATGTGGACTATGTGCAGCAGTGGGGCAGGGAAGCAGGAGGGAGATGTTCGATGATGTCAGGGTAGAGAGAACAAGCAACAATTCTGGTTCTGAGCCTATTTCTGTGAAAAGCCATTCATAAGATTGGTTTTGCATGTCACTGCTTCCCAGCTGATTGCTCACATGCCCAAGGATTTGCAAATAACCAAAATCAAGGAGAGGACTGTGAGACCGCTGGAAGGTTTCCATAAGAGTCTATTGATTAGGTATGAAAGTGGAGGCAGCCAAAAAGCCATCTCAATATAATCTGTGAAAACTTAGCCGTGAATTTCAGTAATCCTACCCCTCTGTGGCTCATGATTTCTGGAGTCCAGTGTCGACTGAGGCTTAGGAAATCTAGAAAAATGTCCAGAAAGAGCCACGCCTTGAAGTGGTGAGTGGGTGGTGAGATACTAAAAGACTTTAAGTGATGATGCAAGCACTGCCCTAACTGTACAGGGCTGCACATTGTTCCTGGGCTGCTTATTTTCTGTAAGTCCTGGCAAAAGTTCAGGACTTTTAAAGTCACATTGCCAATGGTTTATGAAAAGGACTAACCTTGCCCATAAGTTACTTCAGATCCCATGCTATAGATTGCTGGGTGCATCTGGAGATGCCAAAAAGGGAGATGGTCTCCTGATATCCTACCACCAATATATGCATGGTGCCCTGAAAGTTACCTCTTCCAGTCCTGTAGTCCACTGCAAGGGTCAAATCTGGGCCCCTTCCTCGTGTTCAGATTTGTCTAAATGCTATGGGGTTGCGCTGCTAAGCATTAAGATGGGCTCCAGGGGAACCAAGACTGTCCGAATGCTGGAGCCTGCCCTGGGATGCTCAGGAACAGCAGTTGTCTCTCAGAATGCTGACACTGACTAGACAATAACTTCTGTCTCCTGCAGCCATGGTCCTCCCTCAGGATGAAATGCCGCCCTCATGTATTGAATTTGGCCTGTGTACAAGTAAATGATAGAAGTGTTGGACTCCATTATGGTGCTCAGCACTTTGGGGCCTGAGAATCAGCATATACGGACAGCCACATGGTGATTTGAGTCTTTTTTACAGAGCCAGGAGAACAGCTGTCCTCCAGCTCTTGGTCCCACAAAGACCATTAGTCCTTGTCCTCCTGTACAGGAGTTGTCTTCTCTCGAGGCCCAAAGAAGGTTGCACCAATAGCTACTTCAGCCAGATAAAAGGGGCACTGGGGAAAAACTGGAAGGAAACCCAGCAATATAACAAAGCTTAGAAAGTATTTTAGGCAGTGAAAGCACAGGAGTGAGATTTACTTTACTCGGTAACATATGGCCATGTTAGCCATAAAACCTATAGAACAGGTTCGTGTAACAAAGCTAGGTGAGGCAGTAAATGTTTCTTTGGGGTGAGGCAATTGCTGAGAAAAGCCACTAAGGAAAGGAAAGGGAAATGTAAAAAGAGGCATTGTGCATTGCCTTACTGCTGCAGCCAGGCTGTATGTTGCAGTTGGTGTGAAGGTTTGACCCTTTCACTAAAAAGAGAGTTTCTATTATGTAGGCATAGATCAAAGGTACAGAGATGCTTGTCCTTGTTTAGTCTCAGTGAGAACAGGGAAGTGGGAACCTACAGTCGGAGGTGGGTGTGTTGTCTTTGAATAGTTGGTGATTATCATCCCTTCCCGGTGCAAAGTCTACAGGATATCTGTGAAGGGAGGAGAGTGTTTTTGAGAAAAACTTGAAAACTCTATTATGTGTGGAGTCTGACATCAGCTCTGGCAGCTGCTGAAAGCTGTCCCTCCTGGTATGAAGCAAGGCTCATGAATACGTTCAAACCAGCTTTGCAGGAACCTGGTGCTGCACGGCGGAAAGCGGAGTCTGCCAACGTGTGCAAGGGCATGTCCAGATCCGTCACGCTTGGAGCTGCAGACCTCGAAGGGCAAATTCCCTCCCAGAGCTCACCAGAAAATATGTGAGAGGCCAAGCTGGAGTGTGTCCCTGCCACGCTGCTCCAGCCATGGAGCCTTTTTAGCTGAGCACCACCAGGCAGGAGGGTTGGACAGTGCGGGAGGCTGGACTAATTATGGTAGCATGAGGAGGAGGAGCTGCACGTAGTAGATGTCCCCTTAACACAAAGGCTTCATGGTGAGGTGGAGGGACAGTTTCAGAAGAAGAACTGAATGCACCCCATGGGCACATGAAATGTTGGATTGGAGTGGTCTCCATCTGCATGAACGGAGACAGTACAGACTGAGAGGTGGACAAGGAAAGTGTCTTTTATCTGACGAAGCCTCTTACGTGTCCTCTGGTGATTTTTGCTGTGATTAGATAACAGCAGGTGCCCATGGCTGAGGGCAGCAGCTTCGAGCAGCAGCTGTGGCAGTGCTTGGGTAGGTCAGGATTTATTTGGACTTAGTGCGAAGACTGAAGCTGAAACTAGTGTGCTCAGACTGGTGCCGCCCCAGACATCCTTGGCCTTGTCCTGCACAGCAAGAACACAGGAGCTTAGAAAAACAAAACAAACTTTAAAACAAAGTGCTGTGCAATTAACTGGAAGGGCTGAGTGTGAAGGTATGTACTACCCACCAGCTCACAAAATTAGTTAGGAATGACTCAGAAACCAACCGTGAATGAGTGGCATGCAAAGGCACTTAATGCAGCACAAAAATGGATTCAATATAGGTCTGTAAAAATGAAAAGTCAAGTCCTAATCCTGTGTTTATTCACACTGCAGACAGGAAGATCCTTCCTGACTTCATTAAGAGATTTGCCTGTGTAAAGACTGAAATAGAGTGAAAAGCAGGGTGCCAGATGTGGTCCAGCAAGATTTAAGGGCTTTAATCAAGGTTCTTATCTGAGGCAATTCAATCTGCCTGCACTGTCCCCAGCACAGCTGCAGAGGGGACTGCCCCGTGTAGATCCACCACAATGGGCTCTTTGTCTATCAACACTCCAGAGAAGAAAATCTCTTCTGAAGACTTCTAATGTTTGCTCTGATTCCAATTCCCTTTTATTTCTTCACTTTCACGTTGGAATTTAGCACAGCTGCCCTAGGACGTCACGAAGGGCTGTGAAAACAACTTTGAAATTGGCTTTCAGACAACAGGAGAGGAAATGCAGGGCCGATGAGTCAATGACAAATTTCATCCTGGATCAGGATCTAGGGTCAAAACAGCATCCTTTCTGCAGGACCAGCATTGAGGGGGCTGCTTGGACTCTGCTTTTGTTCTCCCTAGTCACCTGATGAATTCTCTAGTGAAACAGGAGGGATGTATATAACTTCCTATGGGCAATACATATTGCCCTATGCTGGTTCGCAGATGGGTTCTTATCTCTTTGAAATTTAATTGGAGAGAAAGGAGCTCTGGTACTGGTCTCAGACTCTTCTCCACCTCCTCCACTTGCATGCTTCTGAAAAGTATGCCTGGTGGGATATCCTCAAGGACTTCGTCAGTGTGGTCAGAATGGTGGCAATGGCTGCCCTCTCTTCCCATCTCAACTTGCAGATGTTTCCCAGTGTTCATCACACTCAAGGCTGAAAGGAGTGTTGTCTGATCATGTGAAAAGTGACCTAAGTAACCCCTGAAGAAACAGCTACAGAAGGAACCTGCACTGCTCCTTCTGCATTTACGAAGGTGTTAGCTGGATTCATCCGAAGACCAGCTGAGGCACTGTCAGGTAGCAGCCAGAGCAGGCCTGCCCTATGAGAAGGGATGAGCTGGGAGCTGAGGGTGCTGGGAGCTGAGAGCAGTGCAGGCAATGCCCTCACTGACCAGGATGCAGTCCTGCAGCATCTGGTCAGGGGGCACAGGGCAGGATGCTAGTAATGGGGCCCATCCCAGAGAAGGTGAGGTGATGAACCAGGTTCAAGGTCCATTTTGGGAGCCCAGTCAGGAGCAGCAGGAGACAGGGCTGAAGACAAGACTTGCACCATAGGTTCAAGGTCCATCCAGGAGGCAGGGATGGATAGGCCCATCTGGTAGACAACAGCAAATCTTAGGCTGGAGACTGATACTCCTACATCGTAGCTCAGTCAAGGAGTGAAGGCCCAGAGCTGGGCTTAGGTGGAGCTCCTGAGCCCTAGACAGGGGTTGTGGATGGAAGCTCCAAGTGAGGTCAAGGCCATTAGGGCCCTGACAGGCACAGAAAGGCTGAGCTGTGCCAGACACGAGCTGCAGTGAAGTCCATAAACTCTCTTTGGACCAAGTCCTGTACTTTTCATCTTATCTTAAACCTCATGGAGACAAAACTCCTACCATACTGTTTGGGAGACCAGTTGTGACAGACCTTGATGAACAGAGTACAGTGGTTTGGAGTTTGCCTCCTCTGCACCACTCGGCATTGTTCTGCCCTCCTCTTCCTTCTCGTGCCCGTCTGGCAGCAGCTTCAGGTACTGAGCTGAGCATGAGGAGAAGACAACGTAGTCAAGAGATGACTGAGAGACAAGACCTTTAGATCCCGTGCATTGGCCTGTCCATGACCCATGGCACAAGGTTGTCAAGCCTCACCATGTCTTTCTGCCTCCGTATCCTCCTCTGTCCCAACATGATGAGGACACTCAGCACACTAATGTTACATATATTGACAATTCTGTCACGGCATGACTCCAGGTACAAGGAACTCCAGGTACAAGGAAAACACAGGCAGGTACCACATTTTCCTAGAGATTTTCCTGGAATACCCAACATGTGATGGGATCCTGGAACTCACTTTATTATTGCTTCCAGGAGGAGGTCAAGGATTTGCATATGTAAGAAATTCCCAAAACTGTTAAAAAGAAAAAAAGAAAAAAAAAAAAAAAGAGGACTGTGGGTTGGATATAGATACTTTTATTTCCCGTGTTCAGACAGTCTTTTACTTGTGGGAGTCAGGATGAGATCTTTATAAGGACCAGATGAACCCCATCATCATCCTATTGGCCTTTCTCAGTCTTCTGTTGAGTTGGGGCTGCTGCCCACCATCAGAAATAAGGCAGTGAACTTGGTAGCCTTAAAACTGATCTAGCCTAGCTATTCTGAATTACCTGTGAAAACAAAGCCTTTGTGGCACTGGTTGCCTTGTTACACGCATTTATTAAGTATGTTCTTGAGCACATTTTCACAGCCCTGCAGTCACATTGCTGCATACAGCAGCTGCATGCTTTCAGATTGCGCTGTTGCAGTTAAGCAAGGTGCCATTGAATTGCTCTCCTGCCACCTCCTTGCAAGGATTTGTCAAAGCACCTGGGAAAGCCGTTTCTGCTTCTCAGCTGCTTCATTGGTCTGTACCTTGTGCTACACAGGTACCAGTGAAACTGGCAGGTGTCATGACACAACACCTCTCTGTGGGACGGCCAAGGTTTTGTTAGGATTTGCTTTGAGCCAGGTTGTACAGCTGCTACTAACTGAGCCAGGGGAATAAACTCATATGGTCAATACCCTGCCTTTTCCAGGTGTCACCCTTTAGCCTCTGTAACTTGGCCACAAATGCAGCGCTGTCTCTTATTTCCAGTGACTTTTATGGCAAGGAGATAATTTGTTTGCTCAGCGAACAAAGGTAGAGGCCATCTGCTGAGCATTTGCTCGTGGTCGGACGTCACAGGCAGGTTTCTGAAAATACCCCCAAAGTAACAGCTCATCCGCCAGATCTGGACTTGTGGCGCGATGAGCACTATTCTTAGGGACAGCATTTCGGTGGAGTCACACCTCCAGGAGGTGTGAATCTAGCCCCTGAAAAGAGCAGATGAGAATAAACCCTCACCCACAGACAATGTTGCTCTCGTGTCAAGCTTCGCATCTGGAGAGCTTGAGGCGGATGGTGGGTAACCATGCTCCAGCCTATTCATGTAGGACACAGGCGCACACAGGGCCTGCCCGTGGTCAACCAGAAATCTAGGGCAGACCTGGGAATAAGTGTAACACTCCCAATTCCTATTTTTGGGAATCTATAGTGCTTCTTGTCTGAGATGCTTCGTTTTTATAAATCTATAGGAGAACCAGAAGCTCCTGTAAGGCCTCTTAATTCCCGCTTCAAAGATATTTCCTCTCCATCACTTTTCCCATATGGGAGTCTCCCTCACTGAAGGCAGAGCATGGGGGAGATAAGGAGAGTGATGCATTAGAGGCATCGCTCTGTAAAATCGTGGCTGTGTATGGGCTGTGTATGGGCTGTTTAACAGACTGCAGTGCTGCAGGTTCCCGTAGTACCCCTCGCATCCCAGAGTCAGGTTCTGGTACAGCTCTAAAGGGTGTGAGGGTGTCGAGCATCACGGAATAGGATCAGATCAAGAGCAGAGGCCAACTGAGATTTCTCTGTAGTCAAACGAGAGCCTGAGCTGTCAAAGCACACAGCCCTGGACTATTGCATGAAAACATCAGTGGTATCCTACACAGAGCTTCAGCTGTATTCTTGATGTGGGAATGCAGACCTTTGAATTGGAAAAGCTGAAGTTTTCCCTAGTTTCTTTTTATAATTTAATACTGAAATTCCCTTAGCCCCTGAAGGCCGTGAACAAGTTACTTGTTGAATGAGAAATCTTCGCAGTGATTATGAGGAATTATTTTTTTCTGGTGCTTAGCTTTAATTATAGATTCTAGAATAAAGAGAAGAACTACTATGATACCCTCTGTCCTTACACTGAGGTCTGTAGTGTCCCAGTGTCTGAAAAGACAGTGTGTATCAAACAATAGTCATGAACCTGAAATACTACGGAGAAAATACTGGATGTCCAGATCCCTGCAGTTAAGCATTTGGAAGCTGTTATGTCTGGGGTTTTTACCATGCCTAATGGCAATAGGAAACAAAATGAATAGCTCTGGTTCATTCAGTGGTTTTCCTGACGCAATTAATGGATAGAAATAGAAGACAGGAATTGAACTAAACCACTCCCATTCTTTTCTTATGCCCCTCTGAGATTTTTGCAGGCCATGTTCTATAAACTTTAAGTGAGTGTTTACTGAGTAGTTTTTCCCATGTTGTATGTGACCTCCTGAAATCTGCTGACGCACAAAGGTCAACTCCCCTTACTTTTTCCTGCAGCCGCCGTCCTATCTTTTTTTTTTTTTTAAGTAAGTGGCTGTGATATTTTTCTTAAGATTAGTGGGCAGGGAGCATCTTTAGATCCAGCTTTTATTAAAAAGTCTGCCAGACTCTTTGTCTGGTGGAAACAGACTTGTCAAGCAAGTAATTTAATTCTCTGTATGTTGGGTTTGCTGAGGATGCTGCTATTCCATTTCTTCTGTTTTAGCAGTGTCTGTGGAGCCTGTGTGCAGCATATCCCATGGTGAGGAATTTTGAAATAAACTAAATTTAACAATGTGTCATGACATTTAGATCACAGGCAGAGTTAACCACACCCAGAGATGGCTACATGATGCCAGGAGAAAAGCAATATTGTTTGTATAATGATCTCTGATAAACATCATTTTTTGCAGGAGTGAATCAATGGGAGGATTTGGCATTTCCACCTCTGCTCTTTTTATTCATTGGCTTGTACAAGGGATTAAAACATGAAGTTACTGCTGAAGAATGTTGCTGTAATTTGTGTCTGTACATAGCCAGAAATCCAGTAACTGCCTAAAATGGAATAGCTTCCCCCCATACACCCTTTATGGTGGTGATCTTAAATAATTGGTCTAATAGTAGAAACATGAAGGTGTGTGTCGGTTTAGAAGTTGGGATCCTGGCTTAACGCATGGATTGGAAATGGCCTGTGATTCATAATTCGTAGCTTCTGTGCTCCCACCAGTTTAGCAATATCTAAAGGCTATTACAATACTACAGTCGCTATTTCCTCTTCAATTGAACGAGTGAATTTATTAGTGAATGAAGGTGCACTGTGTAATATCTGCCTCCTTCTGCTGTCACACCTTAGGTTCCCTGGGAGGGGGTTAATATGCATCTACTGTAGAATATCTATGGGTAAAATTTTAGATGTGCTTGCAACAGGTGGCATATGTGCTTCCAAGACTAAACATGAATGAGTACTCGATAAACTTGACATAAAAAGCCTAGCACACCAAGATACTGAAGGGGCAGCCCTAGCTGGTGGGCTCAGTATGATGCATTGAGCCTGTCTATCAGGTGTCAAGAATCAGACCAGAGAGCTCTGCTCTTCGTGGAAGAAAATACCCGGTTCTGTAATCTCGAGGTTGAGTCTTCCTCTGGTTTGAAGAAGACAAGACGGGGGAGCAGACATTGCTTGTGGCTGGAGGGGCCATATGCAATTAGAAAAGGAAACTGGAAATAGGGAATAAAGATGTATCTCGCTTATTGAAATGGCCAGTTCTTGTATTAGTGGCTGTTTGCACAAGACTTCACTCAAGTGATCTTTGTGGAATAGAAACAAGCCACTGCTCCAAGAGAGGCTGCTGAATCAGATGAAAATAATAATGTCATGTTCTGCTCCTGGGACAACCCATCGCTCCTCTTTGGTTGTCCAGTCGAATGGTGCTTCCAAGTCTCAGACAAGTTATTGATAATTGACCTAGGATGCATTTTCTAACGCTGCTTTGTAAACACTACCAGCAAAATGTCTTAGATGTGTCTTGGTTACAGTTTTTAATTCTGTTTGTGCACTGTGTAAGTATAGACACTAATAAAGGGAAGATGTGTCTCTGTTTGTGAGTGACTACATGTACCTGTGTTTACCTGCAGTTGCACTGGCATAAATGGGGCATCACGTTTTCACCAGTTCCAAGAGCAATTCTATCTGTTTATCCAGGCTTGGCATAACTCTGTGGGGGAAAAGGAAATGTTTTTTGAGCTGCTGTTGGAAACAATGCTATTGCTAAATATAAGCAAGTAAAAACACGGTTGAAAAGGGTTGTGCTGTAATTTTGTTTCCTGTTTTACCAATCCTATTTATTTTCCTTTTTTTTTTTTCCCCTACAGAACAATTCAATTAAGACATCGAAATACAACTTCTTCACTTTCCTGCCTCTCAACCTGTTTGAACAGTTTCAGCGAATAGCCAATGCTTACTTTCTTTTCTTGCTGATTTTGCAGGTACGAATGCCCTGTGCTGTTTCTAGCAGATTGTGTTGTCTGTTATCAAAGCCAGTCTATGTACTGATAATTGTAATAAAGTGCAAGCCATATCCCTGTTATGAGTTAGCGTCTTAGTAAAACCTTAAAGTAGATAGAAATTAGGGCAGGAAAAAAGCAATTTCCTTTCTGACCTTTGTATATGAGGGTTTGAACTAAATGAAGAAAAAATGTAATTAAATTTTTCAACAAATTGTGTACATTTTTCATGCCCTGTCCTACTACCCCTTTGTGTCTAGATCTGAGTGCTCCTGGCTGTCTTTGGATTTGCATTATTTATTGCTCCTGTAGTATAAAAGGAATTTGACCCTTATCCGTAGGTTTAAAGGTAAAATCTATTGTCAGTCTCAAAGGAAATAGCAAGAAGAACAAATTTGTAACCTGCACTGTTTCCCTGGGGAGGAAGGAGTTAACATCAGGAAGGCTCCAGGTTGGAGCTAGTTTTCGTTAAGCTGAATATTGCTGCTCCCTGCTCAGCAGGGTGAGGACAGTGTCTAATGTGGAGCTTGTCAGACACTGGCAACAGCTATTGAACCCTGTGGCTCGAAATGGCATTGAGCTGCACTTTGCCCATTGCTGTTGGCAATACTACTCTGCCTGAAAGCTGAACGCACTAGAGAAATTGATACCAGGATTTCTGCCCCTTTGCACTTTGCTGGAATATGGATAAATACAGTGTACTCAGTTGTTGCTGAGTCATACGGGAATACACGTTATCAAAAAAAAAAAAAAAAAAAGGGTATAATTTTGATTGTGTTTCAAGTATGCTATTTAAAATTCAACCATTTCGGTGTACACACATTTGCAAAATTACCTTTTCAAATGCTCTTTTTCAATTTCAGCTCAAAAAAGTATTGGCAAAATTTTATTAAGCCTGTAGCAAACTATGTACAACCTTCTTTGCTTATTTACAGGGAACAGATTTAGAAAATTTCAGCCCACGTATATTTTTCAAGAAGCTAGTGAAAGTGCCTTTTCAGCTAAGCTCACAGCACTGTTCCTGTGTTGTTGTACTGCACTCTAGCTGTTTGTCTATAAAATTCACAGTATTTCAAACTATTTGCCTTACATTATTTCACTGTGTCTTTTGCTGGATCATCTAGAAGCTACGGTGTATAAAAGCGTAGAGCTTTTTCTGCTACCTGCATCAAGGTGGGCTAAAGAGGGCAGCTTCTAGGCTTCTACATTTACATATCCCCCCACCTGATTTTTCCCCTCTTCTGCCCACTCAGTCCATCCCTGTAGTACTGGGAGTATCTCCTGCACCAGGAGTGGATGTGATGCGTAGGCGGTGGGGACTCTGCCTCCCCACTCCTTTGGTGCAGTCCAGTAAGACATGCATATTCCCAGTCAGGTGAGAAGACAGCAGTTACATGTCTCGGCAGCCTCCACAGCTGAGCAGGGATGTTCTTGCCCCTAATTATCGTTCCTCATAGCTGGATTTGGTGGTGCCTTGTAGGATCCGGGTTGTGACAGTGCAGCATAAGGAGCAATACCAAAGAGCTTCCACCCTTTGGCAGCTGCTTTAGTGGCATAAACGGCAACTGGAGGTGGAGCACCTCTCCCATGAGGACAGTCTGAGGGAGTTGGGGTTGTTCAGCCTGGAGAAGAGAAAGCTCCATGGAGACCTTATAGCGGCCTTCCAGTACTCCAAGGGGGGTTATAAGAAAGATGGGGAGGGAGTCTTTATCAGGGAGAGTAGTGATAGGACAAGGCGTAGCAGTTTAAAACTGAAGGAGGGTAGATTTAGATTAGATGTTAGGAAGAAATTCTTTACAATGAGGGTGGTGAGGCACTGGAACAGGTTGCCCAGGGAAGCTGTGGATGCCCCATCCCTGGAGGCGTTCAAAGCCCCATTCCCCAGGCTGGATGGGGCTTTGAGCAATGTGGTCTAGTGGGAGGTGTCCCTGCCCATGGCAGGGGGTTGCAACTAGGTGATCTTTAAGGTCCCTTCCAACCCAAACCATTCTATGATTCTATTAACTTCACAATGCACATGGAGTTGACGCTGCCCAAGTCCAATCTGATGGACACAGTGATGCTGTTATCACATTGCTACCATCATTAGTGATACTATTCTAGAGGAAGGGAGGAACTTTGGTGGAATAAGAGATCTGTCTCTGCCTCACTGAGGCCATGACAGGGACACCTTCAACTCTAGGCGTCCCCTTACTATTAAAGATGTGAGAAACAAAAATGGCTCTGTTGATCTTGGAAGAGCAAGGTTAGCCCTGGCAACAGCTGTGTCTTGTTTATTGATATGTTTACTTCAGCAAAATGTGAAGAGTTGCTGAAAAAAAAGAGAAACATTTGAAGTCTCTGCACAGAAGGCCTTGCTCAGATAGCTCTGGATCCCTCAGAGCAGGCTTGCCCACATCAGTGCCCCCAGAGAAAACCACTCAGGACTTTACAATCCTAATGTTACAAACAACAAGAAAAGCAACCCACTGCACTTCCTGACAGCTCCATGTTTATAATCTAAATTACAGCTTGGTTTGTAAGCAAAGCATGGGTTCCCTGGCTGTCCTACCTTTGTGGAGTCACATGCAAGTGATAGAGCTGCATTTCTTGTCTTTATTCTATATTCAGGAGTCTTAGAAAAATGTTATCTATAGCTTTCACAGAAAACAGTGTTTTGTTTCCATCCCTTTGCTGAATTGTCAGGAAATTTCTCAGCTCAGATCTTTTCTTTCTGCAGTTGATTCCTCAGATTTCCTCGCTGGCCTGGTTTACAACGGTGGTGCCCCTAGTGCTGGTGCTAGCTGTATCGGGAGTCAAGGATGCCATTGATGATTTTGTAAGATCTATATTTCTTACCTCTACTTTGGAGTTTGCCCGTGATTCTTCAGCACAATGACTGAAGCAAACTGCTTAAAATAAACACAGCCAGTAGCAGGCAGCTGGAGAACTGGTCTGTGGCCAAGATGGGGTTTGAGATAAGATCCCCAAATCTATAGTTCATTACCTAAAAAGAAGCTAGAATTTCCAAATTGGTGAGCAGCCCAACAACTCCATTGACTTTCTCTGAAACTGCTCACCTGGCTGAAAATGTGTTCACCAATAGATATGTCTGGAAGCATGCACAGAAGTCTGTTCTTAGGCTTCCACTTTGGAGAACTCATCTGTCATCTAGCTGCAATGCAGGCATAAAAAAGGAAGCATACAACCCTTGTGTGATATTTCAAAATTACCCAGCTTTGGCTGAAGTCTGCCCCCATGAGAGTAATGTTTGAAGTTCCATTGACTTCACAGGGTGACTTTAGAGCTGAGTTCAGCATGTGATTTTCTCTCATTATTGAAATAATTTTGATGCTCTATCTAGCTGCTGGGTGCAGCTTTGCAAGTGGGCAGGAGAGAGGTGGCAAGGTGCTCTCCCAGGGAGCAATGCCAACCTGGTCCGGTGGGAGGTGTCCCTGCCCATGGCAGGGGGTTGGAACTAGGTGATCTTTAAAATCCCTTCCAACATGGAACCATTCTGTGATTCTATGAAGATCTGTGTCCACTTTCCATATCAGAGCAGCGGAATGGATTTCTCTGGTTTTTACAAAACTGTGATGGGCAGAACAAACACCAGCGGAGCCCGGACTGTGCTAAGTGACATATAAAGTTCTACCCTCCTTCTTCCCTCCAAGAGCAATCCCTGTGTCGCCTGTTGCTCTTTGCAGTCCAGTTATGCCCTATGTTACTAGTGTAAATGTGGGCTTGAATATGACTCAGTTGTGATTCTAATCTGCCTGAACCGTTCATCCAGCTAATGAACTGCCTAGAGCTCTTGTGTTCTTGGTTTCCTGGAAATGTCTTTTAATGTACTGATCAAATTTTCAGAATCGACACAAAAGCGACAAACACGTCAACAATCGCCCAGTCCAGGTTCTGATCAATGGCATGTAAGTCCTTTTGCTTTCACTTTAATTTTGAGTGGGAAGAGCATTTTATTAATAATATATTTTTTTCTGTGTGATTCCAAAGGATCACTAAACAATTTAAAATTGAATTTTCTCTCACACCATTAGTTAACCATGCGGTTCTGTATGTCTGATTAATGAACCGAAGACACAGTACCTCAATCAGTCCAGACATTATGTCTGTGACCCTGTACTGACAAAAAGTAAACTCTTTCTTTTCCTGGAAATAAATACATGGTTAAATAAGTGATACTTTGAGAATATTGTGTTATTTTACTCCTTACCCTAGAGATGCCAAGCAAGGCTATCTTCCTGTGTCCATTCATGTTCATAGCACTTATTTCTGCATTAAACAAAACTAGGCACTATCAACAAGTTATTTTAAATTAAGAAGCAGGAATAGCTTCCCTATACACATCATAGTACTTAGAGCGTGTGTAGCACTTCTGCCTTAGATATACTCAAAATATTTCAGCTGTGTGCTTTGGACATTGCACTGCTAGCACTGTTCTTTCCTGCAAAAAAAATATCGGAGGTTTTGGCTTTTCTGGCAGACAGATGTGCTGTTTAGTTGCAGCTCCATGGAGTCCAACTGTGTGTAGGACACAGCTGTAGACAGCTGTGAAGTCTCATGATTTTCTTTTCCATACTATGGATAGGAGTATGTTGTGTAAACTCCAACAGATGATCAGTTAAAAATGTAACTGGAAAGTGAAGAATAGGAACATATTTTTTATGCTTTCTGCTAAGTAAACCAGTTTCTTCGTTTACTGTGTATTAGTTACTGTGTCTAGGAAACATACATTGAAACAGAAATTTTCTAGTATTTTGCCTTTGTTCAAAAACCGGGAACCATGAGTCCTGTCCAACTCACACCAATATCGAAAAAGCAAGGCTGAGCTGCCCCGTCCTGTTTTGAAATAGCTCTTGATATTTCTCACCTATAGATTTTGCTATTGTGACTTGGTTACATTGGCGCTTGCAGTTGAGCTGGTTGTTTGCGTACACTTCTTGCTTAGTGCTGTGAAGGCCACTGCAGACACAGGCTTAACTAGGCACATGCACAGCCAAAGCACCTGCATGGACCTTCCCGACAGCCAGGCCCACGTTGAACCAGATCTGTTGCTCTGGCTTTTAATAGCACTTAGAAAAACTAACACAACTGGCAATTTTCCCAGGTGTTTGGGAAGTCTGTTACACAAAGTAGGGAGTTTTTTTCTGAGACAATGTGGCCCTTTAGGAGAAGGGAATAGTCAGTCCGGACACAAGGACAGTGCACATGGACTGTGCTGCTTTTGTGGGGCTTGGTCTCAACTCTGCACATGGCACCCCAACTTAGTATGCATCAGGACACACCATGGCAAATCCATCTTATCAACAACCTAAGTCCTGATGGCACCTACAGTCTGGCTTCAGCAGTGGAGCAGAATGTCCTACTTTCCCAAGCGGTGTTTGCTTCATGTGCCTACTTACCAGGAGTTTTCTTCCAGGTTAAAGGATGAAAAATGGATGAATGTCCAAGTGGGGGATGTAATAAAACTAGAAAACAACAACTTTGTGACGGTGAGTTCAGTTTCTCCCCATCCTGCTCACAGTTAGTCTCTGTAATTACTCTTATCACTCACATGCAAATCAGTCAGTAGTGATGATAACTGCCTCAGAGACCTGCAGGGTGCAGAAACCACATGTAGCATTGCAGTGCCATGCCCTCTGACCGCATGAACTTACACCAAGTCTGTCTGTCCCTGTTCAGGCCGATCTACTGTTGCTGTCGAGCAGCGAGCCGCACAGCCTGACGTACATCGAGACAGCTGAACTGGATGGGTAAGTGAGCCTGGACCTTGGGTGCAATCACTGCAGCCAAGTCTTCCCTGGTGACCCTGGGTCCTGAAAGTTTAACCTGCAATAGCCTTGATAGCTAGAGTTTCCTAATATGTAGAATAAACTTTGGGTAGATATCTTGAAAGTAACATCTTCTGGTGGATACTTTTGCCTTTTTCAGTGCAAATGTCACGTGAGGAGAGGATTTTAATTTTATTTTTACCAACAGTTCTTCTAAGAGAGTTAGTTGGAAATGCGTTCCTGCCATATCACAGGTCACTGGCAGAAGCTTTCTGTTTCTTTTATCTCCCTTAGTCTTTTCTCTTAGCCAGATTATCTGGGTGAGATATTCACAATGAATAGCTCCAGTAATCTCCTTTGGACTGCTGTACCATATTAATGCATGCACACTGCAAAGGCTTCCAAATGTTGCTCACTCCAGAGTACAACTAGCCACAAGTCAGAGGGCTGCAATTAATTTGTATTAATTGGAAAAACTGGAGCTGACATCTTTATGACCCAATTTGCATTACCTTTTCTGCATTGCCTGGAGTTAGTATCAGCTTGAAGGACTAAGCAACACCAGAGAGATCAAGAAATTGTGCCTCTCCCAAGACCCTGCAGACAGCCCTCTGGACTTTCTCCATCTGATTTCTGCTGAAAATGAGTTTGTAGTTCTTGTACATACAAGTGCCAGGGAGCACTTTTAGGAGACCCTGAACAAATGCAGTGTTTCTTTGCAGTCCTGGAGTACTCTTCAGGCCCAGAATGCCATGGGAGAAGATCCAGAGCTCTCCTATATGCTCTGATATGTCAGGGTTCAGTGTGGTGTGAGTGGCAGGCGATGCTCAGGGAGATGATATGCCTGGTCTTGCATGTTGTGGTGAAACTCAGAAGACAGAGCTACCTCCTCCTCTTTGGTACCATGGTACCATGTCCAGAATTCCTCTGGACTGCCTGTCTTTGCAACTGAAATAGACAACTGCACACTTTGGCCAGGTAAAAAAGGCACATGATGGCACGGTCCATCAGATGTCTAAGGAAGACACCAAGACAGTTCTTGACTGTCCTCAAGAACAGAAGTGACTTTCAAGGAGAGCTTTCAGTTCACGTATGACTTTCAGTTCGTGCTTTTGTCTCATGTTATTTGTTGCAGTGAAACAAACCTGAAGGTGAAGCAGGCACTGACAGTCACTGCAGAGCTTGGGGAAGATCTTCAGAAACTGACGGAGTTCAATGGTGAGTCTGCATGGAAAATTCATTTTCCAGAGGATTTGCCCAAACACCAGAGTCCACAGAGTACGTGGGAGCCTTCCTTCCAGGCTGTCCACTGCTCCCTGCTGTGACTTCCCTGCATGCAGCGACAGGAAAACAGAATGGGTGCATTGCAGTCCATGCAACAGATATCAACAGCATATGTAGAGAAAGAGGTACCCCTTTGCTCGCAGGTCTCTCCATGCTGTGCATGGCTGTGACCTGGAACGGCATTGGTAGGAACTCTTCTGGCTGCACACTTTTCTTTATCATCAGTCTGTGCACATTGAGTCTACTCACCTTGAACCTCAATATGAGAGTTTGTGTAATTGCACAGTGGAATCTTTTCCCCAAACTGCATGCTTAGTTCTGATCACAAATTATTTTCACAATGCACTTTTACATTGATGCAGAAATGCCGATGCATTGATTACATTTAGCTTCTGAGCAGCAGCACTTTCCAGACACTGTGGAGACCTGAGGACTAGCTCTGTGGACACAGGGCAGTGACTACTTTGCAGCCTGAAGCCTCGCCCTGACAGCATTTCTCTCCTCTTTCAATGCCACAATAAAGACTGCATTTTAAGATCTTTGAAGATGAACAGTGCAGATGTTGTTAACAAGCAATCTGTCCCTTCTTAGCAGTGTTTTGTATAAAAAATTTAGAACGGGACATAACAAGACATAACGGGATAGAGTAGAATAGACTAGACTAGAATAGAATAGAGTAGAATAGAATAGAATAGAATAGAATAGAATAGAATAGAATAGAATAGAATAGAATAGAATAGAAAGAATAGAATAGAATAATTTCAGTTGGAAGGGACCTACAATGATCATCTAGTCCATCTGCCTGACCACTTCAGGGCTGACCAAAAGTTAAAGCATGTTATTAAAGGCACTGCCTACATGCCTCTGAAACACTGACAGCCTTGGGGCATTGACCACCTCTCTAGGAAGCCTGTTACAGTGTGTGACCACCCTCTTGGTAAAGAAATGCTTCCTAATGTCCAGTCTACATGCCCCCTGGTGCAGGTTTGAACCGTTCCCATGTGCCCTGTCACTGGGTACCAGGGAACATATAGCAGCACATACACAGAAAGGAGCCAGACCTGTCAAAACCAGAATAATCCATGCTCACACATCATCTGTCTGGAGAGAGAGGGTGGGGAACAGACCAAGTGGTGTTAGTCACTCTCCACAGTGCCCTGCTGGCTTAAGTACCGGGGCAGGATTACAGGAAGAGTCAGTATGGAAATGGGTGGAATGAGCACTGCTGTCCTTCAAACATCTCAAGGACTCCAGCCTCTCAGGAAATATTTTTAGATAAAGAGGAAAAATAATTAAAAAAAAAAAATTTGCTTCAAAATAACTAGGTGATTCCAGGACGAATGGTGGGGACGTGGCAGAGAGTTAGCATAGCTGGTATGGTCCCTGGTAGAGCAATCCGAAGGCATGGGCTTTCCTTTGCTTTCTATGTTGGGGTTTTATGCAATAACGTGTGTGGTCTCAGCTGAGTGTCAGATCAGTGCAGCAGGACTTCTATGAAGTGCTGGCTGGGGTTCTGAGTCTTTTAGGTCTTGAGAAATATGTTTTAACAGGTGCAGTTTGCTTTATGTTAATAGCCAGAGTGGCATGCCTTAATTATATTCCTGAAGAGGCTGCACTGTATATCAATTTGTAAGCAAATTCTTAATCTTAAATAATGTTTCAAGCATTTTCTGTGTAATGCTTATCTAAGTATACTGCATTCTTGAAAGGGCATAATTAAAAAAAATGTTTCAAAATATTTTGGAAAATTCAAACTTTTTTGTCAAATATTTATTTGTCCTTTAATCTCTATTTTAGTTCTATTGTAAATAAAAGTGGCCTCTTCGCAATACTTAAAATGAATAAAATGTTTCCCAGGATGATTTATATTTGGCAGAGTACTGGGAAGAGTGCCTGGAATCAGACCCAACCTTGCATTTCCCTTAGCAAACCTCTGTAGAAGTATTTAAATATTTATGTAACTCTTTATCTAATTTCTTCTTGAGACAGGAAGAGAGGAAAGGGTTGAGCAGCTAATACAGGCACTCAGTGGAATGCTTAATGTGAGTTATGGTATTTGTTGACATCACAATGGTTCAGATAAGGAAGATGCTTGCAAAATGCTGAACTTCTTTATTTGATTTGGGGAACTGGGAGATGAGAAAGGAAACAGTATTTTTCAGGTACTTAGTACTTATCACGTGTAGTCTTGGCAGTATTTAACTCTTTCGGGTAAAATGCATTACAGATATCTTCTTGCTGTTAATGAGAGGAGGCGACAGGAGGCATGGTGCCTTGCTGAGGTATCTTCAGCTGCAGGGTTACTGGGGTCAATGCACATATATTGAGTGAATCTCTAGAGCATCTCATTTTTTTGCCATCGGTCCTATTTGGACAAAGATGTTTAGAGGGCTGGAGCACCTCTGCTATGAGGACAGGCTGAGAGAGTTGGGGTTGTTCAGCCTGGAAAAGAGAAGGCTCCAGGGAGACCTTATAGTGGCCTGCCAGTACCTGAAGGGGGCCTACAGGAGAGATGGGGAGGGACTCTTTATCAGGGAGTGTAGCAATAGGACAAGCAGCAATGGTTTTAAACTGAAAGAGGGGAAATTTAGATTAGATATCAGGAAGAAATTCTTTACTGTGTGGGTGGTGAGGCACTGGAACAGGTTGCCCAGGGAAGCTGTGGCTGCCCCATCCCTGGAGGTGTTCAAGGCCAGGCTGGATGGGGCTTTGAGCAGCCTGGTCTAGTGGGAGGTGTCCCTGCCCGTGGCAAGGAGTTGGAACGAGATGATCTTTAAGGTCCCTTCCAACCCAAACCATTCTATGAGTCCATTTTGTGATTCTATGAATCTCTTCTGACCTCAAAATCAGCATATCAGTAATCCTGACCCGCCCGCTTACTGGAGCATGCAAGGTATTGACTTGAGCGTTGTCCCACAGCTGGCATGAGGAGACGCACAGACTTCCTGGTGGGTGACCATGCCCTGGGTTTCATTCACCAAAGTCTCACGGTGCTGTGTCTCAGGTTGCACCACAAACTGCAAAGCCTCTGGTTTCTTTGTGCTTTCCAAGGGGCTGCAGGGGCTATAGTGAGACAGGTCTGGTTACTGTAGACTTTTAGAAATGACAGAGTACAGGTCTGATTGTTCTCGGATTAGCTACATGACAAAATAGAAGATCAGTATTGTTATTAGTCACATGTGTCACAGATTTTCCTAATTGCTTCATCTTTCAAGCCTGGTGATTTGCCTGCACTACAGTAGAGCTACTTTTGTGTTAAAAGAGCACCCATTCTTGATTTTAAAATTTGCATTGGTGGAAACTACCACAATGTTCAAAGTTGTTCTTTTCTTTTGGACTTCTCTGGATTTTGCTTCCAGTCTCTTGAGCCTGGTGTGTTTTGTCTGAGAACAGCTGGAAGAGCCGCATTCTCTGCAAATGCTAGTTCTTAAGTAGATATTTGCAGCTTGCGACCAAAATAACTTTAATGTTCCTGTTGATTAACTGAACAGACTGAACTCCTGGAATCTCTTTCAATGGGGTGTGTTTGTATTTTCCAGTTCTTTTCAACACATCCACAGGTCTCTGCTTTGAATCGTTAGATCTCAGGTGCAAATGTTGATTTGTTATTTATTTCTTTATTTTTTTATAATAGTTTTTATACCAAAGTATCTGAGTTTACAGTTTTGTGTGAACACATTTTATTACAAGAAATAAATATAAAGCAGGGAAATAGAAACAAGCTCTCCAATCATTTACGCTGTCAGCTGCATGGCCAAAGGTAGCAGTGCGGAGTGTGGTTTTTTATGTGCCTCTGGGAGTTAAGGAATAAAACAGATTAAATTTAAAAAACAGTGAACAAAGACACCTCACTTAATTACTCTCTTGCAGGCTTCAGGCTATGATTTTTCTCGCTTGGTCTCCTGCAGTTTTAAAGAAAATGGAATAGGAATTATGTGAGGTCAGCACTTTTGTCTAAACTTATCCAGTGACATCCTACCACTATGAACTTCTGTGAAAGGACTGAAAGTATGTTGCTGGTTCAGCTTTTCTTCTCACCTGCATAAAAGCTGTGGAAACTTTGCTTTGAACTCTATGAGTACAAAACTGAAATGTTCAAAGAATAGGATAAATGCAAATTCATTGTGGTCCATTGGATTATGGCATGAATGTGGGTAAGGAGCAAAACATCAGTAAATGTATGATACAGGATGGGAATGATAGGGCCAGGAGTGGAGTGCAGCTACAGTGCTATGTATTCCCCATATTCTGGAGAACAGCTGAGAATGCAGTATTGACACATATTTCTGGGACAAGATTTCCACAGTCTTTTTGGTTTTACCTTCCTTTTACAGGTGAAGTCAAATGTGAGGCACCAAATAATAAATTGGATAAGTTCACAGGAACTCTTACTCTTCGAGGAGAGAAGTATGCCCTGGACAATGAGAAGATGTTGCTGAGGGGCTGTACGATTAGGAACACAGAGTGGTGCTTTGGTCTCGTTATTTATGCTGGTAGGTAGAAAAATGTCATGAATTGCAGAGCACAGCAGCACTAGCGTGGAAGTACATCACACCCATTACGCACAAGGCAACCAAGAAGTTTCCTCTTTGCAAAATTAGTTTCTACCAGGTACAAGAACAAAGGCAAAAGAATACATGACATCCCTTGTCTTAACTCTAGGCTAGAAATTATGCATATAACAGGGGATTTTACTCTCAGATTTTTTTATAGTGGTCTGTAAGAGAAAACTGGATTGCAAATGCTACGTTACAGCACCCAATTCCGTCTTGACTAAGTGCTTTACTGAGCAGAGGTAGTCTTTTATTTCAGAAATGCACGCAGCAATGTACATGACAGTAGTCTTGATCAACCAATAAGGAAGACTATAAGAATTAAATCTGTTTAAGAATTAAAGCTGAATTAAATCTGCCTTTACTGGCCCACACTGGGCCAATTGGAGTTTTTCTCTCACCTGGCTTGTTCCAATTTTTTCACTCTTTAGTGTATTCAGTTATAAATTCCACATCATTTCTATGCAATTTTAATCCATATTGGAATATCAGCGTCATTGATAATATTATTGTAGACCATTAGATTTATGCTTTTTATGAGCATAGACCTGCTATTGTTTCCACACTGCTGTAGGCATGTGAGATGATGTATAACTTGTCACTAATAACAGAGCAGTATCAGGTATTCCGTGAAACGTAATTAAACCTGAAAGGCAGTTCAAAGAAGAGAGCAGGATCAAAATTTAGAATTAATGACTTTGTGTGACTCCCTCCATATAATCTAAGACAAGTGACTTGACTTAACCTTTTTCTGCCTAAGTTTCCCACTGGCACCGTAAACTGTATGTACCTGGCTTCAAGAAAGCTGCGATGGGTATTTATGTTGTAAAGCACAGCAGGGCCTCAGAAGGATTGAGCTTTAGAACAGCTAAACTTTATTGCTAAAATTCATGAGTGTGTTTCATCTCCAGGGCCAGACACAAAATTAATGCAGAACAGCGGAAAAACAACTTTTAAACGGACAAGCATTGATCGTCTCATGAATGTCCTTGTGTTGGTGGTAAGTCTGATTAATGTAGCTTCATTTCTTCAGATGTATTCATCATTTCCAGATGCTCCACCTCTTTGTCTACACAAATAAGGGAATATCTGAAGAGACTAATGATAAAAAGAAAAATGATATAATAATTTATGAGCAGCTTGAGTTCTGCAGCGCTTCTGCCAGCCCATTTGCAAAGCAAGGCCATAACATTGAGTGTTAAGGACCTTTCTTCCGAGCTTTTAATTTGCTCTGCTCTCCCTTGCTCTGCATATTATTTTTTTTTTTTTGTGAGAATCACTTTGAAGCCTGCAAATGCTTTTTTTTCCCTAGTAATTTTGTCATTTTCTATTTAAATAAACATTACCAGTTCTCCCTCTTCTTTCTGATTTCTTGGCATCTTTGGTGATAGCTGCACAGGACTTGGTAATTGATTTTTTTAATTTACGTGATGCCAGCTTCTGACTTAACACATTAGGGTACAATGTTAGACATGGTCTCATTAATACTCAGAAACTGATGTTTTTAGCAGCTGTGAAATTTGAGAACACTAATCTTATACAGCAGACACTCTCCTCAAATTAGAAAACAGATCTGATTTGAGGTTTAAGCTTGTCAGTGGTTTTAACAAATAGTACACATTTCCAGGCGGAGGTAGTGATTCTTTTATGGAGACTCTCCCAAGATTTTACCACTTGAATTCAAAGCTGCTCAGGGAAGGAAGGAAGACATGCACTATAACACTCCTTTACTCAATGTTTTTTGAAGAAAAGCTCTTTAGTTTTAGGCTTTTATTTTCCTTTGGATGCAAGTTTTTCATGCTTTTTTGTGCATGCTGCACCACTTTCCGTTTATGACACTGGGAAGGCCTGGTGGCCACTCTTTCCTCTTTTTCCCTCCTGCCCTTGCTCTCCAGCTCAACCTGACAGTCTGGATCCATTCCTGGAGCAAGCCCTGGGGAAGACAAAGCTTAAAGTGTCTGACACCAGCAAGGCTGCCCTGAGCTCTCACTGTCCTGCCTGACTTTACATCTCCTCAGCCCTGGGTTTGACAGCACAAACATCTCCAAGCTCGCCACTCCATCCCAGACCTTCTCCTCTTGCTTATTTCTCAGGACCCCGAAAGCCTTTTAGATGGACCCATGGATGAGAGCTGTGACAGAGCGGGTTGTGCCTCTGTGAGACTCAAATAGTACCAAAGCAGCGGTCACTTTGACTCCCAGAGCTGTGAAGCAGTGACTTGAATAACTGTGTGTGCGCATTTGCTGTAAAGCCCAGCAGAGAGGGACAGAGAAGCACAGAGAGGCATTCCAGAGTCATCTTCAAGCCCTCTTGAGTCCTTGCTCCACGTACTGTAAGAACGAACCATTGACTGCAGTAAGATTACACTTTACAGCAGTCTCCACTGAGTGAAAATCTTGATTACCGTCATCAGCTTGTTTTCCTCAGTGTTTTCTTCCCTTGCACTTAATGGGACAACAAAATCAAGCAAAGCCTGGGCCTCTTACATTCAAAATTTTGCAAGCATTTGAAAAAAATAACATTCTCTTAGGTGTTCTGCTGTGTTTTACCTGGAACGGAGCCCGGGCTGTGGGGCAGGTTTGTGGGGGATCCACAGGGCACAAAAATGGAGGAGAAAAACTGAACAGGGAATTCAGAATTTAGCATTGAATTAAGGGTTACCAAACCTCCTTTCACAAGTCAAGGGTCCCTCCCAGAGCTTTCAGTCTGTTTGGCCTCTCTTCATGAATGCAAACAAGATGAATTTACCTCCTGGCTCTGTTTTAAAAAACAGAGCAAGTTGCAGTTGATTGCATCAGCCTCTGCCTGGGTTCTTTGGGGGCTGCTGGAGCCAAGGGTGTGTTTTTCTGCTTCACGCATTTTTAAGGCACCTAACATTTTGGTGTCTAAGTAAAGCTCTGTCCTACGCTGAGCACCGGGCTCTTCGCATGCCCAAGGGACGTGGCATCAGGTCCTTCCAGCTCACTGGGTGGCTGAAGGTTTCAAAGCGCAGTCGTAAAATGTGGCAGCATATTGCGCTCTTGAGTTTGGAAATAGAAAGCAGCCATGGCTTGCTATAAATAGCTCGTTTTAAGTGTAATGAAACTTGTTCCATGTTAAGACTGGCAAAGCTATTTTGTGTTTAATTGTCCATAAAACTTCCCAGGCACAAAGCGGTGTTTAAGCAGGGCTCGCCAATATCCTGGTTAAATGCTGCCCCAGTGTGTCCCAACAAGGGTTAATCAGGAGTGAACCTTTCCAGATGGTAACCATAGCTGGTTTTTTTACATTTGGAAGTGTTTCTCAGTGATCTGAGAGAGAAGTGAATGTTCCTCTGCTGGGGACGCACCGACCAGCTCCAGAAGGCTTTTTCCTCCAAAACTTGCTTTTTAGCAGGTTTGGGGAAGCATGTTTTCAGAGAATCAGGGCCGTCCCCTCCACCTCTTAAACAACTTATTGCTTCAAATCCTTAAGCAGAACTCAAAGTGCCAATAAGGAAATGGAGACAGTTTGAATTCCTAGTCCAACAGGAAATGTTTGTCAGAAGACACCTCCTCTTTACAGAAGTCCTACCCAGCCCCGCAGAGGGTGTCTCACCCAGGCAGTACACGGGCAGGACCCAGGGAGAGAGGAAGTTCACGGTAGGAGGCCCCATGAGCATGCACAAACCTACAATCAGGATTTTTTTCACGTCCTTCTCTTGCAGAGCTGTGGTTATGATTACAATGACCCGCACAGAGTTGTTTCTCCACACAGAAATTATCTCCCAGGCCGCTGTAAATGGCTTGGTCTTTTGCATTTGTCTCAAAGCAAACAGCATGTTAGAATCATAGAATCATAGAATTGCTGAGGCTGGAAGGGACCTTTAAGATCATCAAGTCCAACCATTAACCTACCCTGACAAAAGCCACTTCTACACCATGTCCCTAAGTACCCCATCTACCCTTTTTTTAAACACCTCCAGGGATGGTGAATCCACCACCTCCCTGGGCAGCCTATTCCAATGTTTAAGAACCCCTTCAGTGAAAAAATGTTTCCTAATATCCAATCTAAACCTCCCCTGACATAACTTGAACCCATTTCCTCTCGTGCTATCACCTGTCACCAAGGAGAAGAGGTCAGCCCCCACCTCTCTACAACCTCCTTTCAGGTAGTTGTCGAGGGTGATAAGGTCTCCCCTCAGCCTCCTCCTCTCCAGGCTGAACAACCCCAGCTCCCTCAGTCGTTCCTCATAAGGTTTGTCCTCCAGACAAGTTAGTGAACTTTGTGTAAGTACGAGTATTGGACGCAGGTGGAGCTGTTAGGGATAAGAGAACTGACATGCAACATGCACAAAAAGCAAGATGTACATAACGCAGCTGCAGTCATAGACAAGAGCTGCTGTGATACAAAATCATAGAATCATTTAGATCAGAAAAGACCTTTAAGATCATCAAGTCTAAACGTAAACCAAACACTGCCAAGACCACCACTAAACCATGTCCCTTAGCATCACATCCACACATCTTTTAAGTACCTCCAGGGATGGTGATTCCAACACTTCACTGGGCAGCTTGTTCCAATGCTTGACAGTCCTTTCAGTGAGGAATTTTTTCCCTAATATCCAATGTAAACCTCCCCTGATGCAACTTGAGGCCACCTCCTCTTGTCTTATCACTTGTTACTTGGGAGAAGAGACCGACCCGCGCCTTTCTACACCCTCCTTTCAGGTAGCTGTAGAGAGCAATAAGGTCTCCCCTCAGCCTCCTTTTCTCCAGGCTGAACAACCCCAGATCCCTCAGCTGCTCCTCATCAGACTTGTGCTCCACCCCC
The DNA here is from genome assembly GCA_013400035.1 of Rynchops niger. Lineage (NCBI taxonomy): Eukaryota > Metazoa > Chordata > Aves > Charadriiformes > Laridae > Rynchops > Rynchops niger. The sequence goes on from VXBH01005716.1 coordinate 299,858, forward strand.
CTCACCAGCTTCGTTGCCCTTCTCTGGACCCGCTCCAACACCTCAATGTCTGTCTTGTAGCGAGGGGCCCAAAACTGGACACAGCACTCGAGGTGGGGCCTCACCAGGGCCAAGTACAGGGGGACAATCAACTCCCTATCCCTATATGTGAAAGTTCAGCTGCTGTCTTGCCCCACGTCTATTTCTGTTGCTGAACCATACATTGAATTTCCTGCATGGATTGTGACATTGTACAAACTGACAATTTTTAACCTGTGGGGCAGTGAGGAAACATTCAGGGTACAGTGATAAGATAGAGGAGCAGAGTGATAAGATAGAGGATCCAGCTGGCTCTTCTAATTAATTTCTTTTACAACAGACAAGGTCTGCAGAGAGGAGCAATATGCTTTATTTGACCAACAGAAATATCTATAAAAATAGACAGGCTTGTCTATTTTATCTGTCCATGTCTATTGGTTTAATAAAGGACATTACCTGGACCTGGATTGTGCCTCTCATGTATCTTTAAGTCCTGATGATTCAGCAGCAGAAATTGAAGTCTGCCTTTCCTGCTGGTCACAAAGGTTTAAAAACACGTTCCTTACCTGCAAGCAATATTGTCTCCTTTTCACAAGTGGAGTAATTTATTTGGCCTCCCACAATTAAACAGAAAAGCTACTGCTGATGTGGGAAATAAACATATCCCCTGAAACTCATCCCAGCACCTTTACTTACTGCAGTCCCCTTTTAGCAGCTTCTTGCTATTAAAACTTGAATTGGTCAGATGTGAACTTTTCACCAACTGATTCAAATCACTCCATAAAAGTATCTTTCTTCCTCTCACAGATTACCTCAGCAATACAAATATCAGCTTCACCAGCAACGTTTCTGTTTGCACCTCAATTACTGTTTTCTGAAAAGGTTGATTACTGTTTTAATGTGATTCTTACTTGGTGGCCTTATACATAATGGCCCATCTTACTGATATTTTCTCCCTAATTATTATACTTGCAAAAGATGATTTGTAATTGCTCCCTTGTGCAGCTTGTTGATTCCATATCTTCATATTTTTTGAGAAGTGACATATTTGGAGAAGTCCATATCAACAGAGCTGGGTTTATTATCATTCGTCCAGGAAGGATGTCAAGCTAACTTCATTTTATCTTTCCCTTGATCTCTATTTCCACCTTTCAAATACTGGAACTATGTTAACCGATCTTCAGTATGGTGGAGCTTCCCAGTTTTCAAAGCATTGTTAAAAATTAACCTTACTAGTTGGGAGAATTTCTCAGCTAGTCCCTCTAAGCTTTCATCTTTAAATTACCTGGACCCCCTGGATTGAAAATGCTGATTATTACAGATAGAGCCACATAGTGTTCCTTGTCACAGAAGGTAATCTGTCTTTTCCATCTGCTACAACATACGGTATAGATACTTCCTTCTGCTTCCTTCCTCCTTCTTTCATGGAGGACTGTCTGTTGAACATGTCTGCTTTTTCCACACCTGTTTATGACTTCACTGTTTTCTTTTCTTTATATTTTATATGAATGTTAGTTCATAGTTCTATAATTTCTTGCAGTTTATATTAATTTCTGTTAACTTCTTTTCTTCCACATCTTTTTCTGTTCTTTTCCGAATAATTGTATTGCTAGGTCCTTGCCTTCTTTTAATCAAAAATGCTTTATGCCCTATGTGATGTTTTTGTGTCTATTAAATGGTGTTCCTGAGCAAGTCCCAGTTTCCACCAAGGTGTCCCACTTTGAAATTCTCTTCCCAGTTGCTGTTCCCCTGGTTGATTTAGGCTTCAGGAAATAGTCTTCTCTAAAGTCCAAGGATACACATCACTGATTAGTGTTGCTTTCTGTTTGCTCAAAGGAAATGTAATCAGATTGATAGCAGGTACCAAGGCAACCATTAGTTCTGAGTCAGTAATTAACTCTGCTTTAACCACCAGCATGATATCCAGTTCTGAATTCCAACACAGCGCTGGATTTCCTGTGTTACAAATTATCTTTAGTAGTTTTTCAGAAATGTTGAAGAAAACTATGATATATCCACCAAATGGTCAGGTAAAGTTCTCCAGGCAGTTTCTGTTCCCATGCGCAGAGCCTGATGTTTGAGGATCCGCAGCTCAACTCACCTCTAACGAGATCTGATGTTCTGCAGCCAGCTGCCCAGGAGCACCCTGGTTTAGGTGTTTGGTCTTGAATCCCAAGCTGCTTGAAGTCTTGTGATTCCAAATTGCCAGACTCTGCACTGTGTAGCTTTGTCTTGAGGTAAAAGTGTCATGACTTTGCTGGTTTTCCTCCTTCAACCCTAGCAAACTTTCCATGTGATTCAGGCTGTCCAGCCCAATTTCATTAGGGTCTTCTGATTAACCTGTAGGTAATAAATTCCTTGTTTCTAAAATGCGTATCTTTGGGTTTGTTTTGTGTTTTTTTTTCAGATCTTTGCATTTTTAGGACTGATGTGTCTGATCCTAGCCATTGGCAATGGCATCTGGGAGTATGATAAAGGCTACTACTTCCAAGTCTATCTGCCCTGGGCAGAAGGTGTCAACTCTGCCTCCTACTCCGGCTTCCTCATGTTCTGGTCATACGTGATCATTCTAAACACGGTGGTGCCAATTTCCCTCTACGTCAGGTATGTGCCAGAACCTCCTTTCATATTTTATTTGAGGAGACATCTAGTTTTTGCCTTAGCTGAGAGTAGCATTTTCCCTAGACACAAATGCAACCCCATTGTGGACAATTGCACATGATCACAGTGATGCTTTTCTTCTTTCTGCTGGTTTTGGAGGTCTTTGTCAGGGTTGGAGCAGGGGGCAGCAGAGAGCCCTGGAAGAGGAAAGGATGATATTGCAGTTAAAGGGGAGGTGCAGGTGTAGGATGCCATAGGACTGGGACTGGAAGTCTGTTACTGGTAGCGTCTTGCTCTCTCCCACTTGCACTGCCCATCAAACAAAGCGAATGGCACATTCTTTGAGGTGGCTCTAGGGCTCAGATGAGGAGCAGATTGCCAGGTAAGTAGGTGTAATTAGATTGAGGATCCATAGTACTTTGTGCTATATGAGCATAGTGAGTGTCACCACTTGCCAGAGAACGTAGGGCTATGTTGGTTATTGCAATAGGTAAGCGGTGGTAGAGGGTAGGCAACACGTCTGCAATGCTCTCAAAACCTTGAGGCTGGGCTGTAGATTGAGTAGGCCTGTGTAGTTTTGTCATTGGACCTAAGTCTTAGGGCAGCTGAGACCCTCTTTTGTGTTGGTGAGTATGAGGAATTCATCCCATTCCTGCCCAGCATGTCACACCAGCAGCAAAGTGGAAATTCATGTTGTCTGCCAGCTGATAAGGCTCCTTGGTTGGATTGAGTTGCACAATGACTTGCTTGTTGTGGACATCTGGGTAGTTTCAGCCATGGCTGTGCGCATTCCCTGGCACTGGGCTCAGCCCAGCCCAAACCCTGCTGGAAACCTTCCCTCTCTGAGCACCACTCCTCAAACTGCACCAAGTGAAACCCACTGCTCCTGCCTTGCTTTTCAGTCTGAAAACTTCTGAAACTTTTCAAATGCATTTATAAGTCGTTGTTTTATAAATAAAGGACAGGAATTTGCTATAAACTTTACACCACTTCAGTGGGACTTGCTTCAGCATTGCTTAGTACAGGCCATTTGAGGACAACCTGATGAGTACACCCTGTCATTACCTTTCAGTTTCTTCTAATTGCAATCACTAATGATGATGCTGAAGACAAATATCTTGTCCCTTTAAACTACTGAATATTCCATCACCTTCTTTTTCTCCAGTGTAGAGATTATACGCTTGGGTAACAGTTTCTACATTGACTGGGACCGCAAAATGTATTATCCACTGAATGACACGCCAGCTCAGGCCCGTACCACTACTCTCAATGAAGAGCTGGGGCAGATCAAGTACATCTTCTCAGACAAAACAGGAACTCTCACTCAGAACATCATGTGTTTCAACAAGTGCTCCATCAATGGCAAATCCTATGGTATGTTATCCGTTTGTCTTAATCTCCAGGTTTTATTCTACTATGTGCCTCTTGGTCCACAGAGACCAAATGTGACATCCAGAAGAGAGTGTCTTGTAAGAAGCTGCAGTAATCAAGTGCAGGGCTGCCCATCAGGGATGTCTGGACAGCCCTGATTACATCACTTGAATACCTTAGTATCATTTGCCTTTCCATTGTTTCCCCTTTTTGCCACCCTTCTACCTCCGCTTTTCTGACCCGGTATTGTCCCAACTAAAGAACCTGCACCTTATTACTTTTTCCTCATTGGTCGTACCGGTTTTACTACATCTGTACTCAATTTTTTTTTTTTCTGATATCACTGCCTAGGTAATCTCAGCCTTTCAAGGTATTATTGACATGGTTACCCAGGTGTTGCTAACCCTGCAAAACATTACACATAACTCACATAACTAGCTCTCTCTTAACCACTTGTGAAACCATCCATCCCTCAGGGTGTTATCTGCAAATTTTGCCAGCTTTCCACGCCGCTGTTTCTCACATTCAGCAATTTCTCATGTCACGAGCAGCAGTTTTCCATATCCTGTTCAGGTAGCTTAACCTTCAGTCCACAACTAGTCAATGGCTTGGTTATTTGTCTGTGGCCCTGACATACTGCACCTACCAGAAGAGAGAAAAGTTTGTAGGGACTTGGAAAAAATGGAAAGAAAAGTTGTTAGCTCTGTTAGATCCTAACAGTCATTGACTTAAAAGTCTCAGTCTTTGTATGGCCTCGGGCAGTTTTCTTCATACTGCTCAAGAGGTGCTAACAATTCACAAACTGACTAATTGATTAACATTATTAGATTCCCCCAGGGAAATTAGTCACTGCTTATTCGTAGATTGAGGCTTGGTTTGCCTGTGTCGGAAAACTTGTCTCTTTTCTCAGTGCTACTAGCTGGCCTAATAAAAGAAGTTATTTTTTTCCTATAATTGGAGACCACCATATCTTAAACAGTGCAACTGTGCTAGCCAACCTTAGTCCTGCTAAGGAGTTTGAAAAATATTCAGTCAGTTCATTCTTGTGTTGCATTTGGGTCTTTCTTGCAGCTGACTTTTCCAAAGTGGATGTCACCACTAAACATAGACATAGAATGTGGGTTCAAGAAATGAATGGGAAATATGCAGAAAGAAGGCAGAGAGTTTATTGCCTATAGTTTTCTAAATGCTTAGCTACTTTACCAGAATATACTACGTTGGATTTACTGCTCAGGGGCATTTGGGAAAGCCAGGCCAGAAAGGATGAATTAGTTCTGCTGCCAGGGAGGGTACTCTGGAGTTTTAGGCTTCCCATTGTGAAGGAGGTGTCTAAAAGCCTCTCAGTTACAGTTCCCAGGGGATCAACTGATATGCAGTTCTCAGGAGACATGGCTTCTGAGTTTTTTCTACACCCTCAGGGCTCTGGTGAAGAAATACCAATACCTACAATTGACTGTGGTCACAGTTGAGGTTGCTGGTGGAGGTATGGATCTATCATTCATGTAGTTCATTGTATTTCAAGCTTATTTCAATGACGTGTTGAATCTGGTTGGGCTGGGCACAGTTCAGATCTTCCAACTGAAATTTTCTTCAGGCAGAAGAATTTTCAGTAGTGTTTCCTCGAGATGAGATGTCTTCCATTTCTATGACCAGATCATCATTTCAGGGAAAATTAATGGAGCAACCTTGCTACCTAGATGTGGGAAGAATGGGCTTTGACAACTCCTTCTCTGTGGTTGTTCAGGGACTATTGCAAACCCGATATGACCCAGGAGCTGGATTTTGTCTCAGATTCCAAAGGGAAGGTACAAGAGAAGTCATCCCCTGGAAGCACCCCGTTTCCTACCTAGCTCTATGTCCTTTCTGGGTTCACCTTGAGTCAAGTCTTCTTCACCCAAATGCCAGTCATTTTTATGGTAACTGCTTTGTGTTTCAAGTATCTGTCAGTCTCTGGATTTTGTCATGGATTAACATAGAAACTGATTGATATTAATCATCAGTCTCCAGTACTCATGTCAGGATATTTACGCTTACTGAAACATTTTAACCAGACACTAGCTTCAAAATACCTTAACACATTTTTTGGTAGAGAAGCTCAGAGACTGCACTTATGCAGAATTTGTGGCTATAACAGTCTTTCTTGCTTGCAGGTGATGTGTATGATATGTCTGGGCAAAGGATAGAAATAAACGAGGTAAGTGCTCAAGTGCTAGCAGGATCTGTGTTTTTGTGAACCTGCCGGCATAGGTGCTAGCGCACACAACCCACTCAGGCATAGCTCATGCTCTTGACCCTGCAAGGTATGTTGCTCTTGACCCAGACAAAAGGGATGTTTGTTCTTGCAGATGTCAGAAGATCGACCGAGTTTCATTGCCTCCCAGTAAGCCTGGTTGAAACCTGCAGGTCAGGTAGCTTGAGTGGCCACTGTTCCCTCAGCTTCACCTGACATCCTAGTGCACACACAGCTCCTCTTGAATACTTGGCCATTAGGATTTATTGGAAACTTGGTCATTAGTGAATTTTATTATCCTTGGCAGTTAATTAAAGCTTTGGCAGGGAATCAGTGAGTTCAGTTCATATCAACAACAAGGTCACTGTCAAATTTCTCTAATGCCGGGACATCAGAAAGTCTGAAAATGTGTAACTTCTCCATATCTCTCTAGCCTCTGCTCGCTGGCACAAACCCACATGTCTTGGATTTCACTGCCTAAAATGTCTGAAAACTGCATGCAGTAATCCAAGCAAGATGATGATGAAAATCCCACTCCTCGTTCCGATGATTCATTTCCAGGCCATTTGAAACTTAAATTACCCACTGAAACTGGCTATTTGTGCCGAGTGCTGTGCCTCCAGACTGACTTTGCTCAGGCAGCAAAATGCAAAGGGCGGACTTGCTTGGGGACACATGTTGGTCTCCTGCCAACTGTCTGCCCAGCAGTTCCTCCTGCCCATGATACTCGCCGGAGCAGGGTCCTGCGGGTCAAAAGGCTGCTGCCCGCACATCCATGGTGTTGCAGTGCCTGGACCTCACCGCGCAGATGAGTGTGTGTGGGTGGGGTGGGCCTATGCTCTTGCAGTAATCACTAAATGTCAGCTTGCAGAGGTCAAGAGGATGACTCCCATCCTGGAAACTCTGAGCTCACTGGGGATGGGGTGGGAGTTGGAATTGTCCCAGGCAGGCACAGCGATGCATTCCTCCATGACACATCATGCTGCGATCTTCTGGCCATTTCTCCACTGTGTTCCCCTCTGCTGGGGGCTCCTTGTTTTTAGACCAAAGGGGCAGTGCCTCTGGAGTTGAACCTTTACATCATTTGTCTGTCATCTTTTTCCATATCAGGATTTTTTCTTGTTTTGGGAGAAAAAGGTGGAGAACACAGCCTTTTGAATTGTTTTAAATTGGACTTCCATGTTCTTTTGTCACAGACAGACACTGAAATCAGGAGCATGATGCCACCCAGCAGGCATGTGTTGAAGGCAGGCATTTCTTTGCTATAGAAAACCTGAGGCTGGGATCCTGTAGGAGCATTTGCCATCGCACAGAGAGGCATCTTTAGCTAACCAGGTTCTCACACTGAGTTCTGCTTTGAAAGGCACCTCAAGCGTCTGTCCTGTGATCCAGTAGGTTTCACGACTTCCCACTTAGACTCATCAGTCTCTGTCATGAACAGCCCTGCAGCAGAGAGCCCTTTGTAAGGAAGAGAGGGGGGACTGCGATGGGAAAATGTGAGAGCTCCATAACTAATACCAAACCATATTTTTGCAGAACACAGAGAAGGTTGATTTCTCATACAACCAGTTAGCCGACCCAAAGTTTGCCTTCTATGACCATAGCCTGGTGGAAGCTGTGAAGCTGAGTGATGTCCCGACGCACAGGTTCTTCCGGCTCCTGTCACTTTGTCACACAGTGATGCCAGAAGAGAAGAAGGAAGGTGAGGACTGTTGAAGGCATCAAACTGAGCGGTTATGTTCACCCTTCACCACAGCATGTCTTCTCTCCACAGAAGCTGTTACTGGTCCTTTTGTCTCCCTGGTGATTTTCTGTAGTATATGGCTGCACATAAATCACTGCCTTTGGAGATGCCACATTGGAAGAGAAAGGACCAGGGCCTCCGCTCCCTCTGTCTTCCTGTGGTGGAGCTGACAATACTGCAAACAGCACATTTCTGGAGTGCGGAAATTGCAGGTGCCACAGCTTCCCTGAGGTGGCAGATGGCTTCCCCCACTCTTTCTCTACTCTGAACCACATCCTGTAAACCAAAGAGCATAGAGCACCTATCCACTGGAGACTCATTAGCTCCACTCACTCAGTGTTCCCGCAGGTACTGGGTCAGTCTCCCCAAATCCCAGACAGGGGGAAAACTGTGCTTTAAAGGCTTGAACCATTAATTGACACATATAAGGTGAAAATACTGATGAGAAAAATACATGCAGATGTAACCAGAAGGGGTTAAACCCAAGGAAGTTATCCTGTCAATGAGATCGATTGGACTCCAAAGAGAGTGCAAAAAGACCGCAAAAGAGTCTAGGGGGCATTTTGCACTGGCCTGGAGTATGGGTTGATGGGACTTGACAGAGACATGTGGACATAAGGTGCCTTTTAGTGCTGCACCTCTGGGGACAGACAGATAAGCAAAGTGTTAACTACTATACAATGTCTTTGATTTTGTATTTGTTTAGCCTCAGAAACAAAACAAAAGCCACATTACTTTTTTTCCCTTGTATGTCAGGTAACTTGGTGTATCAGGCACAATCTCCTGATGAGGGAGCTCTCGTCACTGCTGCCAGAAACTTTGGATTTGTGTTCAGGGCTCGCACACCAGAGACCATCACTGTTGTGGAAATGGGAGAAACAAAAGTCTACAAACTCCTGGCTATTCTTGATTTCAACAACGTTCGCAAGCGAATGTCTGTTATTGGTATGTTCCCTTTGCTCCCTTCTTTCCTTCCTGACTTTTTAGGCTCTAAAATTGGCCCTTACTCTGCTCTGATGCCTTTTGCTAGGAGACCTCCTTTGCAATGCTTTCTGAATAACATTTATGTTTGAGTGCTCGAGATGGCCTACCTTGACTTCTCCATTATACAGCAACGGTGCTAGATAAATACTTAACTTAGTCTGATGGCAGAACATCTTAACATCTGGACCACAATGATGGAGCAGCCTCCTGAAGATGCTAAGCCTTTTGCATATCTTACCTCTCTTATGACAATGCAAGAAAGGCTTTCCTTCTAATCAGCTTCAAAATTACTAGCAAAATCTGAGGATGTGGGGAAGGAGAATGCAATGATGAGTAAAGAAGCCCACTTTCCTGAAAGGAAAAAGGAGAAATTACTCAAGAAACCTCGTGTAGCCTCTATTAACCCTCCAATATCCTCAGATATTTCAGGAATTGGAATATCATAACTATAGTAAGAGAGTGGTAGTACCTTTACTGGTGGGAGCAATAGGAACAACAGGACCAGTTCCCTAAGAACAACACATTCATGACTTGAATGAAGATGTCCTGCCTGAAGTGTTGCCTGTAGGAATCACGTAGTTGAACGTGCTCAGACCGATGCAATCTGTGTACAGTTCCCTGTTCTGCTCCGTCTAATGTACGGAGTAGTTGCATTATCTTCTGTTCTAAGCGAAGCGTGTCTTGATTTCTGTGAGGTTGACAACACTTGGCAGAGTTTGGACACCTCTAAAAATCTTTGTTTGTTTTCATGCAAATACTATGAATCCCAAGTGCCTCAGTCTGGGATTTTTATAATTTCTCTTCTTCTTCCTTGTAGTGCGGAGTCCAGAAGGTGACCTGACTTTGTACTGCAAGGGGGCTGATACCATTCTTTATGAACTGCTTCATTCATCCTGCGACTCTCTCAAAGAGGAGACCACAGAACACCTGAATGTAAGTGTTACCTTCTGCACAACATCTCTACATTTGGTGGTTTCCTTTTCTCCAGGTATGGAAATGTACTTTGTACTGAGATAAAAAACAGGTTTCAGAAGCAGCAATCAAGCACAAGTTTGTTTTTGTTTTTGTTTTTGTTTTGTGAGGAATGGAGAGGGAAATTAATTTATAAAGCCTTAGGTCTCAAATCAGTTGCCTAAGATTAGGCACCAGATGCCACTTGAACTGCCCTAGGACATGCAGGCCATCTGGACACGGGTGGCAAATACAATACAGAACATTCAGAAGTCTTGTATTCCTCTGGAGTAGGAGCTGGAAGGCAGGCAGAAGAAGTGAAACACTTGAAATGGCACTACACAATCTGTGTTTTGGCAACTAAATTTCCACCCAGGTCTGCCGTTACTCTGCAACACAGGCACCTGATGCATTCAAGCATGCCCTGGATCAGAAAAAATCAGTCGATCAATAAAGGGCCACAGAACTGTTTACCTTCTGAATTCAATTCAGATCTGCAGTGTCTGTGATCCGAGAGGCCTCAGTCAGAAGGGACTGAACAGGTGCCAGGACCTATTCACCTCCCCTTCTTCTAGATTATATGGGGCCATATTGACTGGGCAGCAAGGAAAATGTGTCACTCAAACTTGTGGCCTTTTATATGGTTGCTGGTGTGTGACAATATGTGTGCTTTGCAAATATTTTGGCCAATATTTGCTCCCCCCTGTGATGCCAGATCCTGCTGGTACAGTGCAGAGCACAAGATAACAGAAAGTTTTGCCAGAGGCATTGTGCAATAGCACAAACAGCTTGCTCACTGCCTGGGGGAGACAGAGAAAGTTGCTGGCAAAGGAAAGGGCAGAGCAGAGCTGTGGCTGTAGCCTGTTCCTGATGTGCCTTTGCTTCAAGCCTGGGCAAACACCTCACTTTTCACAGCGAGATCTCTGTTATCCCACCAAACACTGAGATCCATACCATCAGTCATGCATCTGCAGAAAGCACACTTAAAAGGGCATGCTGAGGTGTCATGACTGAGTGTGCTCACGCTGTGCATTTCAGCCAGCATTTGCACCCTAAAAATGTTGAGCCCAGGTCCAAAATTCAAGTCTGTGTCCAGTGTTTATTCAGGTCTCACTGTCCTGAACCTTATGTTGAGAAATACAAACCTGGCAAACAACTACCTGGTTAATGTCAAGCTTCAGAGACAGAAAGTAGGAAGGCCCTTTTTGAATGTCTTCTTTTGTGAGGACCGTGGATGGCAATGATAAAATGGTCTGGAATTAGTTTTTAAAAAGTACCCTGAGGTTTCTGGTCTAAGATGTGACTTTTTCACTGTTTCTCTGCAGCAAGAAGATTTTACATATAGCTGTTTGCTTTCCAAGGGTCCTTTGTAAGCCCAAGTGAGCAGAGTGTTCTTTTTTGACCTATTCTGCCTCACCCCTGTCTCGCAGGAGTTTGCTGGTGAAGCTCTGAGGACACTCGTGGTGGCCTATAAAAACCTGGACGAAGATTACTTTCAGGACTGGATCAGGCGTCACCATGAAGCAAGCACTGCCTTGGAAGGACGGGAAGAAAAATTGTCAGAGTTATATGAAGAGATTGAAAAAGATCTAATGGTTGGTGTTTCAGGAAATCTGGGCCAAGCTCTGGGGGAGGCAGTGAGGCTGGTGGTTTGTCAATAAACAGCTCAGTATGACTTCAGTAAACATTGCTTTGCAAACATCTCAGTGGGTTGTGTGACAGGAGCGGTTAGGAATACAGCAGTCCTGGGTTTTCACTGGCACCTCCGTAAGGAGCCCACAACTGGGGTGTCACACACCAGTGCAGGGGAATGGTTTTATTTTAACTCACATGGGTGTCAGAGTAGTTTTCGCGGGATGAAGTGACATGCCAGAGCCTGAGGGAGATGACGTGGACACAAAAATTTCATCGCTATCCTTTGTATGTGCAAATGGCTGGTCTATTTATTTTCATGTCTTTGAAACGGTAGGCAGTGAATAATCCCCAGTGCCCCTCCATATCAGAGAGTGTCTTCTTTGTTCTTGCAGCCCTGGGCAGGATGGGGAGATGATGTCCATGAACATGTTTTATGTCAATCTGAAATAAGGCTAAACTGTGATCTCCGAGTCATTCTTTTCTCCATGAGTGTTGTTACAGCTTTTTGAATGCCCTGAGGGGTCTGCCTGTGTTTTAGAGCCGTGAATAATGAATGAAAAGGATGTGTGGGATCTGAGGGGAAGCAACTCAGCTTTTGCACTTGCAGCACTGCTTTTCTGAAATCTCGGAAATCCTGGGAGCCGCACCACATGGTTGCTCCTTCCATTAGCTGCACACTCAGGATGCCGGCAGGGGCTGGGAAGAGGCAAGCGTCAGCTGAGGAGCTGCTGACCTCTGCAAGTTGCATAGCCCATGGAGCAGAGCCTACTGCCCTTCTGGGTCTGCTGTGGAAAAGCGCTAATCCTCCAGTCCAGAGAACAGATCGTGCAAGTTCTGCTTGGGTCATGTCCAAAGCAGGAGAGAGATGGAGGTCTAGGAGGTTAAGGAGCCAGATGCTTTGCAAGAAAGGTTTATGAAGCTTATGGCTTGAGTAAAGAAGAGGTCATGGGCTCACAGCAGGAAGAAGTGTGGCTCAGAAGAAGGCACTCTTTCCTCTTTTTTGTACTCTGTACAGGAGTGACTTTACTTCCCAAAGGTGTTGGAGGGATAGACAGAGGGTAGGTGCAGGAAAGCCTGGTTTGTCACAAGGAATGGATGTGAGAGTCAGAGTCAGCAACAAAACAGAAGAGTCTCGTGGAGATGTAGAGGACTGTCAAATATCATAGTCGGGTTGATGGGCAAGAGCAGAAGTCCCCCTGTGTGGCAGACTCCTGATAAAGGTCCTTAGGAGGAGTAACAATATAAGGACAATAAGGGGGAATAGGGATGGAACATGGTTTTATTCAGTGAAGAGTAGTAAAAATACTATTTATCATTGTTTTACCTAAAAACTAAGGAAAATCCATGATCAGAAAGGCATCATGACTGTCCCTCCAGCTGCTGTTTACACCAGGTCATGGGCAGACAGGCAAAGGCCTGTCAATAATACTATTGTGCCTTTATGCACCTGTGGGGATCGCATGCCCTTGTTCTCTGTACCCTTTGACATGAGTGTGCATCTTCAGGCTTCCAGCTCAGAGTCAGGTCACAAAGGATGAGCAGGTACTCCCAGGAGGGGACTTTGGATGCTGCAAGCATTTAAGGTCTCGCTAGCTGTACCAGGCACTACGGCTGTAAAATGTGGTTTGTGCAGTTTTAAAGACCCTATAGAGAAGTCCTCTCAGAGCTGTTATCTACATTGATAACACTCATAGCTGATGAATGATGAACATCCCAGGAAGCCAAGAGGGATCTTGGGCTTTAGAGCTAACTGCTGAATTTAGTCTCCCAACAGCAGGAGGTAGGTGGTAGCAGATGCGTCTAAACCTGAGCTAGCAGCGAAACCTTCATGTCCCTTTGACAATAGGTTAAAGCCACCAAGTATCTCCAAAATCCAGAAAAAGGAATAACTTTAAAATAATGAAGGTTTGTGCCCTGAGCAGTCTGTGGTTTAGCTGTGCGACAGCGTAGAGCAGGGGTGGGCACAGGTCTGTTGTGGGCTCGTGAAGATGGTTAGCAGCCGTAAGACTGCTGCATTGCAATATGGCTGGGAGCAAGCTCCACACTAGAGGATGCCTGTGGAGGTTTGGGGATCCACAGCTGTCTTTGTCCCTCAGTGACAGCTCTATCTGCTGTGGCTATGAAGGGAAGATGCGGAAGAACCTGTAGGTCTGTAAACATGTTGGCCAATAATTTCATATACGTTCATGATCCATCTGAGCCTGAGAGATTAGAGACAAAAGCATTCGCAGGATCAGAGCTCTACTATTTACATGGAATTTGCTGACAAAGAATGAAAATCAGTACAACCTTATTCCTGCATTTCATTTGTGTTTGCTTGAGTAATTACCTGTATGTCTAATGCTTTCTCCTTTGCTAGAAATGCAAGACTTAGCCAGTTCCCTTCTGTTTTCTGTTAAGCTGCTAGGTGCCACAGCGATTGAGGACAAGTTACAAGATGGAGTCCCACAGACAATTGAGACTCTTGCCAAAGCCAACATTAAGATATGGGTTCTTACTGGAGACAAACAAGGTAAAGGGGCTACAGCTTTGGATGTTTCCCTTTTCTCCCACCGGTGGATGGTTCTGCTAAGACCATGTTCTCATTCTTTCTCCTTTGATAAACTGCACAGAGGACAAATTTACTGGTCTTTTCTTCATTGACAACCAGGCTGAACTCCAGTTATCTGGAATTAGACCAGATAACTGTAGCTAGTGCCTGTTCTTAATTCCTGTCCTGAGGCTGGAAGCAGCATGAAGGCAGCATCCTTTGCCTTTGCAGAGATGACAATGAGCATCCCATTGTTGCTCTCATACACTGCGAAAAGGTGTCAATTTAGTACAGTTGACCATCCTGGTGGAGAAGGTGGAAAAAAATCTTGTCCTGCTTTCCAGGAGCTTTAATGCTGAAGTGGATATTGGGTTGGTTTTTATTTGGTCCTGGAATTAATGATCTAGAATAGAAATGAAGGGAATATAGGCTTTTGGAGAAAGCATGAAATTGGGAAGAAATGAGAATAGGCTCCAATGAATTGTTTTGGAGAACTAGCAACTTCACTGAAACAATGGTGTTTCAGGAAGGCCAAAAGTGTTTACAAATAATTTCATCTAAGAATTGAGCAGAGAATTTTTGAGAAAAATGAAACTTCATTTTGCTATGTTCCAAAATGTAATAGTTTTGCTTATGAAATACCAAAATACTCATTTCTCAGAATTTTCTGAACAAAATCCCTTACAAGAAGGCCTTACAAAAAAGTGCCTTCTTCAGAACTGTAGTGTGGGGCTTTTCTGGGGGTAGGGGTGAGGAAAGTTAAATATTCTGAAAAAAATCTTTTGAATCAAAATGAAATTTTGTTGCTCCAAGTATGTTGGCCAAAGGGTGTTTTCAGCTTTTTCATTTTAGTAGAATTATTTTTTTCTGTGGCCTTGTAAAGCCCAATTAAGGGAGATTTGCTGCTACGTCCATCGGGGTGACTCTTCTGGCTCTCTAAAACTGTTGTCTCTGAAAGGCCCAGAGCTGTTTTCAGTGAGAAAGGGAGATTTTGTCTTGTGTGTAAAAAGGCCACAAAGATGCTGTGTGAATTTGGGGCTGCTAAGATGGGTCATCTTCCTGGTTTATCTTTCCCAGAGACGGCAATGAATATTGGTTACTCCTGCAACTTGCTGAATGATGACATGGAAGATGTTTTCATTATTGAAGGCCACACATCTGATGACGTACTTAATGAGCTGAGGTAAATGGCTGAAATATACAGCTTCCTTGCTGCACACTGACACTGGAATGGAATAGTATCTGTAGTTTGTACTGTTCCATCTTTTTTTCCTCTGGACCTCACTTCATGCAGTTCATTCAGGGACCTTAGGTAACAAACAGGTGGCTCCCTGGAAGATCCAGCAGCAACATAGTGTAGAATTCTCCTCTGAGGATAAACTCCCAAGCTTCTTGATCCAAGACCTCAAATCTATGTAAATGTATAAGAAAGCAGAGTGAGCCAGGCAATATCAGCTGATGTTCAACAAGCAATCTGGACCCACAAAGCCTTTGGTCCCAGGCTCGAGCTATGCTGTTGTTCTACTGCTATTGCTATTCCTCCACATTGCAGTCCTTTGTCTGGGTATGTCCTTTTCCAGCATTAACTGGAAATTTGCCTTCCTCCATAGCCTCCTCAGTTGACACAAGTCCTTACATATAGGTGGAAAATGGGAAAGTTTTTCAGTCCCTTTCTGATGAAGTAGGTGGTTGTCCAGACAATAGGCACAGAAAATTGGGATGCCCTTTGGAATACGGTTCTTTGTGGCACTCAGATGGTCTGTTCAACTTTAAATCAGCACAGGATTAGCACACATTTCTTGGAGTTTCAGAACCATGTTGGTGGTCTGCACGAATAGCAGCACCTAAACCATGCATGTTGTTGTAGGGATACAGGGAAAATTGAACTAAACTATCAAAGGGAAGCATCAATTTTATATTTTCAGTAAATGGATTTAATAAAAAATATGTATCTTTACAAGCTTTTCATTATTATTCTGCATTTTTTTTTAGGAATGCAAGGAAAAAGATGAAGCCAGACTCCTTTCTGGAAAGTGATGAAATCAACATTCAGTTTGAAAAATCTTCAAAAAAACCAAAAATTATACCTGATGAGCAAGCAAATGGGGTGTACGGTCTGGTTATCACTGGCCACAGCCTGGTAAGGAAGGTTTAGAGTCATGTTAGGGCTG
Organism: Rynchops niger; assembly: GCA_013400035.1. Taxonomy (NCBI): domain Eukaryota; kingdom Metazoa; phylum Chordata; class Aves; order Charadriiformes; family Laridae; genus Rynchops; species Rynchops niger. The sequence continues at coordinate 316,093 of VXBH01005716.1, forward strand.
AGTTCTCTTGGCAACTGACTATGATAGGGACATATTGGAANGTTCAGTGCCTATCTGAAACATCAAAGGTCACAGGCAAGGTTTCAGAAGACTGGAACAGGGAAGAGTTGGCCCTGATGTTAGGCAAAGAGGAGAGGTAAAGTAGCTGGATAAATTTTAATTTCCATAAAGATTCTAGAAAAATAATCCGGCAGTTTATAGATGNTTAACTAATGAATTCTTTGACGTTCTCTCTCATGATGATCTTTCAAGCAAACTGAAGCAATACAGTCTAGATGGAATTTTTAAGTGACAGATGCAAGACTGCTTGGAAATTATAGCTCCTAAGGGCTCACTGTTGATCTAAAACAACAGCTAAGTGGCATCTGCAGGAGGCTATCCCACATCTATTTGATAAACAGTGTTTTCATTAACTGCTTAAGAAGAGACAGATAACACCAGGCTGGGAGAAACGGCAGGCATGATGGAGTTCAAGATTAGATTTGAAAACAATTTTAACAAATTGGAGAAATACTTTGGAAAAATGGAGAATGCAATTCAGTAAGTACAAATGTGTTGTTACTCCACTTTCACATAATCGACTACACACATACAATATCAAAGATATGTATGTAAGAGCATAATTGGTAATACTTGTGAAGAAAGCCTCCTGCTTCATTTGGCATCAGTAAAGTCTTAGCTGAAATAATTCAACTTATTGGGGCCATTTCCTTTAAAAAAAGGTGACCAGCCAGACAGAGTACAAAGAAAACTCTAAGAGTGGTCATGCACAATCTGAACAGCATAAGGGAAAACTGAGAGAGTTAGGATTTCTGAGCCTAGAGAATACTGATCATTCCTGGTCATACTCTTCAAAGAATAACAGGTCAACAAAGTAATGGAATTAAACTGAGACAGAGAGTTTGGGATTAAATGTCTTCCTGGTCAGAACAGTGAAGCACTGGAATAAATTTTTCCATCCTTGGAAATTTTTTAGAACAGGTTAGAGAAAAAAACCAATTTAGTTAAATTTCAGTCTGTCTGGGAGGAAGGCTTAGTCTAGATTGGGTTTATTTGTTTATTGTGTTTTGCTTTCCCCGATTGCCAGGGAAGCAAATAGGTAGAATTAGGAAGAGCCAGGAGGCACCACCTTTCAGAGACAAGATGCTTCTGTTCTCTGTGGTTGCTGCCTCTCCTGATGGCAGTTCAGCAAATCTAACTCCCAGCTCTATGCCAGCACAGCAAATTACTATTAAAAAAAAATCTCATCTTGCTCCATTTTTGGCTTGTGTGCCGTGTATACAGACCCTGCTCTAGAGAGGACCCTTTCAGGCAGTGTCTACATTGTCAAGTAGCCTCTCTCCCTCTTTTACATTCGCTCCCTCTTTAACTCCAGGGCCTTAGTCCCCTTTAAATCCCCAATGCAAAACAGACAAGAGGTCTGTCAAGTTTGGTGCATCTGCACGGGTGAATCCACTGACATCCCAGCCAGCTGCGAGCCCCTCTCTATTCGTACTCCACCCCTTCAGCCTGCAGGACAGACCCTCAGTACTGTGCTATAAGAGCACCACTAGCAGTGGTGACAAAGCTTTCTTTTTATTCCTGGAAAACCACATGCTCACCCACACCTTGGCAAGGAGGAATGTCCCACACAAAGAAATGCAAATCTGGGCTGTGTGGGAGCAGCCAGCCCACATCGCCTGCAACAGAGTGGACACAGCCAGTCTCACCAAGACCGTGGCTTTCTCCTGGGGGTGGACAACAAGGACCATTTGGATAAAACTATATGTTATTTATTTATTTCTATGAACCTAGAGCTTGAACAATGGTGACAGTGCTGACACTGTCCCGCTCAAACACAGCATCTGTTCAGTGCCGTATCCCTGTGTGCAGATGGGTCGGATGGCAGCACTGGGGCTATGCACACATGTGGTCTTTCTTAAATAAAGCGAGTGAACAGAAGCACATCAGCATCTGTAACGGCATCATCATACTAATTGACTTCTGTACAATACCACTAATATACTATGTGATAACATTTTGCCAGTGCTGTGTGGCAAGTATGTTGTGGGACAAGCCGTCTCTAACAGCAGTGACCCGCCAGTACTAAAGCTAAACCATGAAAAGGTCTCTCTTGTTGAGCAAGCCTGCCTGCCGCAGACGGGTGGGAAGCGGGGGTGCTGGTGACTCACAGCTCTCTGTTTCACGAAGAAAGGGTATCTGGCCTAAGGATTGTCTGCCTTAGGCAGAAAAGGCAGTCAGCCTGTTCTAATGGCTCTGTGGAGGAGAGAGCCCAGTAGACTCCTTCCGTGCATGTCTACTGATAATAGCCACCAAAGCACAGAGCCAAAAAGCATGATCTGAAAGAAGCACGAAAAGCTAGCACTGCTCCCTCCTCCTTCCACAGAGCTGAAGGGGTGACCAGACATCCAAATTTCCCTGTGCTTCCTGAATAGAAATAACATGCCTGATTCCTTTAGAAGTTCAGCACTCAGAGCAAAGCTGCCTTCTCCCTGGCTTTGTGTTTTGCTTTGTCATGCTCACCTGAGCTCAGCCTTTTCCATGGTTTTTTTTTTTTTAGTTAAGTGCTCCCAAATTGAAATCTCTTCTATTTAATCCACAGATCTCCCAAAGCTTAAAAAATAAACAAAGAGGGATGAGCGGAGGCTCTCCCTCATGGAGATACACAAGGCTGTCTCAGGCCCAGCAGCAGCTTTGTTAATTTAGTGCTCCTGGTGTTGGACACTTCTGCTGCACTGTCAGGTTGCATCAGCCAGGGCAGCTGTTGTGCAAATCCAGCTGTGGTGCATCCAAGGTGCACATTGCATGGCATGATGTTGTACTGTAGGGATCCTCCCGGCAACCAAACGGACAGATCCACCTAGAGTATCTCACAACTTCCTTCTGCCCAACGGAAGACCGAGCTCAGTTCTCATTTCCTTCTCACTGCAACCTCTTTGTCAGGCCACCAGTTGCTGCCAGTCTGACCTGAACACTCCCTTTGCTCCTTCTTCTCAGGCTTACGCGCTGGAAGGGAATTTGGAGGTGGAGCTGGTGAGAACCGCCTGCATGTGCAAAGTGGTGATCTGCTGCCGGGTAACGCCGCTGCAGAAGGCCCAGGTGGTGGAGCTGGTGAAGAAATACAAGAAGGCTGTGACCTTGGCAATTGGAGACGGCGCCAATGATGTTAGCATGATCAAAAGTGAGTGATGGACGACAGCCGGCTTGCTTTAGCAAACTGGCTCACTGAGGTATTTGCTGCCAGCAGTGGCTGAGCAGCAGGAACACATATCTGAGTGCCTTCCATACTACCCTCTCTGTGGCACCAAGTGTCTGTGTCCCAAGTTTTGGCAGGTTTCTACAGAGCACTGTCACTATAGACTACTCTATAGGCTACTCGTGTCTCCTGCCTTCCAGGACTCGCAGTGGGGCTCTTTGCTGTGCTCCCACCTCCAGGATCGCAGGAAGCTATGGCTGCACTTATTGCCTATTTCTCTGTTTCTACCTTAGAACAGACAAAAGCCCACCAGGGCTGTGACATGTCCGCCCGTGTGCCTGCGACATGTCCATCTGCATGCCTGCATGGCCACCATCACAATGGCAATACAGAGAAAAAAAAAAAAAATTGTTTTAGAGAGGGCCTGTCTGCAATGCAGAAAGAAAATCCTCTTCCCTGTAAATAGTCTGTATAATGTTACATGATTTTTTTTTTTTAACGCTTCCACATGGTAGGGCCAATTACCTCCCTTGAGTTATAAATCATGGGCTTCTAGGCCCCTTTGTCCTTGAGCATCATTTGATGCTGCATTACCTCAGTGAATTCATGAAAAAAAATCCCCTAACTAGGCATAATTAAATTAAGATTATTCAGAAGGGCCTATTGCTAATCTTCCTTGTGTTAATTTGCAAGAACTGATTAAGTGGAGCCTTTTAATTAAGAAAGAAAAGGCTAAGTAGGGAGCTTCAAGGGAGATAAGTCAGGCAGTAAAGAAAGGATAAGAAAAGCAAGTTAAAGTGTACATGATAATTAGAATCTACCCCCTCTCCCCCCACAATAGGGTTGGGACTTTGGGATTTTATCAGTTCAGTGTTCTGTGGAAACCCCTGGATCTAACCAACCTCCAGCCATCAAGATTGTTCTCATTAGTTAAAGCTGTATAATTAGCTGTCACATTAAACTTATGTCCATGTTTAATAAACTCAAGTCACTATTGAAAAAAGACGTGACTCTTCTATCTAATTATTTGATTGAACTTCTAAAGCCTAGGAAATGTAAAAAGGCTACAGTCTGCCTTGTAGCACTGTGTCTGAGAAATCTATACGGAGGTTAAAGATTTTGCTTGTCTGAAGTGATATTTTAAGGCAGCTGGAAGGACGTGCATGCATGTAAATACAAGTAACAGGTAAAAATAAATTAAAGTTATGTTTTCATAACAGCAGCTGTTGTGAACATCAGCATTTATGCTGTTGGAAAATATTCATAAAGGAAACGTTAATTGTCACTGAGGGTGTAACTTCATTCAAAAAATACAAGCACAATTACTGGCAATATATCACCTCAGCCAAAGCCATAATGCTGCTGAAAGAATTGGTGCCCCAAAACATTATTTTTTTAAAAATAACTTTACATACGACTTATTTATGAAGGCTGGGAGGGAATTAACACAGTGTCCTGGTGGAGGGGACTTTTTTAAAAAAACGGGGTGATGAAAATTGTCACTGTAATGACATGATCAATAACCTTCTTGTTGCAGCTGCTCACATCGGGGTTGGCATCAGTGGCCAGGAGGGGATGCAGGCAGTCTTGTCCAGTGACTTCTCCTTTGCACAGTTCCGTTACCTGCAGCGCCTGCTCTTGGTGCACGGCCGCTGGTCCTACATCCGCATGTGCAAGTTCCTCAAATACTTCTTCTACAAGAATTTTGCCTTCACGTTAGTGCATTTCTGGTACGGCTTCTTCTCTGGCTTCTCAGCACAGGTAAGTCCAGCTTCTGTTTTCTCATGGTCATGTCTAGCATTTTCAAGTAAAGTATCTGGAAACATTTTAAAAGGAAATAAACTAAGCCATCCTCCCCACTTCACTGAATGGCACACAGATCTGTCTCAGAATCATAAAATCATAGAATTGCCTAGGCTGGAAGGGACCTTTCAGATCATCGAGTCCAACCATCAACCTAACTCTGACAAAAACCATCACTCAACTATGTCGCTAAGCACTACATCTACCCGACTTTTAAATATCTCCAGGGATGAATCCCACCGCTTCCCTTGGCAGTCTGTTCTTCATCTGTATGAGTATAGAGCAGATATTGCTGCCTTCACTGCGCTGCTGGTAGAGGATAGATGCCTGGAGATATTTAGGTACATTATGAAGCACATAGGTACGCCGTGGGGTTTTCAGAAGCGTTCAAACAGCCATGAAACGAGGATACAGATTACAGAGGGGCCCAACCAGTTTTGTGCAGATCCATATGAAACCTGTGGTTGCCCTGTTAACTCACTTGAAGAATCAGTTTAACCCCAGGACACCTGCAAGAGGAGCAAATCTCCTGCAGCGAAAAATCTCCCAGCAGTTTAAGAAAAACCAGACTCCAACCCCAGACCCCAGGAAGGACTGATAGCGTGCAAGCCCCTGCTCCCTGGGGCTGAGGGTGCCGGGGTGCTGCAGGGCGGTGAAGTTCCCCAACAGCAGCTGATCATGGTGCCGGGCAGGGGGCAGATCCTGCTCAGGATCACCTTGTACTTTTGGTCTCAGTAGCATCTTGAACCAAGATGTTCCGGCATATAATTGTGTATTTATTTATTTTTTTTCCAGACTGTCTATGATGAGTGGTTCATTACGCTTTACAATTTGGTATATACTTCCCTCCCGGTGCTAGGAATGAGCCTCTTCGATCAGGTACTGTTTCTATCACCACTTGGATTTTTTTACATGGCTTTTTCTCTCCAGGTGCTTTGAGCTGGTTCCATGAAGCAAAAGCAGCTGACTGCTTGGCTAGCTGTTGTGATAGTTCCAAAACATAGTTTCCTGCCAGTGAGACCTGAGAGCACAAAAAAAAAAAGCACCAGGGAGGAGACATATAATATTTAGCCTGTGGGTTTCAGTGCATAATGAGACTGTTAGGTTAGGCTGTCGTCTATAATAAAAACTGCCTTTGCAACATTTCCCCTGAAGTAGTCACATCTTACTAGCTGTGTTCCTGAAGCCTAACTAGTGACTTTTTAATGACCACACAGAACAATTAATGAACCTGAAGGCAGGTTTTCCACGTTCAGCCCTTCTAGGGCAAGTCTTCCTGCAGGAATTTCAAATACTATTCTATCACTATGCTATTACTGTTCATCAAGACATAGGAGCAATAAAGCTGCTCCTGTATGCCTTTACAACTTAAATAGTAGGAACTTGCTGCTCCACAATGGTTCACGGTGTTCAGCTCTGGATGCTTAAGGGATTCAAATGAGACAGCCTTGCCTGTGTGTGGACCCAGTGGAGGTATTTTCTATCCCTTAACTTCCAGGCAACTCTCAGAAGAGCAGACCATGTAGTCTGCTTAACGTGAAGTGTACCTTCATTTTTTTTGCAGCACTTGTCAGCTTTCTCAGCAAACGGAAGATGAAATTCAACATAGAAGAATGTGTCTAGGTGACCTTGGGATATGGCACACTCATCAGCACAACTGAGTGAATTGTGTGTCAAGCCTTTTCTCATGGAAATACATGTCACAGGGCCATGGCAACCCTAAGTGATCTTGTGTAGTTGGTTGGGTAGGTCCCAGCAGATCTGACCATCTCCTGTCTGCTTTCAGGACGTGGATGATCGTTGGAGCATGCTGTTTCCGCAGCTATATGTGCCTGGCCAACAAAACCTCTATTTCAACAAAATGGTGTTTGTCAAGTGCATGTTGCAAGGGATCTACAGCTCCCTCATTCTCTTCTTCATCCCCTATGGGGCCATGTACAATACAATGAGAAGTGATGGGAAGGCCATTGCTGACTACCAGTCCTTTGCACTGATGGCCCAGACCTGCTTACTGATTGTGGTGTCTGTACAGGTAAGGCATCCCAGGTAATGTTTTTAGGAATTAGTTGTTTTATGAAGGCAGCATCTGGAGGGCCACTTGGAATCTTGACAGCATTGTATTTGCTGCTGCATCTTGCATTCTTGCAAAAAGACCACCTTTGACACCAGATTACTCTTCTCAGTTCAACAGAACAACAGATTTGTATGATATGAAAGATCAGGGTGGCAGGAAAGCAGAGTCTTTGCCTTGGGAAGTTAACAGTCACAGCAGACGAAACAGTTAACACTGGGAGTAGAGAAGGACTCATTCCAGTTTTGTGGGATGGGTTTGTATCACGGGACTGTCTGCTATCAGGCAGTTATTTATCGGGTCTCCATCACGAGGCTGTCTCTGTAGCCTGGCCCCATGCATGATGCAGATGGTAGAACTGCACTTGCTGTAAGAAATAGCTTAAGACTTGTGTGGTCCAAAATTCAGACAGTACTAGGAGGATAAGAGAAATTTCTCACAAGAAAAGCTAATCAATCCTACCTCCATAGATGATGGTTTCTGCTCTCTGAGGTCTTTTGGGCTCCTTCTCCTAATTTTCAATGCTAGAGAACAGCTTGGGCCGGGGGGGACATAAGCATGGCTCATTTGAGCTTGGTATCCTGTCTCCACTACTGCCTACTGGTGAAGGCTTGAGAAGAGTGCAACAACAGGGCAAACATAATAATGCTTGTCTTGAATGGCCTCCCAGCATCCTATGATCTGTGTTTTAGTATTTCTTGAGACTTGAATGAGTAACAGCCAGGGGTACAAAGAAGAGAACAAGATATCTATCTGTGTTCAGTGCAGATCTGATAAATTATTAAGGTGCTGACAATAGCTGTATCACTCTGTTCTTTCAGATTGGCTTGGACACCTCTTACTGGACAGTTGTGAACCAGTTCTTCATCTGGGGCAGCCTTTCTGTTTACTTTGCTATCACCTTCACCATGTATAGTGATGGCATGTACCTGATCTTCACAGCCTCTTTTCCATTCATTGGTAAGCCCTGGGACAAATCTGGATGGCTCTCAAAATGGGTATACTGCAAGGCTTAAATCTGTTGAGTATTTATAGTACATCTAGAGGCAATAACCAAATATATTGACTGCCTTTTATACAAGAAATGGCAGGGTATTTCTGAGGGCTGCTGGGAATGCTTATTTTGGATCCCATCCATCCAGGTGAATGTGTGCCATGTTCACTACATTGCATAAGAATACATATTCACATGCAGCCACAGGAATGATCCTTTAAATAAACCTACTGAGCTGGCTGGAATGTTTTCTACTGCTGTTTTATATTCTGTTTCCAGGTGTCTAATTTTGTTTGCAGAGCATTTGTTTGCAGAAGGATGTGTGCTCTTTTGTAAATAAGTTAACATGTTTGTAGAGGAAAGCATACAAGTACAACATCCAGTTAGATATGAGAAAAATGCCATGTGATTATGGTGTGATGCCTGTCTGCCTTCAGCCACGTTAAATGGTGAATTCCTAACAAAAAAAAAAAAAATCCAGTGATGACCAGGTCTTTGGAGTTGCTCCACATAACAGATTGCTGAACGCACACAAATGGTGATGAGAAACAAAAATGAGTCTGTCTCTTAGCAAGTAATTCATCTGTTTTTAATAGCTCTGTGCATCCATAACCAATATTGATACATCATTGTTACGACACTTTTGAAATCCCAGTGCTTTTTATTTCAAGTGTCAGGTTGGTGTATTAATCAATGCCTTTTTTTCTGCATGAATTGTTAAGCCAAGCCTTGTTCTGCCCATCTTCACTGCAATATCAAGGTGCTTGGCCATTTTAGAAATATCTGAGCTGCAAGTCAGTTATTGTTATGTATTTTCCAAGCAGATGGTCACATCCACTGTAAGAAGGCTTTTAGTATCAAAAGTGATGACTGAAAGAATACAGTGTCTGTTCAATTTCCAGAGGCAGATGGTAACTCACTTGCCAGGGATATCTCTATCTGCTGCTCTGTTGATATTACATGGGTCAAATTAGGCATAATGCTGAGCGCTGCTTAGGAAGGTCTCAGACTGAACCCATTTTTAAGGAAAATGTTTCTAGTCTGGACTCAGACACCTTGTTTACTTTAACTTCAGTGGAATTGTATTACAGCAGAATTTGGCCAACTGAAAAGAAAACATTCAGCAACTTTACTGCCAACAACAGCATCAGTAAGCCTTGTAGTGAGGGTATTGCAGACTGTTTGTTGTATCTTACATTCCTTCAGTTTTGGGGGAGCCAGAAGTGAGAACTTTGGTTTCAAAGGAGGTGGCAGTGTCACACCAGCACATGGCAGTGGCTCTGCCAATACACCCATTAGGCCATGCAGACACCCAGAGCAATGCATGCTCCTCTCACAAAGGGCTGTGATCCTGTTGTCTACAGGCTGGTCAGAGTCAGTACTCCCTATCCTTCAGGAAATGGTGCTGGAAAGTAAGAAAATAGTGTTCCTTCTTTTGGAGTGGAGTCCTGGGAAAAGGTGAGAGTGCTGGACTGCTGGTGAAGAAGGTCTCTTGAGCATTTATATCAGTCCTTTGCAGTGATTTGGCTGTTTGTAAAAAGAGTCAAACTGCCATTCACGCTGACATCCTTGTCTCCCTGGGTTGTTGGAGAGGACATTGCATTTTAGTTTGCTCATCTCAGACACTGATATTCATATTGCTGTCTTCTCTACAGCAAGTTGATTTCAGGGTTAGAAATGATGTCTACTTTGACTTTTGGCCTGTTTGACAAGTGCTTTGGATTCACAGAGGGTGAAAAGTTCAGGTGAATGATGGTGAGAGTGTTGCTGTTATGGTTTTAATCATGCTTTTTTTCCCAGGTACTGCTCGAAACACCCTCAGCCAACCAAACGTGTGGCTAGCAATCTTCCTCAGCATCACCCTCTGTGTGCTGCCTGTTGTTGGCTTTCGGTTCCTGAAGGCTCAGTTAAAGCCAACTCCCAGCGATAAAGTAAGGAGATACCTTATTTAACCAGAAATCCTGCTTACTACCACCTAAGCTTGCCATGGAGGCATATTGCAGGGGCCTGGCATTGCTCAGAGTGTGCGTCCCTTTAGGTGGAAGTGCTGCCATCCGTCTGTCCCCTGTTCCCTTGAGAAGGAAGATTGAATTTGGGCTTTGGCACAGTTCAAACCATCTGCAGCTGGGGCCAAGAGCTGAGATTATTTAGATGTCGACTGGATTGGACTGGAGCGAGGAAGCCGCACTATTTTTAGGTGCAGGTTTTGAGTGCTGTGGCTCAGTGGCAAAGCAGTGTTTCAGTCCTCCCACCCTGCTACCGTACAGTGTTCAGCCTGGCAGAGGGCAGCCCTTCACCCTCCACCCATGTGTATGTGTTCTCTGGGGATTTTTTTGACTTCAGGGTTTACTTCATTGGTAGCCAATGGTTATATGACCCCGTCTGAAACCAGCTGCCCTCCTCAGGAATACGAAGATGAGGCCACTAGGGCAAGGAGAGGTCCGGAGAAATGGAGTGGGCAGAGAGTGCGCAGCTCACTACAGACAACGGACCCCTCCAGAAGACCAGCAGAAACACAGCTCCCCGGGCTGGCTCCCAAGCAAGAGCATCTGCTAAATGCTGCTGCCACCTGGTGCTTCCTTCCTCTTCCTGCACTGAGCTGTGAAACAAGCGTGAGCACAGCCCCAAGGACATACTCCTCAGTGGCTGCCGTGATCATCCTTGGGGTGTCTGTGAACCTCCCCAGGTGCTCCAGGACAGGTGGAGAATGAGTGAAGGGGAATTCTCAGCTCTTGCAGAGAGAGTAGGTGGATGCTGGAGAAGACTGAGGTGAGGTCCTCAGGACACAGTTAGAGGCAGTTCAGATGTGTAAAAATGGGCTGAGTTTACCCGTCAGTTGAGTAGAAGTCCAGCACAGCTGTGGTCCAGATTCCCAGCCTCAGTGCTTGGGTTGAGTATCTCTCTCTAGTGTCCAGCTCTGGAGGCCTCAGCACAAGAAGGACATGGACCTGTTGGACCCGGTCCAGAGGAGGGCCATGAAGAGGATCAAGGGGCTGGTGCACCTCTCCTATGAAGACAGGCTGAGAGTTGAGGACCACCTTATAGCGGCCTTCTAGTACCTGAAGGGGGCCTACAGGAAAGCTGGGGAGGGACCCTCAGGAACTTTGACGATGACACCAAGTTGGGCAGGAGTCTTGATCTGCTTGAGTGTAGGAAGGGTCTACAGAGGGATCTGGACAGGCTGGACTGATGGGATGAAGCCAGTGGTATGAGGTTCAACAAGG
>VXBH01005716.1:331603-351004 GCA_013400035.1 Rynchops niger
GGAGGTGTCCCTGCCCGTGGCAGGGGGTTGGAACGAGATGGTCTTTAAGGTCCCTTCCAACCCGAACCATTCTGTGATTCTGTGATTCTAAAGATTCGCCAGCCCACTGGGCAGCAGTTTCAGAATCAAGAATGATAATACTTTGATCATAACCAGTGATGATGATTAAAAGAGGGTAGATTTAGACCAGATATAAGGAAATTTTTTATGCTGAGGGCGGTGAAACACTGGCACAGGTTGCCCAGAGAGGTGACAGATGCCCCATCCCTGGAAACATTCAAGGTCAGGTTGGAGGGGGCTCTAAGGAGCTAGTTGAAGGTGTCCCTCCTCATTGCTGACAGATCGAACAGGATGAGCTTTAAAGGTTCCTTCCAACTCAAACTATTCTATGATTCTATCATATGGTTACCTTTCTTACACTGTAGCAGAGAAGGGCTTAGAGCATGTTCTCTGTCGCCTGAATCCAAAAGGATGACATGTAGAAACCTCTGCTGCTAATAGTGTGGAGGTGCTTTTGGGCAGAAACACCTCAAGGGCGTTTCTCATGGCTAACCACGACACCTGCATTCCTGCTAGGCTGCCCCGTGGCTCTCACTTTATCGGTGTGCATCCATACAACTCTCTTCCACTGCCCTGTAGCTTGGAAGTCATTAGTCGTGAGCAGCTCTTACGGAATGGGAGGGTGAAGGAGCACTGCTTGCTTCCCCTAGGTTCTCCAACTGGAGTGATCCTCAACAAGGTCTGTTGCAAGTAAAGGAGCCATCTGAATAATGACATGTGATAATTACCAGCTGGAACAAAAACAGCATAAAGGATACCTGTGGGCAGAGGTGCTGTGTCCTATAATCCCACCAGACCACTGATAAAGCTGTTCTGATGGTTGATTTTTTTTCTTCCCCTCTAATTCTCAACCTAAATGTGTTCACAGTGCATTTATTCTCTTGTTGTCATGCCAGCACTATCCTTTTGCCTCAGCAGTTTTGTTTGTCTCCAGTGATATATTTAGAGAGCAATCCTATCTGCTCTCTGCCTACATTTGGCTAGGCTAAACAAGTCAGGCTCTTAAGTTTCTTCTTGTTTGATAGGTTTTCTGTTTCCCCCAGGCCCTTTCTGCACCTGTTCATTTGAGTTTATCGTTTTTAAACGCGGGTGACCAGAATTTTTTTTGTATGATGCTGCTGTCGTCAGTGCCTGTACAATAGCACTGGTAGTTCACTGCCTTGTCTGGACTGCATGGGCTTTTGTTGCGGCCTCATCATCTCTGCGATTCCTAATGCAGCTTTTGTGGTTATTTTTCCTAACTTTACAGTAAAGTGTTAGGTTGATGGTTGGACTCAATGATCTTAAGGGTCCCTTCCAAACTAGACGATTCTGTGATTGATTCTATATGCACAATTATTAGCTAAATTGCGTTAGCTAAATAAATACCTGTTGTCTCTCAATATCTTGTGCCCGATAACATGGGGAGGAGCTGAAGTCATCATAGCACAAGTCTGTGCATGTTAATGCTTTAAACTACTGTCTTGTCCTCAGGGGCAAGCTTTTTCCGTGAGGGCTGGAAAGGACTTTTTACTGCATCTACTTATGTGTCGGCCAGTGTAGATACGCTGTAGTGAGAGAGCTGACTTTCCTCCTAGCAAAGCTGAGTTCCCAGCCTGAGCTCCCTGTCCGGGACGCGTCCGGGACGCACCTCTAGCCCTGTCCTGATGACTGGGGACTGGGTTGCTGTAAAGGTGGACATGATGCAGGGCTCAGAAGGAGAGCACAGAGCCCTGCAGCCTGGGCTTGACCTACCAGTGCTTCTGGCCGTGGCTGCAGCTCAGCTGCTCTTCACTTTTTCCAAGGCTGCCCTACTTTTTATAATTCACGCAGCAGTAGAGAGTGTTTTTCTCTGCCTGGCACTGTTGGAGGAGCAACCTCCCTCCCGTTGCTCCCAGCTTGAAGGGAAGTGGTTTTCCTACCCCCTCCCCGTCTCTCTTTGCCCAGCCTGCCTCTCCTGCCGGGTGGAGCTGGCTGTTCTGAGCTGTCAGCTCCCTGCCTTTCCCCACAACGCCGAGCCCTCTGCCAGACTTTCCAGCTATAAATGGATCTGGCCTTTTCCAACTACCCCCCCCCGCCCCCCCAACCCCTCCCGACACCAAGAGATGTTGCGGGAAATCGGAGCTGGGCCAAGCTTCCTCTGAATTAGGAAAACATACGATCCAACCACTGACTTTTCATAGGTTCCCTGGGAGCGTCGTGCCTGTTTTCAGGGAGCTGCCTGTGCCCTGGCGAGGGCTGTGCTGCCGAGCTGCTTCTTTGCGCTTGCCAGAGCGGTTTATTCCCAGACCCGAATGCAGAGGTGGGGCAGACCTATAGGTGCCATCTCCAGCCCCATGCATCACCCTGCAAACAAAGGGCTGTCTGATCCAAGCGGCTGTGTCTCAAGGGAAGGCCAATGTTTTTGTTGCTGACTGCATCCTGCTTCCACATCCGTATTAGGCACTTAATAAAAGAAGCCTGACTTTTGTACATAATGGGCAGCCCCGCTTGCCTCCCTTAACTTTGGGATTTATGGCAGAAATCCTGGGATCTCTTAAGCTTTATTGCATTCTCCCTCTCCTGAGGGGCGGGGAGGATCAGTGTTGTCTCATTCATCAGGGAGCTGGGGCATGAAGGATGCAGACCAAGGTGACTCAGGGCGTCAGCAGCTGCCCTGAATTTTAAACTGAAGTCTTTTGTGTCATCTGGGGCGGAGTGCTACCCTCCATCAGCCCTGCAGGCATCCAGGCCATTCATTCCATGTAGAGTGCAGGTCTGTATTTAGAAAACTAATTTGTACTCTCATGTTGAAAAATTGTAGTCTGAAAGTCTGGTAGTTATGTGCTTCACAGAAGCTGCAGGGCCAGGTTCCAGTCTGGTGACCCTTCTCTGGCAGCAGTGGATTTGCATCCTTTGGGCTTAGACAGCAACACCTAGAGCAGCTGCTTCAAGAGTCTTCCTTACCTCCTGGCAATCGTCCCTCAAAAACCTTCAGGCTGTGGATAAGAGAACAGAGACTACTCAAAAGGTGCAAGCCACTTTTATAGTTGCCCAGTATTCTGCCTGCAGTTCTGCTTCTGGTTCAGTTTTTGCTACGGCAGCAGATGCTGTCTGACGCTTTTTCCTGTGCAGGATGCCTGGTATCCTGAGTTTTCTCTACTCAGTGGCTTAGTTGTGTTGCCTTTTGGATGGGTTGGTGGAGCTGTTGACTAGGCAGTGCAGGAGTACATCTGTTCTCTTTTGATGTGAGCTAGAGAACACAATATCCCAGACCAGGATATTACATAGGCATTATGGTTCATGGAAACCTCCTTTCTGTCTTTCTGTGGGGATTGCAGGCACTATTTTGTGTGAAACAGACGAGGGATAGATGAAGTGCCCTCCTTTACCCTTGCCCACGCCATCAAGCTGCTGTGTGGCAAGGGTACCTCTGAACTTTGGGAATAAATGAAATGAAGATACTGTGTGTAGTTGTAGCTGCCTGGTGCTCTTTCCTGTGGTAAGCTCTGCTGAAGCTGGGCCAAGCACCGGATCCTGCTGGTTTGCCAGCTCGGCTTAGAATGCTTCAGGATAAACTTGGCTGGGAGGAGTTTTTCTGCTCGCTGTATCCCTCCCAGATGTTCAGGGAGGCTGCTTACCCCAGTTCTGCTTGGCCTTGTGCAATCTGCCTTCCACTGAACACTTAATTCCCAGTTCTTCACCAAAGCCCTGGACACATAGCAGGGAGTTTTTTGAGGTTTGTTGGCTATAGGTCTCTGTTCCCCTGATTCTGGAATGTGAAGCCTCGACGAAGTTTTGCTTGTGATATCTGCTGCTCATCTGAAGCCCACAGTTGCTTCCTCTTCTCTTGCCATTCCTGTGTGTGCTTGCCTGGACTGGGAATACTGGTTTCCACAATTCACATCTGTTGTGCCTGGGGTAGGTATTTGCTGAGCATCTTTGTAGCCCTTAAGCCTTGCCCTCGACTCTGGACTTCCGACTGAGTCCTCAGTGGAGCTGTGGATGGGAATGTGTGTCTGCCACTGGCGCTGATGGCTTCTCTTAGGAAACCTTGGCAGAATGATTATAGTACTAAATCATAGTTACAAGTAAAGCTTTATTTTATTAACAGGTTCCTGGTGCCCAGGAACCTTGAGGCCAGTGGAGACGGGAAGAAGAAGCCTGTTTGGTTTGTGTACTTGGTGCACAGGACCTTCAGGGCCTGATAATGAGGGAAAGGGAAGGAATACATGACCCACTTGTCCACAGGGAATGGCTGCTTGCTCTATAAAATGGCGTGAATTGTGCTAACTACATTGCCGGGGTGACCAGTCAGAGTGTCCCACTCAGGACTGCTCCTGTCTCAACAGTCTCCCCAGGGACAGCTCTTGGGCTGCAATCACAAATGTTCTGCTGACACCAGCATCTGTCTGGCGCAACCTGTAAAGGCTGCTGTTGGAGGACACTGCCTTAGGATGCTTTCAGTCTCGCTGCTACTTCAGTTGCTTTGCAGAAAGCTCTGCACTGCGGCAGTGGTGTCTCTTGAGCAACTTGTTCATGTCCTTCACCAGAAGAACTGCTTGTTGGCTGATTTCACAATGGCTGGTTCAAACTGCACCAGGATCTTCGAGTGCCAGGGCAAGACACTGTTTGAGACGGTGGTGTGTGAGCGCAGATTTGGTGTGTTGCTAATCTCAGCCCAGCAATGGGATGTGGAGCGTGGCCATCCTACCTCTGTAATGGTAGTGCTACCTTATACATAGAATTGAGACTCCGCCTGGCAAAGCCTGTGGAGCTAGACACCTGCAGGTGTCTAGCTGTGCATGGCCCTGTGTCAGCACAAGTTCAGGTGCAGACCATGAGCATTAGAGCTCCGCAGCTCCTTGCATCAGGCCGTGGTGGGATATCCTGCTGAGATGGAGCATTCCTCGTCGCTGTGCTGAGAGCACTCAGTGTCAAACACCAGGCGTTGCAGTGCATCAAAGCTCTGTTGCCTGTGGTGCCTGGGTCCGACGGGGATCTCTGTGGAACACCTGCTGTGCAACACATACAGCTATCTGTGGTTTGGAAGATGAAGACTAAAATTTTCTGATGATTCTAAGTCAGTCAGGGTAGTCAGTTTGAAAACTGCCTGAAGAATTACATCAGTATCTTGCAAAACTAAAACTATTAGCACAATAAAACAGCAAGTGGGATTCCGTGCTGATAAATGTCACATCTTTATGCATGTAATGGTGATTTGTGAACAGTTTCTCACTGCCCACAAGAAGCCCTTTGGAGTCACTGTGGATCGTTATCTGAGCAAATCAGATCAATGTTCAGCCGTAGCCAAAAAGGCAGACCTCATCCTGGAAATAAAGAATAAGGCAAAAAATCATACAATCATAGAATCGTTCAGGTTGGGAGGGACTTTAAAGATCATCTCATTCCAACCCCCTGCCATGGGCCGGGACACCTCCCACTAGACCAGGCTGCTCAAAGCCCCATCCAGCCTGGCCTTGAGCACCTCCAGGGATGGGGCATCCACAGCTTCCCTGGGCAACCTGTTCCAGTGCCTCACCACCCTCATTGTAAAGAATTTCTTCCTAATATCTAATCTAAATTTACCCTCTTTCAATTTAAAACCATTACCCCTCATACTATTGCTACACTCCCTGATAAAGAGTCCCTCCCCATCTCTCCTGTAAGCCCCCTTCAGGTACTGGAAGGTCGCTATAAGGTCTCCCTGGAGCCTTCTCTTCTCCAGGCTGAACAACCCCAACTCTCTCAGCCTGTCCTCATAGCAGAGGTGCTCCAGCCCTCTGATCATCTTCGTGGCGCTCCACTGGACCTGTTCCAAGAGGTCCATGTCTTTCCTGTGCTGAGGGCTCCAGAGCTGGACACAGTACTGCAGGTGGGGTCTCACCAGAGCAGAGCAGAGGGGCAGAATCACCTCCCTCACCCTGCTGGCCACGCTGCTTTTGGTGCAGCCCAGGATGCAGTTGGCTTTCTGGGCTGTGAGTGCACAGTGCCAGCTCATGTTGAGCTTCTCATCCACCAACACCCTCAAGTCCTTCTCCTCAGGGCTGCTCTCGGTCCACTCTCTGCCCAGCCTGTATTTGCTGGTATATATTTTCTTGTATACTTAGTTGTGTCTCTATGTCAATATACTTGTATACTCATGTTGTGCCTGCGTGTTGAGTACTACACACAGTCTGGTCATCCTCTCTCAAAAAGAGTGGCACAGACCTGGACATGATACAGAAAAGGGGAATGAGAATGATCAAGGGACAGGGATAGCTTCTGTAGGAAGAGAGATTAAATAAGGAAAAGTAGATGACAACGGGAAAGAGTAAAGGCCTATAAAATAGTGTACGCTGGAGAGAAGTTGAGTAAGGAATGACCTTACTCAACTTTGCTATTTCTCACAGCACAGAAGCAGCACATCCAGCAAAATTATTTATTAGGCAGGAGGTTAAGGAAGTCCTTTTTCAACACAGTTGATTTGTAGAACATGTTGCTATGAGATGGCATGAAGGCTGAAAATACACACAGATTCCAAAAGGAACCAGACACCTCAGTGGCAGAGATGTGTTTCAGTGGCTGTTAAACATGGTAGTTGGTGTGCAGTCTCCAGTGCTAGGAGTTCCTTCACTGCTGATGTGTGGCCTTAGGAGGGATCAGTCCATACTCTGATATGTATATGCCAATGCCAAAATGTCAAGGGTAGGGCACTAGACCAGAATAATTCTTGTTGTGACCCAATATGGTGGTTCTTGTTACCAGAACACACTGTAACAGTGGGGTGAAAATGAACTGATTTGGTTTTGAGCACTTCTGGTCTAATGGCTGTTCTGTGGGAGTTACACACAGGCCACCACAGATTTTCTTATATCTTTTATTTGCAAATCTGAAAGCATTTGAGGAGAAAGGGCTGGCGCAGGCATAACCCCTCAGCTCAGTGTTCCAGACACCATTGTGGTTGTAGAGTATGCCAGCTCAATGACGATTGCACAGCTGAACAGGTGAGATGCCAGGCGTTAGCTGTCTGGTGCTATTTTTGCACCTCCTTCGCTTCTGATTGGGATCTGGTTTATGCCCTGATGGAATAAAATCTGTAGTTTTAGAGCCCCTTCTTCATATAACTGTGGGTGTTATTGTTATCCATCCAAATGCCTCGTCCTACAGAGAGGGGAAAGAGCAGGCTATTGCGAATTCTACTGTGAATTCCTCTGTCCTTTCCAAGTCCTGTGTTGCAATTTCCTTCACAGTCCAAGAAAACAAAATGTCTCCATTCTCCCTTCACTGAGAACTGTGAAAGGCTGGAACTGCACTGCCTTGAGAAGACTATTTGCTGATAATGGAGTGCCTTAGACGCTCATTTTAGGAGCAATAGCACTGTTACTTGGCTATCATCCCACTGAAAACTTACCAAACCAATGTTTGGGTTTTTTTGGGAAGCTGGCTGAGGCTGTAGCAAAACCAACCAGGCAGTAACGGACGTACGATTTTTGTCTGCCATTCAGCTTGCTGCAGGGGGATCCTTAACTGTTTTTAAACCTGAGCATGGTATCGCAGTGAGGTTTTGGGAACACTGGGCTCGGAATCCAGGCATAATTTTACCTCTGCCTTGTTCCTCGAACCCAAATCTATGCACTCACAAGCTCTAAGGTTTGTGCCTCTTTCAGTGGGATGGATAAAGAGTTTAAACTGTGCTGCCCAGTTCCCTGCAGNTAAACTAGACAAATACCCGGGGTGCCTGTCTGCCAGAGCCTCCCGCCTGTACACTCTGTCCCTTTTTTAGCACGCTTCTCCACACAGCTATATCTGGCTCCGGTTCTTTGCGCGCGGAACGTGACCTCATCGTTGTTTTGGTATTTCCAGTGATTCAGCCTGGTCCGGGGCAGGGAGGAGTCATTCCTGGTTGCAGGCTGACAAGGGGTGTTTGTGCGTTGCTGGAATTCCAGAGCCCTGCAGCCCCAGCCCTTCCGCTGCCTTGACAGCTCAGCCGAGGCTTGGGCTGGTGCATCGCGTTCCTGCCTGGCAGATGGCCTGGACGCAGCTGATCGAGGGACCGAAGCTCCTGTTTTGGGGTATAATGGGGATCCCTGTCTTTGCAGTGTACCTGCCGTGCTGAGGGTGGAGGAAGCTTCATATGCTGGGGAAAGCCACAAGGAGTCTCTGCTCCATGGGTGGAAAAAGAGTGTCGCAGGATGCTCGTTAGTGTTTACAGCTTGCCAGCATCCTATAATGAAGTTAGCTTTATGACATCTGCAGCAGCTTGGTAAGTGTTACGATTATTATTTCAGGGAGGGGCGGGGGAAACTGAGGCATGGAACAGGGAGGTGGTCTACTTAAGGTTTTATGCAGCTGATCTGGAAAAGTAAACTTCTGAGAAGTGGTGCTGACCGTGTCTGTCCTGTCCTGTAATAGCTGGATCCCTCCAGTGAATGATGAACGTGGGCAGTGGGTCAGGCTGAGGTGGAGCAGTGCGTGTAGGGAAGAGCAGCTCCCAAAGTGAGACGAGGCCAGGCTGTACAGAAGACCCTGTTCTCCGTGGGTATCGCTTTCCTCCATCTCTCTAGGTGTGGCCAGAAAGCACAGGGGAGAGCTGGTAGGCAGGGCTCCCCAGGCAAGGTCGATGCTTGTGCTCCCGGCAGGCTGTGGATGCCGCAGGGCTGTCACTTGTGCCTTGGCAGGTTTGCTGTCACTGCTGATGCGGTGAGCCTTATTGTAGCCTTGACCTAAACATTCTCCACTGCCTCACCGGAGCCTGGGCTTGTGTGAATGTTTTTTTAAACCCTTTGTGATCATCTGGTGGTTAGCCATTCCCTGGCTGAGACTGGTTTGGCTGCAGAAGCAGCGTGGTTGAAGACGTGTCTTCACTGTTGTCTTGCTTATCAGTGAACCAGCCTGTCAGTGTAGTGGCTTCATGCCAGGAGAGACCTGTTCCCACCTTGTCACTATGCAGGAATAACCTTTCTTTCCCAGTTGTGTGGAGGGGTAGGAGTCAGTAGATAATACAACCTGGCTGCTTTCATCAACAGGGAGCGTTGGGTATGTAGCGATAGGATGAGGGGCAATGGTTTAAACTAGAGCAGGGTAGGGTTAGATTAGACGTTAGGAAGAAGTTCTTTACCAATGAGGCTGGTGAGACACTGGCCCAGGTTGCCCAGAGAGGTGGTGGAGGCCCCATCCCTGGAGACATTCAAGGCCAGGCTGGATGAGGCTCTGAGCAACCTGATCTAGTTGAAGATGTCCCTGCTAAGTGCAGGGGGGGTTAGACAAGATGACCTTTA
Source organism: Rynchops niger (assembly GCA_013400035.1). NCBI lineage: Eukaryota > Metazoa > Chordata > Aves > Charadriiformes > Laridae > Rynchops > Rynchops niger. Next base: position 340,882 of record VXBH01005716.1, read on the forward strand.
AGGGTCCCTTCCAACCCAACACATTCTATGATTCTATGATTTCAGGCTGGCTTAATGCCCAGCTGGCTTCACTCCTCTGGTAGGTATCACCAGGACATATACCTATTACTTTGGGGTCCCTGTGCCCTCCTTGAAGCTAGGTTTTTAACAGCACTGCCTGATGCAATTGTCCTAAAACAATTGTTTTCAATCTTCTTCTTTTGAGGCTAGGCAATATTTTTTCAAAGGAGGCCCCCCAACCTTCATGGAACAGGTTGCTACGTGACTACATCAGCCCCCTGGTTTTTGTCACTGGTTGCACCCAGAGGTCCCTGGTGTAACCTTTATGCCTGTCTGGCACCAGGTTTACTGAAAATACGCTGTGCCAGCTGTTGTATGCATCCTGAAACAGCTCCTTCTCAGCCTCCTGCTGAGGTCTGTCAGTGCTGGTTTAATGGGCAGTGGCTGGAACCTGCAAACCCCCTCTACTGCTGGTTCCAGCTGTGGGCACAATGGAGGCATAGCCCTCAAACCCTTTGACACATTGCTTCTTTGCCCAGTCCCTCTCTCCCACTTTCTGTATTTGGTGTAAACCCAGTCACAATACAGCTTGTAAGTTGTCCTGAAATGGAGAGGAAAAAAGAGTGCCAGTGGAGAACTGGAGAGAGAGGGTAAGTCCCAAAGATGTGACCAGAGTCCCTGAGCATGGGGAAAAAATGGGAATGTGCTCATGGACCATGAGCTGGTGGCAGGCACAGATGGAGCCGTACTCTGACCAGCCTTTCTCCCAGGCATGATGGGCTGCTGCAGCACCATGCGCCAGAGAAGGTGCGGGGCTGTGGCTGTCCCAGGTGGGTCGTGGGATGGAGAAATCGCATAGGTTTGCATTACGGCTAGCAGGCGCTGTGTACGGAGATGTAGGGGAGTGTGGAGCTGGGGGGGAGGGGGGTGTCTCCCGTCACGAGGGGTCCCTTCACCCCACAGCTTCCCCTTGGCAGGCAGCCGCCCGCAGAGCCCCATCACCCACCATTTTTCCCGAGCTTGCTGTAAACGGGTCTCTCTGTAATATGAGCTGCATTTCTGCCATAGCCCTCTCCCGAGTGAGTGCATCTGTATTTACACTGGGGCTTTAGCGAGCACCCGGCCCTGGCGCCGCCAGCAGCCCTGCAGAACCTCGCTTTTCTCTCCTGCCCACATGCTCTGCGGGCGAGACCAGCAGCCTGGCACCGCTGTGCCCGAGGAGCGGCTAGTGGCGGGCAGCCGGAGGAATCCCTGAGCCAGCTCCCATCTGGGAGAAGCGCCTCGTCATGTCGCGGGCCACCCGCCATCCTGCCGCAGCGGCAGAGCTGCCCGCAGAGCCTCCCCGCAGCATGGCTCGCTGATCCCTGAGCCGGCGCGGGGACAAGCTGGTTTTGCTTTGGATTATCGCTGGCTCTGCGTGCTGTGTTCTCCCCATCGCTCTCATGCCCTTGCCGCCGCAGCCGACTCCCAGCTGCAGTGAGCCGAGACCACCGTCTGGGGAGATTGTATCTGGCAAGGTAGGAGCTGATCCCTTCCGTTTGTTCTGCTAAAAGCGATGCCGCCGGTCCTGCCCTTGCCTGGAGAGCATGCTGCAATTAGTAGTGTGTACGTGGTTTTATTTTGCATTGTTCTGTAGCTCTGATGAGCAGTCGCTACGCTGGCTCAGGCTGTAACCTCTATTATATGGAAAGAAAATGCATATATCCATTTTCTTTTTACCTCCACGCTGGAAAATCAAACTCTGGCTCCCTTTCTGCTCCAGGGTGCTGTGCTGGTGCTCCAGAGCCTGTCTCTCTCCTCTGATCTTATGCAGCATCCTGTGCATGTTCTGCAGGTCATGTCTCCTGCTCCTCCGGGCGACATGGCTGTAGAGAGAGCAGTCTGAGGGTGTCTTGGGAGAAAGGAGGAGGGAGAAGAAGCTCATGGAAGATGAAAATCAAGGAAGTTTAACATTCATGGAAATGGCTTGAGAGAAATTATTTTTACCCCAGAAAATTAGGCAGGGGAAGAGCCTCCTTTTCCTGGGTAGTCTTGAAAGGGTATCTATTTTTTTATCCCCCCTTCAGACCTTTAGGGCAAGGTGTTTTGATATGTAAAGGCCTGCGGCTGCTGTTGTCCTTAGGGGTGAAGGCGAGTCAGTCTTATTAGCCTGGTGCCTCCTTTCCACTGGCATTTCATGCTCCACCTTCCCCCACCGCTGCACATCTTTACTGGGGCTGCACAGCGAAAAGAGGTGATGTCCAACAAATCCTGCCCCTGCTGGATTTTCCTGCAGTAGCCAAGAATAGATAAAATAGGAGGGTAGCAGCATATTCTTCTGCCCCAGCTGGTGTTTAGACACAACTGTTCCTTTTTTAGTCCACAGCAGCTGGGGTGTGCCTGTCCCTGTGCACACAGCCATCCATCTTCCCCAAGCTTGCTGTACCTGGGCTTACCTCCCATGTGGACGAGAGTCTCCTAAGCAAGACAGACAAGGGTATCAGACCTTTCTGGACGTTATGGTTTACTACTGAGGACTAGCCCAAACAACAAACCATATTTTAGACCCCCCCCCTATATCCCTAGTTGCTAAGCTGTGAGGAGGGAAGGGGGTCCTCTAGCTTTCCGTGCTTACCATATCCTGCTGTGCTGCCAGTGGGTGTATAAGGAGTGCCCACAGTATACTATTTTGGTGGCAAGCTCTTCCCAGGATTCATCCAAAGAGTTATGTGAGCAAGAGTTAAAAATAACACCAAGCCCTGCCCAAATGCTGGCGTTGTTTCAGCCAACGTGTTGGGAATCTTCCATAGATAGCAGCCTTAGACCCTTGGGAGGGGACAGCAGGAGGGGGTCCAGCAGGGATCCCCATGTTTGCCTCTTCTTGCTGTCCTGCTGACCACGGAAGACACTGATCCTCAGATTCAGAAGGTGTGCTGGTCACCAAGAGGATGTGAGACTTTCACTTCTAATTACGTTATTTGCTAACTGAGCTTTCCCTATGTGTTCTGAATATTATCGCTAAGTCTAATGAGAGGTATAGGAATGCTGGGAGGGGTTAACCTGAGCTTTAATCTAGCCTGCTGGAAGTAGCCAGATCTAGCTGCTTTGCTAAAAAGTTTAGGACTGTAGCAATGCATATGTAGGGATTCTGCCCCTATGTTAGGTTTATCCTGAGGGCTGGTAGCCAGAGATTGGTTTAATTGCAGAAGGTGTGTTAAATCCACATGTTGAATAAACGGCTATGGGTCTGGACATTCTTGCTATCCTTTTAAACACAAAAGTAATTCCAAAATTCTGCCCTTTTCATGGTGTGGTTGGTGCCTATAACTGAAAACTGGACCACACGGCAGGGATTTCTGGGGAGCCGTGCTCCTTGGGCTGTGTAGCCAGCTCTGGATGCACCATCCCCCTGAGGAGCTGGAAGCCACAGTTTGTTGCCCTCTGGCTGGGTTTTGCCTGTTGTTGGGCAAGTCCTGTGCTACGTCTGTAATTCAGGTAGTCTCATGCTGATGCAGCATCAGCCACTGTTGTGTGCTGGAAAACAGGAGACCCACTGGAAAGCAGCAGACCCCACTGAGTCCTTGTCTTCAGTGTGTGGAGCCTAGAGCCAACAGAAAAGCTTCTTGGAGGGCTCACGCTCAAAGAAGCCCCATCTGAAGACAGAAATGCTCTCCCTTGCAGGTATATGATGTGGCTTCACTTGCCATGTCTAATATGGGATGTAGGAGAAGTTACCCCCATGGGAGTGGAGCACCCATTGTTGTTACATGGCTTAATACATGGACCCCTCACACGGAAGAAGAGGAAAAGAGCTGAGGTATCTCCTGGCTGCAAACCTGGGGGAAGTGCTTGGGCTTACCTATTTGCTCTTGACTTGAAAGGAGCAGTGTCATGGACAGGGGAGACAACGCTTCTCTTTCAGATGCCGGGGTTCAGGACTATAGCATTAATCCCCCTTGGTCCTTGGCTCCTTGGCCTCCATGTGTGCATCCTCAGGTACATCTGTGCTAGTTTCTAGTTTTGTAGAGGAAGGGCCAGGTGCTTCTGCAATCTTTGAGTACTTCACTTTCAGAAGGGCTGGATTTATTTTAAGCTGATAGAGAAAGTTGCTGTGAAAGCAGCAGGTGTGCAAAAATTGCTAAAAAGGTCACAAGCGCTGTTTGGCAGCCCATGCTTCATTTCCTCTGATACAGGATTACTAATTCTGGCAGATGTTCCCAGGGATGGAGAGCAGGTCCTGTAAGAACATCATGAGCAAGAGTTTTCTCTGGACGTTGCACTGAGAATGAGTGAGAGCAGAACAGCCGCTCATCTTCTGGCTTGAACTGTTGTATCTCGCATGCTTAGACCTTGCTACCTTCCTCCCCATCTCAACATTTAGCTGGTCTTTTCTTTTACTTGCTGTGTGTTGAGAAGGACACGCTGGGTTTGTGCACAGGATGGAGTGCTTTCTTAGCGTATTGAAAGCACAGACTTCAGAATTGTCTGGAGATGGAAATACGTCACGGAGATGAAAAGCATATTTCTGTTTGTCCAGGAACATGCTCTGGGCAATCAGTCCTTCATCAGGGGCTTCCTGCTCTTCCGTTCCTCTGCTCCTTCCTGCTTCTCTCCCCTGTCCAGCCAACAAAGGAGATCTCTGAGTCATCATCGTTCCTGCTTACTATTAGGCCTGAGCCAAGGCTCTGTGTATTGTTGTACATTACAGAGCTCTTGAGGGTTCTTGCAGGGCTCTTTCCACCCTGGCATGTTCTTGTTCCCCTGACTGGAATGTGTCTGAGGTCTATGGGGAACATATGATCTTGTTTGTCATCTTTAAGCACCACTTTGCTGGACTTTGCTCTGGCACCATCTCCTGTGTGGTGCCAGAGCCCCACAGCACAGTTTCCAGCAGGTGCTGAAGTGCTGAGATGTCTCCACAGGCAACCTTGTAGAGCAGTGTGCCCCATCTCTTTCCTCTGCTTCATGTGAGACCGAGCCCTCTTTCAGTCTGTCCAGTGTGGTCTAAGCTTGGCATGTGTGTCAGGCATCTCCTCTGACCTGCAGTGCCTTCGTGGCCTGTCTCCTCACTGGTGCCTGGGCTTTGCCTCTGCCAGCTTTTATTTTCTATTTTAAAGAACATGGCAGGATTTCCTCCCACACACGGATCCCCTTTATCCCTACAGTGTTTCCTCTGCTGTTGGTCTTTCTCCAACGTGGGCAAAACTGTAACACGTTGTGGACAGGCACGTACTTCCCATTTCTGTCTCTCTGCCCGTGTACAGGGTGGGTGCCCATTGGTTGAACATGTCTTTTGGAGGAGGTAGACCTTGCACAACTGGCTGCACAGCAGCTAGGTGCTGCAGATTAGACTCTTTGTGCCAATTATGCATACACCGATAAGCACATACAGCCAAAAGGTTATTTAATCACGGGCTGACCTGACACGGAGACCTTGGCTACAGCTGACTGATGATTCAGGACAGCCTGCTGTATTAGATAGGAAAAGGTAAACAAAGAAAAAGTTAGGAGAGCTCTCAGCTGTGGTCAAGAATCATCTTCAACATGACTGAGTTTATGAGAAAAAGTCTCTTTGCCATGGTGGAGGAAAGGAGGATGAATCCACTCTCTGAAAGCTGGTGCTAGGCATATTCCATTTAGGAAAAAAAAAAACCAAAACCAAAACCAAACCAACTGGAGTATGTTTTTAACAGCTGGGTGGATTAGCTGCCAGGTCAGCTGGCATGGCATGCTTTTCCACTCTCAGGCCACACCTGTGTAGGTTTGCTGTGTCTGCCCAGGAACGTGTTTCGGTTTCTCCAGGTATTCTGCCACACAGAATAAACTGCTTTCATCTTTTAATCCTGCCTTAAAGGCTTCCTGTTCCTCTGAGTCAAACAGAAATCATACGAGAATAAGATCTCCAGAAGCCATATAATTACATCTCCCTGACCCAGGCATAGTGGACTCAGGCTATGCCATTCCTTGTCTTTCTTCATTTCATGTCTCTAGAATTGCCCAGTGATTGGGACATTATGTGCTGCGTCCTGCATCTTAGCAGTCCAGTCCCTTCCCTCTATCGGTGTCTCCTGATGCCATGGCACCCTGGGTTGGCCAAGAACCTAAGATGGGCATTTCTTTGGCAGCAAGCTACAAAAATAAATTGTTTCCAATTTCTGACACTAAGGGCCTGTGAAAATTAACAGGAATGCATGCCTCTACATAAGTGAAGCAAGGAGCTTCTGAGGCAGACAAGACCATACAAAATATTAAGAAAACCAGTCTTAACTCAGACTGCTGTGCTGTTTTGGTGGAATAATGAATGGCTAGTTGTAACTGCTATACCTGATGTCTAACATAAACTTCTCTCCCTCAGGGAGCCTATTCCTGTTGTCAGGGATGTGGAGGACGGCTTGTTCACTTCTTCTTGGCAGCAGCCTCTTACATATTTCAGAACTGCTTTCACATACCCCCTGGTTTTCTACTGAGAACGAACTCCCTTGCTTTGCAATCCTCTCCTTGCTGTTTTTCCTTGCTCTCTTTGAACTCTCACCAGTTTGTCCGTATAGGACACGTCCACGAGGCGTGTGCTGGGGCTGGGCAGAGAGGAAGGATTACTCCACGTCTTGCGTATGACATGCCTGTGCATACAGCCCTACATACTTTGTGCCTGTTTCAAAGCGAAACGCCACAACCACACAAGTTCAGCCTGTGACCAGCGGTAACCACAGATCCCTTCTGAATGAGCCGCTCACGCGTGATGGTTATGGGTGGGGATGTGCAACTTGTGCTAGGTGAGGTGTCATGGTAATGATGATAATTTGTGTCCCTTTGCTGTTTGTGCACTGACCTCGTCGCTTCAGCTAACAGCATCGGTGCTGTAGGTGATAGAGATGAAGAGTAAAAAACAACCGCTCCACCTGAGAGCTCCTGTGTTACGGAGGCTTTTTAGCAGAAGTTTTCACTGGTTCTCCCTTAACTGTCCTTTGCAGCTTTTCTAGATGCCTACTGGCATTTGTGTGCCCAGGCAGCCTCTTGGGTGGCAGTGGAGTCTTACGCCTGCCAGCATTGTGCTGTGACATTGCTGATAGTGGCTGGTGTTGGAGTGTACCTTCAATGGTCCCTTTCAATCAGAGGGTGCTTTGCAGAAGCACAAGCTGTCTAGATATTGCTTTATTTGCCACTAAAACATAGCCAGGTGGGGCAGGTAACACTGCAGAGCAGCACTGCTGTGTCCAGTTTGGGTGGTAAATGGAGAAACTTAGGAAAAAAACCAGTGTAAACAACTGTAATTAATATCACAGGTCCCTAATAAATCAGCTGGTGGTTATAGAATCATAGAATGTGTTGGGTTGGAAGGGACCTTTAAAGGTCATCTAGTCCAACTCCCCTGCAGTAAGCAGGGACATCTTCAACTAGATGAGGTTGCTCAGGGCCTCATNATATGCTCCCTGGGCTTCATTGCAAAGGTGGGAGTGTTTGAGAATAGGGAGGTCTGCTGGGGACTGGCGTGGCGGTGATTTGGCAGATCTCACTGATGGGCTTCTGCTGTCGCTCCGCGTGATGATGGCAGGGAACTGCTTGGGCGTGTGCAGAGAGAGGCGAGTGTGGGCTTTCCGCGAGAAATCCTGAGCAGTTTTCATGCTTGCTGTTGCCTTGGAAAACTGGAATATTTATGACTCAGTACTGAAGCAGGAGGGCAGGAGGCTTTTTCCATTCCTGGATGTGGCCTCTCGTGTGTTCCACAGAGATGTTTTTCTTCTCCTCTGTTTGCCCCTTCCCTGCTGCCTCCCTTCCATGGCGGTGTCTGTGAGCAGGAGCTCGTTTGCGGTGCAGTCACCCTCATTTTGATTCAGCCTGGCGATGCCCCTGGACTGGGAAGGGAATGTCACTTTGGTGTACATCATGGGAACCATAGGCAGTCACCTTCCTTGATCTGTGCAATGCTGTGTGCACAGCAGTCTGTGGCTGTATGTAGGCAGTGAACCATTTCAGGGCTGTGGATTCAGCTCAGCCCTGCAGCCTTTCAGCTGCTTGGTTGGAAACGCATGATTTTTATTTGAGGTCAGAATACAAAATGGTGAATACAGCAGAACTGCAGCTGCCAAATTCACCAGCTCCTATATAGTATATAATGTGGCAACTTAAGGCTTTCCTCACAGCAGTGGGGAACTAGTGGTTTAGGTAAATTGTGCTGTAGAGGCAGCATTGATCCTATTTTGAACACTAATTTTAATAGGAGTGACGCCAGTAACACCTTAGTATCCTTTGTTACCATGGACTGCTCCGAGCAATTGATTGCCAGATTAGAAGGCATATCTTTTTTGTAATAATACCCTTTCTGTTCCTTTTGCCAAGGCTTTGATTAGTGAAAGAGTTTATATTCCCACTCAGTGTTATCATAAATATTTGAGAGAGTGCCTGAAGAAACAGGGTTGCTCTTAGAGCTGAGCTCCTGCTTCAGGCACTCTGAAGATCTCAGTCTGGATCAGTTATATACAGGCTTTGCTGTAATTCAAGGTTTTCTGTACAAGTTTATGAGCTTGGTTTATCAGATTGAAGCTGAGACCTCAGGCATGATTCAGGAGTTGATGTCTTGTTTCTGTCCTGATTTCCCTCTGCCTAAAGGTGTTCAGCTATTTCTTTGTGCTCTTGCTTGGGCAGTACTAAGTATTAGGACTAAAATATGGGCACTGGGGCTGTAGGATCGGTTCTCCCTTTCCCACAGCCTTCCAAACGATTCACATCTCCTTGTTGCCCCAGTCTCCTGCATGTAAAATGGTAGCAGCACTTTCCTAGGAAAAAAAGAGTATGAACATACTGGAATCCTGGGCTGGAAGGGACTGGAGATGATCAGCTGGCTGTGGGCTGGGTTTGGTTTTCCCCTTGACATCTCAGTATTGTAGTGGTATGTGGAACTCAGCCCAGCCCCATGGGGAGCCGTGCCAGCACCAGCCCTATCTGGTAGTTGTGACTTTTTATGGAGCTTGTGAAAGCCTCTGTTCCTGGGCAGTGAGGCATAGCTGCTAGCAATAGGAAGGTTTCAACCTTAATACAGGAAGGTGGAAATCAAGATAGCGATTGGGATGAAGGAACCACCCAGCCCAGTATTATTTTTCCAAAAGTGGTTGCAGGTGGTCAGCTAGGGAAGAGTGGCAGCAGGGCAAGCAGATATTGTGTGGGTTTTTGTTTTCCCTGGGGAATTTGCTAAGTCTGTTATATTTTATCTGTTCAGTAACCTGAAATCGATCCTTAAGTGCTTGTCCTTTCTGCCCTTGAACCCATGTGGACTTCTTCTGTCTGTAACATCCTTTGCTGAAAAGTAAGGAGCAGCAGACAGGCTAGAAGAAGATAACAGGAATGTTGAAAGAGGAACTACTGGTCTGAAGGGAAGTTGTTAGTAGAGAGTAGTCTTGAAATAGAAGCTATTCAATATGTCAAATAATGCTCTGAGCATTAAAAAGTAAGATTTTGCTAGTGGTGTTTCCTGAAGATGCAGCGCGTGGAAGCATCGTCAGAGGCAGTGCAGGGTTATTCAGCAGGAGGAGCTTGGATGTCCTTAAGGAATATTACAAATGTGAATTGAGTAGTTCAAAATTGCATAGTCGTGTGCATGAGAAATCAGTAAAAAGTTCAGCTCAACTGGGAGCTCATTGAAGAAAGAAAGAGAGATGGGGAAAACACAGGGTCTATCAGTGATGTGCAGGATAACAGTGAACAGCTAGTATGATGCAGCTATGATTTTCATAGATAAATGTCACACGTTGGACAAAATATTTGTAGCAGAGATGGAAAAATTTTAGTGTACTAAGGCATGGTGAGATCTTGCTTGGAAGACTGCACACATTTCCAGTGACTTTCTGAAGGCTGTATGCAAACTGGGTCAGGCCCAGAGAAGGGATACTGGTATGATCAAAGAAATGAAGAGCCTACCTAATGTGAAGTGATTAAAGAACTCAGATGATATAACTTTAAACACAGACTGGATAAACGCTGACGTTATAGCTCATTTTTGGAACATGAGTGAATAGGGGTGAGCTGTGCACGGGTAAAGATAAGCTGGAAATTTAGAGGATGTTCTTAAACATCATGAGAATTAATTTGGGGAATTAATTCTGTTAGAAAATGGTTAGCAAACAGCAAGAAATGTCAAAATTTTGGGGGG